>CM055886.1:34108168-34610668 GCA_029582165.1 Portulaca oleracea
TAGGGGTGTTGAATAGCAATATACCGACCTTCACTTTTGGACAGTAATATCATTGACCTTTATAGTTTGGTGACATGTACCTTCAAGGATTTGCACCCTAAAAATTAACAACAAAACTAACCCCTTAATCCTAAAAATACCGAATACAAACACTCAACACCCCTAAAAATACCTAAAAATGGCACCGGTCTTTTTGCACCGCCTGCCACGTCAGACTGTCAACCGATTCGCCGCCCAGAAAATCCTTGAAGGTATATTAATGTTACCAAACTATAAAGGTCAGTGATATTACTGTCCAAAAGTGAAAATCGGTATATTGCCATTCAACACCCCTAAAGGTCGGTATATTACCATCCAATTTCCCTATATATATATATATATATATATATATATATATATATATATATATAACACATTTATACTTAGGTAAAAAGAAGAATAAATTTTTAGGAGATCCTTGTAATAAAACATCTCCTTAAATTGTCATCGGACAAGATTTTGAAAAGAATTAACATTTGGGCAACTAAATAGAAAATGGTTAATTAGTAGAATGATTTTCAAATGATCAAAGTGTCACCCTATCTGAATCTTTAAAAGACATATTTGGATAACATTTTACCGACTAAACGAAGAGCCAAAATTTATACCATAAAAAATCAAGGTAACATTAACTATGATGGACCCTGACATAATCAATCTCATCAAATGATTCCAAATCACACAACTAGCAGCATGCAATTCCTCTATTATTGAGTGACTCATTAAAATTGAGCTTCACCCACTCATTCATTCTGCTGCTGATTCAACCGCACAAAGTTGTTCCCCAATGGAACAGTATAATGCATGGTATGTACATGCACATGAGATTATATTGATTGAGTAGTGTACGAATTTAATTAAGAACTGATTTGATGGTAGGACATCATACATATGTAGGTCCCGTTTTTTTACGCGGTAGGTTGCGGTGCGGTATCACACTGCACTATACTTTTTAATTTTCCACCACATTTTATTATACCGCATCACAATAATTATCAATGTATATTTTCATTTTTCTCCTCTACTTTTAACATTCTCTTTCTTAACGTACCCCACCTACCATAACTTTCACCACAACTCACCACACTTTTTCAAATTACACCGCACCACACCATTAGCACACCGCAACCAACCGTATAAAAGAATGGGCAGCAGTCATTTAGATATATACATAGATGCAATTAATTATTGGGTACAGCTCAAGATAATGACAGGAGTTTGAGATGGGTTCATTACATTAGAAAGAAAACGTCTAACTATAAATTATTTGACATATCATAAGCTTTAATTTTCAAGTTTGTGTGGAAGAAAGAAGAAGGAAAGCAAAGAAAAGGGTCTATTTTCCACTACCTATTGGACATTTGTTACCTAACAGGCAACCCAATTGACTCCATTTCTAAGTGACAAGGTTAAATAATACACACACAAAACAAAAAACAATCTCTTTGAATTCCATCTAACCAACGTGTTACTCTTTTTCTTCTTACATTTTTCTAATTTTATTTTTTATTTATTTTTTTTGTGTGGAGGGGAGGAGAGATTACTTTTGATATTATAAAGATGATCTAATGTGTGTAAGTTTGGTGATCAAGAGTAGTAACACATTTGATTATCATTAGAATAATACATCGATTGTTTCCACTCATCATAATATTGATGATTAGTGCTAATTATAATTAAAAATATAACTTAAATATATAGTACATGATAAAAAAAGTCGATAACGTACTGTTTAATTTTAATATAAGTACCTATAAGAGGTTCAAAATTAAATAAGTCTAAATATATACATATGTTATTGTTTATTATAAGGATTTATAATAAGTTAAAAATCAAACAAGAGTTAAATATATAACTATTATTTAATTTATTATCACTTGAATTATTGATTATCAAGTAAGGTGATCGTTACATGTACAATCTTGGCTAGCGCTGGCAAAAATTCGGGTCCGGGTAAATCCGGGTCGGACAAATTCGGACAATGTCAAAATTCGGACGAGAAATTCATGTCCGGACCCGGTTTTATTTCGGGTCAAACCGGGTCGGACAATTCGGACGAAGCTAAAATCGGGTTCGGACAATAGAAAAAAGAGAAATTTTATGTCTGAATATTCGGTCAATTCGGACAATATAAAAATTCGGACGAAAAATTTATGTCCAGACCCGGTTTTTTTCGGGTCGGACAATTCGGGTAATCCGGGTCGGACAAAATTTTGCCAGCTCTAATCTTGGCCTTGATCTTTTATAGTGTGAGATAAATTCATCTCAATCTATCTGCCTTTTCTTCTCTATCCCACTTTTTTTTTTTATTACTTCCTTACTTAACTTACATAATATATATTTAAAAACTCATTATATTTAATAAATAATGTGACTGATATGATTTTTCTTACTCTTACGTACCTCATTAAAAATTATAAATTACATATTTAAAAATTCATAAATTTAAATAACATGACTAATGTGACTTATATTTTTAAATAATATGCCACATTTCTTACTTTATCTCACATTTTTCGGACATTCTCTGTTTCACATCATAAAAGAACATGGCATGATTGATAAGGCTAGATGGAAAGGGAACTTTTTCACTTGGGATCTTTCTACAACCAAAGGCAAATAGGAGTTTGAGTAAGAATTGGATTTGAATTTTAAGCTAACATTTCTCCATATGCCAAAATCCTACACTTCAAGACAGTCATGGTTAAGAAAACAGCCTCTCTAACATATGTTGACTTTGATAAACAGCTCATCTCAAAGACCTCAAACATAGATCAAGAAAGAAAACTAAGAAACATTCTTGCATGACATAGTTTCATATCATAATCATGATTTCTTCCTTCTATTAATTATACTATTCATCAATTTGTGTAGACCGGTCAAAAATATCTTATGTTATGTGTCTGCCCAATCCATTCATTCTATTACTTTTTATTTTATATTTATTGTATCTAAATAAATACACCAATATATAAATATAATATATTTACTTGTTTCTCAGGTCCTTCCTAAACCCAAGTATACCTAAGTTTTTATCTTTACTAGCTGTTTACTCTGCTTGCTAGCTGTGAGACTTCATTTTCACTGTTGCTGCCTGTTTTCGACTTTCAAATGTGGGCTACAGATATTCCCACTCTCCATCAAGTTGTTAATTCCTACACATTACACGCATTATAACGTAATTACTTTTATAAAAAAAAAGAAAAAAAGGCAAAAGAACTCCATTGTACTTATGAGTACAATCGAAAGAGACATCTCTCTTTTTCAATAATAATTTTAAAATAATTATTGGGTTGATAATTTAGTCACACCCTCCCTCACCTTCCTTTATAAATATGGGGCTTGGTATTGGGTACTTTGTCAATTCTTCATAACAATAGCTTCCTTCAAAAAGAAACAAAACATATACTATACAATATGGCTTCCACAACTATTGTGAGCCATGATGAGAAGCTTAGCAATGGGTCCTCGGGTTCGATATGGGCTCGGGTCAAGGCCCGAGCCCACGGTGTGGTTGGGCTTTTCGAGATGATCGGAACGATGGCTCGGGATGATCCGAGGAGGGTGGTTCACTCCATGAAAATGGGACTAGCACTGACCTTGGTGTCTTTGTTCTACTATTTTCAGCCACTTTATGATAGCTTTGGTGTTTCTGCTATGTGGGCTGTTATGACTGTGGTGGTTGTATTCGAATTTACAGTGGGTAAGTCTTGTATATTAACCATGCAATCCTAGAAACATGAGAAAAGTTAAAATACTAGGGTAAATATTTATAAGGGTAATTGTGTAATTTTGCAGGGGCAACTCTAGGAAAAGGGTTGAACAGAGCAATGGCAACTTTGATAGCAGGAGGGCTTGGAGTTGGTGCACATCACTTGGCTAGTCTTTGTGGCAAGATTGGTGAACCTGTCCTCATTGGATCCTTTGTTTTTGTCTTAGGTAAATTAAATCCCACATTATTAGTTTTTTTAATACATATTTGAAATTTGGCTGCATGATTTTCAAAGACGACAATAATGATGCTAACTTATAATTGGTTGAAAAATGCAGCTGCTGCGTCGACATTCATGCGATTTTTCCCTAAGATCAAGGCGCGATATGATTACGGATTTCTCATATTCATACTAACATTCAGCTTCATATCAATATCCGGGTTGCGAGCATCCGAAATCATAGAACTGGCACACAAGAGACTGTTAACCATTGTTATTGGTGGCTCAACTAGCATGATAATCAACATATGTTTGTGTCCCGTTTGGGCTGGCGAAGAACTACATAACTCCGTCGCACTTAACATGGAAAAATTGGCCAATTTCCTCGAAGGGTTTGGACCGACATACTTCAAAGTATCAGGGGTTGAAGCTAACTCTAAAGATGGGACCAAACAACTCTTACAAGGGTACAAAAGTGTACTCAACTCCAAAAGCTTAGAGGAGAACTTGGTATGTATATAATGTTAACATATTATTTCTTGATTCTTTTTTGTCTTTTGAAAGTTGGATAGATGAAAAGTATTATGACATATAATCTAATTTAGGTATTGTTTTGTTCTGATTCTTAGGCGAACTTTGCAAGATGGGAACCGAGACATGGACGGTTTAGGTATCGTCACCCATGGAGTCAGTATTTGAAATTGGGAGTTCTAATCAGACAATGTGCTTATCGAATCGATGCTCTTAATGCCTATTTCAACCCCGACATTCAGGTATTTACACTTTCACAAACCATCTTTTCCGTACCTTTATATATGCAACGCAAATTCTAGTATAAAACAGTCTTATATCGATACAATTTCATTACAGGTATCACAAAAATTCAAAGGTGAAATCAGGGAAGTATGCATGAAAATGAGCATGGAGTCATGCAAGGCATTAAGAGAAGTAGGTGAAAGTCTAAGAACAATGACTCATCCCTCTTCTTCCTCAGTAAATGCTCACCTTGCAAGTTCAAAGGCCGCAGTAAAAACCCTGAAAAATTTACTGAAATCATGTTCACTATGGGAAGATGCTGATCTCCTCCAAGTAATTCCAGTGGCAACAGTGGCTTCTCTCTTGATTGACATAGTGGAATGCACTGAGAAAATTGCTGTCTCCACTTATGACCTAGCCATCCTTGCAAAGTTCAAAAAGAGGGTTAAAGTTTCCTCCAAATTTACCCAAAAGCAGTCAAAATCTAGTAACCATAACTCTACTGATAACTCTAAAAACACAGTAAATCAGGGTTCAGAATGTTCTGAAGTTGTGATTGTTGTTACTGAATTGGTCACAGATTCAAACTCAAGGAAGGAAGAGCCTATGGAACCAGATTTGGATACTCAACATATATCAATAACAACTGAATAGTAAATAGATGTGTATATAGGAGATCGACCCAGTTATATATATATGAGATAAATTCGTTTATTTTTGTCATTTTACAGATAATTATGAGAGCAATTTTGTGGGGTGATTGTGAATTACTCCACCGGAATGTAAGTCATAGTATTTCTTCCAGTTTTGTATGTTTTTAACATATGTACATGACTGTCATGAGAGTACAATCAATGATTTACAGTTATATGAGCAATGATATGTATGTATTTAATATTTACACAACTTATTATATATGGTTTTTCTATCATAGAATATATTGTTTCTTTAAGGCATTGCAAAAGTAATCTAAGTCCTTTATTAGATATATAGTCTTATCAATGTATTGTTGTTTATACTTGTTTTTCTTCAGATATTGCACTAACATGATATATATATATATATATATATATATATATATATATATATATATATATATATATATATATATATATATATATACTCCATTTGTTTCATTTTATTTGTCATTTAATTAACTATCATAGTTTCCAATGTCACTTTTAATTGAGATTTTTTTATGTAATATTTTATTAACAATTACAATATTATATTTTAGAATAGTATTGTTCATTAAAAATCTAATAATAGTAAGTTTATATAACAAGTCATTGTATATGCATATTGAGAGATTTAAGGTCAAATTTTTTGATTTAATGACACAATTTTCAAATGCGACAAATAATGTAGAACATAGGGAGAGTTAAAGTTATACTATTTTAAAGTATTCTAAATCATTTGTAAATTTGTAAAGAGTTTTAATAATCTCAACTTTTGACAGTTGAACGATAATATTCACAACTTTGTTTTTGTATGCTAACGTCCAAAAAAGAAATAAAATTTATTTTTTTGGTAGCAAATCTATCTCCATATTTTCACTGAAGGGTTTTTTTAATTTTCATAATTTTCATATATTTTTTTTATTTTTGTCACCAGGAAGATTATGAAAAGTAGTAAACAATTATTATGTTCTTTTTTTAAAGGAATGAAAGGAGGAAATCATAAAAATAAGGAAAAAATAAAAAAAACTACGACAAAGCTTGTAAATTATCTAAAAATCACGAGAAAGTGTTGTGTTAAATTTGAGAGCAAACACAGGTTAAAATCCATGATATTTAGAGTATGCATTCAGCGGTGGTTTAAAAAAATATAATTTTAACTTAATTTTTTAAACTGCTAATGTACAAAAATAAAAAAGAAAAGATTACCATCCAATAATTAAAAATTGAGATTATTGAAATCTTATTTTCCAAATTGTAAATATGATGAAACATATCATGAATTAATTTAGTACCTCCTCTCCCAACTTGTAAAACTCACCAATTGTCACTCTTCCTTATCCTTCAAATTAAAGCTAATGACAAGAATGTTGTAGAATATGCTGTTGGAATAGTACTTTTGACATGACCCACATCAGTATGGTAATTTGTGTCAATTTTTATTTTTTGAATTCAGTAATTTGTGTCAATTGGAGGAAATGGATGTGTCATGCATGTTGCATCTAGCTACCAACCTTTAATAGTTCCTAGATGCTAGGACTTTGATGATTTGAATGCGATTGATAATTGGTGAGCCCAAAAATGAATAGTTGTTCTTTTGGATGTTTTTCTTCTTTGAGCAAGGAATAAATTCTAAGTTAAAATATAACACAAAAATAACTATATTTTAGTGCTAATTTTTATTAATTATTCATACTTAAAATTATGTAAGAATATCTCATATCAGGTTTGTGAATTAATTGGGTAGAAATGAACTTAACCTGAAACTAACCAATTATTTTCTTATTTATTTTTGTATCGTTCAACACTCAAATGGAGATGAAGATTGCAATAGACATTGCATACATTAATTGTGAAGAAATTAAACAACTAGGTAGCCAAGAAAATAAATGTCAAAGAACACCAAACACCACTACAACAGAATAAAACAATTCAACAAGATCTTCATCATTTCTCCTTGAGCAGTTCCACCACATTTTTTCGTCATTTCTCCTTAAATAGCTACACTACAATTTCTAGGTCTTTATGAACAAAGTCTGAACCACATTTTATCTTTACTACTCTGTGCGTCAAGTTCTCATCCAATCTACCCTGAAAGCTCTCTGCGGCCTCCTCCATATTGTCCAAGTTGTGCTTACGATTGTTAGTACATTTTTTCTTCTTTCCTCTAGAACCCACAAATCTTGAAATAGCGCCTTGTATGTTGCTTAGCTCAAAAGGCACCATTTGAATTTCAATATTATGTCATACTTTCTCTTAAGTCTAGTTTTGACTTTTGAAGCGTTAAGGATAAAGTTAGACTTAAGATCATCATCAACGGAATCACCTAAGGCACTAATAGTGCGATCAAAATCAGATTTGACTACCTTATCACACTCGCCACCATTGGAGTGAGAGCCACTCACGACATCCCTGTAGGACAAGCTGCTTTTTTAAACCTGCTTGGAACTTTTTCTTATTGGGTTAAATAGGGAGACAAAATTTGGATTGGTCTCAGTAGCTTAAGAAGCAAGGTAAAAAAATTTGAGTGAGAATCAAGTTATTGATTTGTTAGCCGCCTCATTTATAATTCTTTAGTTATTGTATCGGACGAAAAATCTATGTCCGGATCATAGTTATTAAATCCGCGATCCTGATATACGATCCTACGATTTTATGATCCAATATCTTCGATGCGATTCTACTGTCTACATTCCAATCCACGATCCTACGCGGGTTTATTCCATTCCTAACTATCCCATGAACCCGAGTTAGGATCCTAGTTCTAACAACCTTAGTCCAAACACAAGTTTTACCTTAGTCCGAACATAAGTTTTCTAGATCCGAGAATTTAAAGTTTTAAATCGGACAAAATTTTTGTCAGCTTTAATAAAAATTACTGACTTAAATCAAATCTAGCGGTCCACATGAGCGACATGACAAAACAATCAAATACTCTACCTTGTTGGCAACTCATGATTTCTTTCTGTTTTTATGAAAAAAAAATACTAATTATTTTTTTGTTTAATCCTATTTTTCTTCAGCAAGTAAATTTGATTGTTTTGATACCTTGAATTATTCTAGGTAGGTACATTGCCGTGGGCAAGTGGTTAACTGTGAACTTTTGTTTAAATCTTTTCTTAAATAAATTAGCTTAAAAAAAGAACTACTAAAGGACAAGGTTAAAGTATGTAATTGGTGGAATATGAGGTGTTTCCCACTAAAAGCCAACGTTAATTAATTTTTTTCTAAGAAAATAGAAAAGAAAAGCATTTTGACTAAAAAAAGAAAATTTTGTACTGATGAGAAATCAAAAGGGAACTTTGCTTATTATGAGAGGTTGACGCACTTATCTCAATTGTGTCCAACTTTCATAGCCTTTTGACCTGACTGCTTATCAGGAATTTTCTTTTTAATTAACTTAATAAATATGAAGCTTTTTCATAAGTCTCTGTCCACCCTTCTTTTTTGTCTAAATTAAGCACTTAATTACATATTAAAGCTTTTGTTTGTAGCTTTTATTAGTAAATTGTGCCATCATTTCCATGAGTTAAATTGAATCACAAAAAGAGGGGCTCCACTAATAACTAAGGGGAAAATATTAGGGTGTTTCAAAGGTGAATCCTTCTGCACAGAAAGGTGAATCCACTTATGCATTAGTAATGGATCTTATGATGTGACTGTATATATGAAATAATATTATAGTGATCACATTGGTTTTGTTTCACATTTGATTTCTTTGACTATCATGTACATGATTTTCATAAATTGGTATTATATACAGATTATCTGAGAGAAGAAATTTTTTTATTGATTATACAAAGTTTTTGAATGAGTTTGTTCGAACAGAATTAGAACCTTTCGACTCAGGCTAGACCTCTCCAGCTGAGCTGGTGCGACGGGATGAGGTTGCGCTAGCTGGCGATCGACACATAGGACAATGAAAATTTTTATATATACTCCCTACGTTTTTATTTATCTGTAGCCTAGGAAATTGTGTTTAAATTTTTTTTATCAAATTTAGCCTATAAATCAAAATTAAACTTTTTTATTTTTAACTTTGGTAAATTTTTTGGTAAATTTTGATAAAAATTGGTAAATTCAGTTTACCCATGAATTTGATAAACCTTGAGTCATTAATAAGTTGGGCAAATTAAACAATAGACATTCAATCATTCAATTAGTTAGCAAGTAAGTATTTAAAATCCTAAAAATTGACAATCTCCAAAATCAAATAGCAAAATAGTAAGCTATCTATCTAATTAGTAAATTTTATTTTCACAACATTTACATAATCCAAAAATCTAATTCATACATAGGTAAATCTAATTTAATTATATTGACTCATTTAACAAATAACAAATAAATTCAAAGTATAAATCCTAATTTAGCCCCAAGAAAATTGAGTTGAGAATACTAGAATTTTGTGAGAATTGAGAATGAGCTGAGAATATTTAGAACTTAGTAATACACAATAATAAATGACAAAAGGTTGCGTTGAGAGAAGAGGCATGGAGAGATCCCAAAACTCACATTGACTGGGACTGGATGTCTAGGTCGCGAATGTCGCACAAAAGGCAGCTTGGCCGGTTGGGCGTTTTGAATGAGAGAAAATAGAAGCAAAAATGATAATTGAAGGGTAAATTTTAGGGGGAAAAAAGTTCAAAATTTGCATTTATCATGCCTCAAACTCATACACAACTAACCAAAGTGACTATATTCAAACACCCAATAATGACCACTCAACCACATTTCATTTTGTGATTTTCAATACAGTGAAACCATATAAGTAAATCACATATATATTTTTCTTTAAAAACTGATTTCTTTTCTAAAATTTCAGTAAAATCGCTTAACTCCACTGGCAGCACATCATATTCGTCCCTGGTACAGAGTTATAGACATATATTGAGATTGTAGTATGGATTTAACTTTCGGAGACTCATAATACAACTTGCACCAATTTTTTGTCTAAAGTCTAAACACACATTTAACAGGATGATATTCGGATGACACAAATTGATCAACAACTGGATCGGGCCACTAACACCTGTGTCTGGCCCATGAGAGCCCATGCAAAGGCAATGGAAATCCTGCAAATGCACCGGCCCAAAACCCCCAAGGATCGTGTCAGTAAGACCTCTGTGCAGCCCATTAGAGCCCATATGGCGATGGAAATCCTACTAATGCCCTAAAAATTTTAGGGTTATTGATCTTATGGGATCACTCAATAAGCAACCTGACCATATATGAAGCATTAGGAGGACAATGAAGTTCCAAATTATAAAATATGTGGGGATCATCAGATCATCTAGGCTGACGTGACATGACTTTTTTTAATTATTATTTTTTATTTTCCTAAGTTGTCTTAAAAATTTTACGTCCAAAAAATTGTCATGGATTACTCAAGTTGAAACTATAATTTAACATTGAACGCTTATTAATGGTACCATGACAATCACTATGAGCTCATAAAAAAAAAAAAAGAAGAGGAAAACCTCCAAATGCATGATCCTGACAGCCGTGGAGTTTGAATGTTTTAAAGTGGGCTACAGCAAAATCTATTTGTCCCACTCTATAGTTTTATAGCTGTGGAGTTTGAATCGTCTACACACCTTTATTGGCGGCCAGGATTCAAGGAAAAGATGTACGAGGTTGAAATCATACAGTACGTTTCTTTTTGCATTTTGGACATGAAGTATAAATTATTTATTTTACTGTTCAGAGTTTTTCGTTGTTTATTTTTGGGCGTGAAGTATAGGATTATTTATTTTAGTTCGAGTTTTCATTGTTTATTTTTTGGACCCTAAAATTTATGGATTGAATAAAAAAAGGACCTTAAATTTTGTAAGTTGAAAAAAAGGCCCCTTTACTATTTTTCTTTTTCTTCCTATGTTTCAATTTATCTCCCGATTAGCGCCAAACTTCTGGACTAAGGTTAAAACTAATATTAAAGTTGTAATACACCTCTCTTATTCATGTCATAACTACTTAGACCCTGGATACTTTAGGGTTTAATTCATTCCGACATGAATAAGAGAGGTGTATTATGACTTCAATATCAATTTTTACCTTATTCTTGAAGTTTGACGCTAATCGGAAGATAAATTCAAACATGAAAAGAAAAAGAAAAAACAGTCAACGAGCCTTTTTTTCAACCTACAAACTTTAAGGTCCTTTTTTATTCAACCCATAAACTTTAGGGTCCAAAAAATAAACAATGAAAACCGTGGGACCAGAAAATAAATACTCCTATACTTCGGGGTCCAAAATGCAAAAAACCCCATTATGTTATGTGTTTTTCAGGTATGACATCTCACCTTATAGTTGAGTGAACTCATCTAGGGTTTCAACCATTTTTAAATTAATTGTATAATTATTGAAAGATCAATTATTTTTTTTTGAAAAATGATATGAATTAATCTTGGATCAAATCACTTTTAAGAGCATTGTCCTATTATTAAAAACCATATCAAAATCATTGACCTAATATAAATACAACAACAGTAACTTCCAAAATGAGTTTTTCTTACATAAACCCAAAAAAAAACATCTAGGGTGCGTTTGGTTGGCCAAAAACCTCGAGAAATGGTCAATTTTCTCACATTAAATTAGCTTATTTCCCCATATTTGGTTGTATATCGACTTTGACAAAAAAATTTACAGGGTCCACCATTTCCAAAATTTTTCTAGGATAAATTTCCCTTAGGAGGGGTTAATGGAAATATTTTCCAGGAAAATCTGTTTCATGAAAAACTTTTAATGAATTTCTCCGAAAAAATTTTTCCGTAATTCTTACTAAACGCTTCCCTAGTTGAAAAATTAAAAATAAAAGTGCTGTGTATTCTTTTGGAAAAATAGAAAAGAGAAAAGACCTGTGCAGCGTGCGGGTGGCTGTACGTGGACTAGACAATTAAAAATGTCGGCCAGGCCAGGTGAAATGTCTGCATTATTTTTTTTTCTCATTCCTTTATGGAAGTGCAAATCATTGATAGGTAGGAATTTTTGCTTTGGGCTAAAATACTTCATTTTCAAAGCCAACCAACTCTAATTAACACATTCATGTTGCCTAAACCAAAATGCAGTAGTAGTAGTAGTCCCACCACTAGTCAAAATACTTGGCTCTCTTTTCCCCTCCCCCTTTTCCATATATTAACACGTGAAAAAAATGAAAAATTCATATATTATCAAATTAAACTACGTAAAATGTGCATATATATTCAACCCTACACTTCCCTTTCTGCTTAATTCCAAGCTCATCATCATCTTCGACAATGAAGGAGACAATGGAGACAGTAAGAAAGGTGGTGAAAGATGATCCAAGGAGAGTAATTCATGCAGTAAAAGTAGGGTTAGCTGTGACATTGGTTTCACTCTTTTACTACTCTCAAACACTTTACAAGGGCTTTGGTTCCTCTACTATCTGGGCTGTTCTTACTGTTGTCGTCGTCTTCGAATTCTCCGTTGGTAATTGTTACATGATATTCGTATGAAATCGCAAATTGTTTCGAGTAATTGAGTGTTTTTTTTTTGGGTCTGTAAAATGCATGGTATTTGTTATATATGATGGTAATTATGTGATGATTTAGGAGCTACATTGGGGAAAGGTCTGAACAGAGCAATGGCAACATTTGTTGGAGGGGCACTTGGAGTTGGGGTTCATGGCTTAGCTTCTCATTGTGGATACATTGGTCAACCTTTCTTCATTGGTGTCTTTGTCTTCATCCAAGGTAAACACTTACTCCTGCTTTTTGGTGCTTTTTGAGGTGATGATATGTGTCTTGCCCCAATACAATACTTAAGTGTTTTTTTTATAAAACTAATACGTATTATCATTTTTAACCCTAAATTTTTTTATCAAATACTATTAATTATCAATTATAAGAAGATTAGAACATGTTGGCTACGCCAACAATTAAAATTGACACCCTAACGAATGAACCCCGTCTGTTGGGCATATTTTAGACGTCTTTTTGTAAATTTTAAAAAATATATATAAAAGCGTGATTTTATACCATTTATATATATATTATTATAGTTATAGACGTCAATTATATAATTTTTTTTCAATTTAATTTACAAATATATAGGTTTTATAGCATGACAAGACACTTAATATGTGTCTTGCACAAGACATTTATCATTTCCCTTTTGGGTATAGGATGATCCAGATATAGACAATCTTATTTCAACGATGAATGTTTAGTTATGTTTGTTGATAAAGATTATATATCGAAATTTTGTTACAGCAAGTGCAGGAACGTTCATGAGGTTTTTCCCAAAGATTAAGGCGCGATATGATTATGGGTTCATGATATCCATACTAACCTTCTCCCTGATTTCGATTTCTGGGTTGAGGGTTTCCGAAGTCTTAGAAATGGCTCGGGAGAGATTGGGTTACCATTTTGATCGGAGTTCTGGGTACTGTTGTGATATCCATCTTCGTTTTCCCTGTTTGGGCTGGTGAGGATCTTCATAACAGCATAGCTAGCAACTTAGATAAACTTGGGACTTCCTTGGAAGGTATGCTTATTTAGCTATAAATACTTGTCCAAATTTGAATTTTCTGCATGAATTAATCATATGATCGCTTTAATATAAATGGGACCATGATTTACATGTCATATTGATGTAGGATTTGGCATTGCATGCTTCAAAATGCAAGAAGAAGACACAACAGAAAATGTTAACTTATTGTCAGTGGTTCAAGCTTATAAGACTGTTCTCAATACAAAGAATACTGAAGATAGCTTGGTAATTAATATAATCTATGACTTATAACTATTCCTTTGATTTGGATTTTCTTCTGATGTTCTTCATTGTAAGCTAATATTGCACGTCCTCATGTTGGGTTAACAATCTTGAACGAACAACTATATGATGAACAGGCTAATTTCGCAAGATGGGAGCCTCGACATGGTCATTTTAGGTATCGACATCCATGGAGACAATACCTTATCCTTGGAAGTCTTATTCGTGAATGCGCCTTCAAGATCGATGCCCTTAATGCCCACATTAATCCTCAAACATGCAAGGTATAGTATACTAGTAGTTATCATGGACTCTGCTTGTAAAGTTTACTGGTAGTTATCTCTGAAATAGAGGCCTCACGGGTGGACCAAGTCTACTCGATTAAAAAAAAAGTACGTAGGTCCTTATATTCCATGTCTACTTGTAAAAAATTAGATTAGACAGTTTCACGTAAAACATAATCTAAACTTAACTGATTTTACCTTGCAGACACCATTGAAACTACAACACGAAATCCACGACGAATGCAATAGAATGATCTCAGAAGCAAGCAAAGCACTAAAAGGGCTAGCAGTTGCTCTAAAAGCCATGAATAACCCATCTTCGAGTTGCAAAGGACATGTCACCAAGTCGAAAACCGGGGTTAAAAACTTGAAGAACATTCTGAAATCAACCTCCTTGCATGAAGATTTCGAGCTTTTGCAAATCGTCCCCGTTGCCACAGCTGCTTCATTACTCACAGACATAGTCAATTCCACTGAGAAAATTGCTGAGTGTGTCCATGAGCTTGCTTTGTTGGCGCGATTCGAGCCTAAGAAACTCGAAAAGTTGCAGTCATTACCTAAGAAAGGTGATAGTATGATTGAGTTAGAGAAAACGGGGTCGTTTAAGAGTACAAGTGGGGAAAAGAAGGATAAGAAAAATTCAAAGAATGATAAAGTAGTGAATTCTGATCATGTTATCACCATTGATGCAGGTGAACAGGTGACTGATAACTTATGCCACATTCATGCGTAAATACTCTTGTATATACTTCAAATCAATTCTTTATTTGGTTTATTCATACTTTTTTTCATTCAAACTCAATGATTTTATCTAGCATTATAGGATAATTACGTGAAAAGTTTATAAACATCATGTGTAGGAGGTTTCTTCCTATTTCTTGTATTTTCTTCTTAGTAAACAAAAGTATAGATGATTACCTTAACTACATTGCTCTTTGGAAATCATTCAATTTATAATCGTACCATGTTGCGCGTGTGATCGATTTTCACTTTGTGTACATGAAAAATTGTGTAACACCTCGGATATATAGTTAAAAATGTGACTAATCAAAGGGTTTAAAATGACTAATTATATCACCAAGTATATCACCAAGGTGCACCTCTTTTTATGGTAGCTCATTTATTGGGAACTCCTCAGTTAAGCGTGTTTAGCTGAGAGTAGTCTCAGGATGGGGTAACCCGTTAGGAAGTTTTTCTAGCTAGGCAGTATGTGAGCGATGACGAAGCATGCTGGTGATTTGTGGGGTCAGTCAATAATCTTTAAAGCGGTTATCAGTAATGTCCACGACCTGAGAGGGCGGGTCAGGGCGTTACAAATTGTCATTGTGACCTATAAGTTTGCTTTCAAACAAGTACCATGGCCCCTATTTACTATATATTTCATTTTAAACTTATTCTATAAAGGCGTCTCAAAAAAACTAAATCTATTACTGTGTGCGCATATATTGTTAGGATCGAAGAGCCTTCAAACAATCACAAACAATAAAAGATAAGAGCGGAAAAGAACTAAGAAATTTGACACCAGAAGTTTAACATGGAAAAAAACCCAAAGCGGGAAAAAAAACCACGGAATCGATGCACTAGTAATGTGAGGACTACAATTACAATGGTTTTGTGTTTCTCTCTGTCTGATCACTTGAGCCCAATCAGATACAGGATACTGAGATACACTCTGGGATACATCATAAGGAGAACCTGGCCCAATATATATAACCGCAAAAAGGAAATAATAGTAGAAAGGAAACAGAGCCTTGGCGCTAGCATCGTCCCAAGGCAAACCGCGGTAGACCCTGGAGCTAGGAGCGTGACATTCCATGCGGCATCTGGACAAGGCGCGTGGAGCGGGTGCTGGGACGCTAGTAGCGTCTTGCTTGAGTCGAGAAGCGCTTGTCGAACAGAGGCGCTGGTGGTGCCGAAAAGACGCTACCAGCGTCTCTTGTCTCTCGTCTTGAGATGGGGCGCTGGTGGTGTCGATGTTCGCCGCTGGTAGCGCCTAGGTCACGCTGGTGGTGTCTCCTTTGCCTCTCCTTCTTCCACCTTTCTACTTCTCCTTCTTCCCCCCTTCTTCCTTCTTCCTTCTCCCATTTGGTCTCGACACCCAACATATATATATTTGTCTGTACGCATGTATGTGTAGATGTATGGATAAAAAAGACTTTATTTGTTTCCTTTTTAAACTTCAAAAGGTTTTCCCAAAACTATTTTTCAACAATATTTGTCTGTTGCTCAGATTCTTGTAATCAATCTTTCTGCATGATTTTGTATGTATCAAGATAAGATTGTCTATCAGAAATTTTGTAAGACCTGTTCAAGCGCAAACAAAATTTATACTGAGAGTTATTGTATTATTAGAAAGAGCGATCATGTGATTCTTGTCACAAGATACTTTTTAAGTGTCTTTCTTAATACCAAATTAATATTTCTTATGATATTTGAAACTAAGTTTCATAGCTATCATTAAATTACCAATTACAAGGGGCTTGGCTATCCGTCAACTATATTAAGGAATAGAAATGAAATTTTAATTGAATCAACCCGTCCGTTTGACATATTTTATTTATATTTTTATTAATTTAAAAAATTATTGATGAAAATATAGTTTATACAATTAATTACATGAAGTACTATATATATTTGTACAATTCAATTATATTTTACTTTTTCAAAATGTTTTAATAATATTGTCTTTACACTAATGTAAGAAACTTTAGAAGTATTGTGTTTGTTCCCTCCCAAAAAAAAAAAAAAAAAACAGCAGTGACAAAAAAACCCTTATGTTTATATGATTTTATCATAAATAAGTTTTCTTATTTTTAAATCTTGTAATTCCCCTCAAATCCTATATAGACATATGCCGATTTCATAGACCTGAGACAACGTATAAAAATGTTCTACGAGCTACGTCTCTAATCATTAAGAGAAATACACCGTAATTAAACTGTAATTAGTGCATTGAATTTGAAGCAGGGAAATTGTCAAATGTCTAACTATAAAAGCTTCAAAAGAATTCCAAGTGTGACAGACTGTTGCTAATAACCTAGCAAACCAAAGGTCGACCCAAATTAATAGGCAATTTGTTGTGATGGCCTAATACAACTTTCGTTCATATTGCAGACTGCATAAAAAGATAATTAAAATTGAAAAAGACGGACCACTTCAACTAAAAGTAATAGCTAAGATTATGTAAGATATAAGTAGCTGTTAGAATCTGATTAGAAAGCCACTATGAAATTAATAATGAATATTTTAAGAATAGTTTAAATTTGATTGAGAGAGGAATTATAAACTATGGCTTTTCCCAATGTTTTAAAGCTCGTGGAAATATGTTTTCTAGTCAAAATGGACTGAAATTAGTGAGTTAATGAGCTGTTTAGAATCCCTGCGTCCAAAATGCAAAGTAGCTAATGCATGCAATGAACAAGGTTGTCGTATAATTTGGCCATCCTCTAGAAGATTAGTAGATGCATGGCATTAGAGATCAAAGGAATAAGGGCAGCCTACTTTAGGGTGGCTTAATTAGTCGGTTTCTTCCACAATAATCTTGTTATATTTGCTTGCTTCCACGATTATCTCCACGGGTAGGACAACCAAAAAATGGATACGACCACCAAAAATAAAAGGAAGTAATTGGGAAAATATATCAAAAACTTTTATGGAACATTTGGTTCATTGTTGTTATATATTTTATTCCTGTTGTACGGACTAATATACGGAGCATATATCGTATTTGGTCATCAAATTATTGATATGAAAATGATAATGTCTTGAATTGCACTTAAATTACTTAAAAAAAATATATTTAATTATACATATTAAAGTTATTACAAATATATGCTTATTGTTTTAAGGGTTGTATAATTCATAATTTACATAAATTACTGAAAAAATTAACGTTCAAATATCATAATCAACATGGGATAACACACGTATTATCACTCTACAGGAAAAATAAAACAAAATAAAAATGTCAAAGATTAGTAGATTCAATATAGCCTCAAGTACTGGACCAAAAATTAAGGTTCAAATATCATTATTAATAGACTCTATACATAACAGTTACATTGAATTCCAAGAATTTATACAACAAAATTTTGTATGTCCATTTTCGAATACTCCCTCCTTCCTATATTATCTGTCACTTTAACTAACTTTCTTTTTTCCCATAATATCTGTCACTTTATATTTCCAATAACATATTAATTACTAATTTATCAAATCAACCTTATTAATTACATCTTTTTCATTCATTTTTCTTTTTTATTCACATTTTTCCTTTTTTATTCAACATTTTCACATTTTCAATGCACTAAATTAATGTAGTTGGGAAGTTTTTTTTGGTCTTTTAAATTATATCCCAAGTGACACTTAACTTGCGAAGGAGGGAGTAGAAATTTAAATGTATTTTAAGCATAAGAATAAAAAATAAACTTAAATAAAAATATCGATAAATTATTGATTGTAACAAAATACTTTATCTATTCCTTTTTTTATGACTTTTAAAGGTACGTAGGGAAGTTATCACAAAAATAAAATTATTTTATGGTGGTTAGAAAAAAAATTACTTACATATGCTTAACTTTTGATGTTTTATTTCATGAATATAATTAAGAGTAATTTTCTTAAAAAAAATTAGTGATTAATATTGTAAAATATACTAAAATATACAAAAATAAAAGAAATCATATAAAAAGAGATCTAGAGAGAGAGAAGGCACTACTACTACATAATTGACATGGACGATGGTATCAAGGCAGCCAAATAAATTACTATTAGAGACAAAGCAGAAGGACCCATTAGTTACAAATCTTGAGGTTGAAGCTTAATAAATAATTTGTTTAATCATGCACACACCAACAATATTGCACCATGTTATATCACCCCACAAACCACCTCCCCCAAAAACACATACAACAGCTGGTTCGCCCTTTCAAACAGCTCGATGGTTCTCCACATTGCGTTCACCTATGTTTATTCATTTAATTATGTCATTTACTTTCATTTTATTAGTTTAACATGTACACACGGCCGAAGCCAATCACCTCTTGTTTGAGTGGTAAGAGGTTCATCTTCTATGACTGCTTTTCAAGGTTTGATTTCTGGAGAAGCATTTCTCTCTTATCATTTTGGAGAATGATGCGGGTAGAAGTGGAGTTCAGCTTTGAATTATTAGCATTCTCATTCCCCGTCTGTTACAGACATGTTGGGTTATTTCCCTCTGTTATACTATAAAAACCATTCTTGCGGTTTCAACCATTAGCTTAATTTTTTAGTTGAGTTGGTTCCACATGATATCAGAGCCAGATTTGAGTAGAAGGTTTCAGGTTCGAATCTCGACGCCCCATGTTCATTTGCGCAAGGTGAAGTGAAGGGGGCCTGTTTTAAGGAAAGTGATTAACGAAAAAAGCGCACGTAATTCCTCCTCTCCATCTTCCTAATCCCAATTAAGTATAGTCATTAGTGACCACTCCGGCACTCTATCATCCCTCTGTTTCTGTCTTTCTGACAACGTTCAAAACGACACCGGCCACTACGCTTCCATATAATATTCACCTCCTTTTTTTAAAAAAAAGGAAAAGAAAATCATCCATTATTAATATACTGTAATTATTATTAGCTTAATTAGTTTTGATGCTACATTGATTGTCCTATAAGTACATTCATTCTCACACCTTCACTCTTACTCCTTTCATTCTTCACTTCACCTTCCTTCCAAGCTAGCTTGTAGAATAGAGGTATCATGGGAACTCATGCATGGCAACATATGATCATCAACTCCATGCATGAGAGATTAACAGCTAAAATTGTCGATTTCGCCATTGCAGTCAAAGAATTAGGGCAAGAGGATCCAAGAAGGATTATCCATGCCTTGAAAGTAGGCTTAGCCATCTCGATCGTCTCCTTGTTCTACTACTTCCAACCTTTATCCAAAGGGTTCGGCGACTCTGCTATGTGGGCTGTTTTGACTGTTGTTGTAGTGTTCGAGTTTTCAGTTGGTATGTTTAGTCAAAAATTCTCTTTTGAAAATATTGGTCAATTTTTTCAAATTGATAATTTTTTCTATTGATCGTTATTGTAGGAGCCACCCTAGGAAAAGGGTTCAATCGGATGATGGCGACTTGTGTCGCGGGATTTCTAGGGGTGTTCGCCCATCACCTGGCTAGTCTTTCTGGTGATAAAACTGAGCCTATTCTTCTCGGCATCTTTTGCTTCCTAGTTGGTATGTAATTAACCAACTTTAACACCGTCTCTAATATAAATGAGTGATGATACGAGTGTTATTTAATAACAAATTATTATGGTTGTGACAATGTGCAGCGGGAGTAATGACATTCACAAGGTTTTTCCCAAGAGTGAAGGCTAGATATGACTATGGAATCCTGATCTTCATCTTGACATTCTCTTTGGTGTCGGTGTCGGGTTATAGAGATGATGAGATGCTTAGGATAGCGCTGCAACGGCTGTCAACGATCATCATCGGGTGTTGGATCGCGTTCTTGATTTGTGTCTTCATCTGTCCCGTTTGGAGCGGGACAGAATTGCACAATCTCATTGCTTCCAATCTTTACAAGCTTGGCATTTTCTTAGAAGGTACATACGGACTTCCTCTTAAACTAATCTCCATCTATGTAGAGCCGACAAAATTTTATCCGATCTGAAAATTTTGAATTATATGACCTAGAGAAAATTGGGTTCGGACATAGATTTGTCCGATCCGAAAAATTCAAATGGTCCAATCTAGTGAAAACTAAGTTCGGACATAGATTTTTCGTCCGAATTTTGATAGCGGCTGAATTAAAAGTATATTCCGACATGATATTTCTCTTTTTCTATTATCCGAATCCGATTCTTTTTTAGAAGGTAGTCCCTCTGTTCTTTTTTATCTATCATTCAAGGTTTTTGGTGTCAATCTTTAATTAATAATTTCTAATATAAATTTTTTGTTAAAAAATATAATATTATACTTTTTTCATAATATTTTTTTATTACAAATCTAATGACATCAATTTTTTTATAATGAATCATTATACAAATTAACATACTAACGGTCAAAGTTTTTAACACAATTTCCTATGCGGCAAATAAATAAAAACGGAGGGAATACTTACGAACTTGCTCTTAAACTATACTCCCTTCATGTAGAGCTAAAAAAATTTTGTCAGATTCGAAAGTTTCAAATTGTCCGACATGGAGAAAATCGGGTCCGTACATATATTTTTTGTCATTTGGATATTGGCCGAATTAACCGAGTATTTGGACATTTTATTTCTCTTTTTTTATTGTTGGAACCTGATTTTGACCCAAATTTAACTTCATCCGAATTGCCTAACCTGGTTTAACATGAATAAAAACCGAGTCTGAAACATAAATTTTCCGTCCAAATATTTACATTAACCAAATTTGAACGACCCAAATTTACCCAAACCCGAATTTTTGCTAACGCTGCTTAATTCCATGCATGTCATGTTATATTAGGGGTATTTTGAGTCGCTAAGTGATTGCTTCACTCACTGGAATTGGAAATTAAATGAACGAAATGAAAAATGAAATCCGCAGGATTTGGAGAAGAGTGCTTCTGTAGAACAGCAGCAGAGGAGAAGCTCAAGGAGAACAAGTCTTTCCGCTATGAATACCAGACTGTCCTTGGCTCTAAAGCTTCTGAAGAAACCATGGTAATGCTCAAATTATTTCTCTCTTGTGGGGATATAAAGAAAAACGCAGATATGTGTTTTAATCCAAAATATAATTTAAATAATTTATCATTCATCAAATTAATATTTATTACAATATTTTATAGTAATTTTTTTAATGGTAAGTATTAATTATCAATTATAAGATGTTTTGATGTATTGGCTATGCCAATGGCTATTACAAAATGAATATATATATATATATATATATATATATATATATATATATATATATATATATATGTCTGTGTGTGTTTAGGGAGATACTTTTTAAGTGGCTTGCTTTAGTGTAAAAATTATATTATCACATATTAAATTGGAAAAAAAATATAATTAGATTTTATAACTATAATGCCACACAAATTATATAAAATTATATGTGCACTTAAAATTTACAATAAAAAAATGTTTAAAATATGCCTAATGGATGCGAATAATTCGATTATGATATCATTTGTATTCATTCGCATGGTCAATGCATTCTATGTTTCTTATAATTGATAATTAATCATAATGAAAATTAATTTGATGAAAATAAAATACTTAAATATGTCTAATGCCAAGACTCGATCCCATCATTCGTTCCTCTATTAGTGACTAGCTAATACAATAGTTTACATGTTATAAGTGAAATTAGTAGCTAATGCAATAATTTACACGTTACAGGCGAATTTAGCAACATGGGAGCCAAGCCATGGTCAATTTAAATTCCGTCATCAATGGAAACAATACCTCAAGATTGGAGCTGTAGCTCGGAAGTGTGCATACAAAGTTGACACTCTTAACACCTACCTCGACTCCAATGTCCCTGTATGTACTATATATATTATACGAAAATGCATGCAAACAACTCACTAATAAAGTTTGATATTTGTGAGTAAATCGAAATACTCTAATTAATTCATCAGAAAATTTCTAATCCAAATTATAATTTTGTTTGGAATCAGATACCTGTGGAAATCCCAGAAAATATTAAGGAAACGTGCATAAGATTGAGCTCGGAATTAGGCAAAGCATTGAAGGAATTATCATCAGAGATGAAGAAAATGCAAAGGACTACGTCAACAAAACCACACATTAATAAAGCAAAAGGGGTTGCCCAAGACCTAAAATCTTTGCTCCAAACAAGAGATCTATGGGAAGATTTTACCTTATCGAGTATTTTACCGATTGCGACAATTGCTTCTTTACTTATGGATATTGTAAATTGTCTAGAATCCTTATCGAAGGAGGTAAATGAGTTAGCTTTCATGGCAAATTTCAAGCTCGTGAATGAGGCGAAGGAAACCCAAGACAAAAAACAAGGGCTTGAGATGAGTATTGAGGCTACACATGTTGTTATAGTTCAGGATGATATCAAAGAGCAGGATATTCGGGAAGAAGTAGAGACTCCATCACCAAATTCAAAGACAACGGTGTTTTAGGGAAAGAAATTTCATCATCAAATTCAGAATCGAAGAGTTGTTGCTTGTAATTAACTTTACATTGTTTCCAATGAGGTCTTGAAGTATATGTTTATATTATAATATTTTAGATACAATGAAACGCTATGTAACCCTTATGAAATTGACTAATATTACCATATTTTAGATTGTTAGGAATATTTTGCCCCTCTCTTAAGTTGGCTACGTATGATTTGGTTTCTTATTGTGTTAAGAAATTTTTCAGGTTTCCTTATTATATTGGGTATGATAATTATATTGGATTTGAAAATTTTAACTGGAGTGGTGGCCAAGACTTGTCTTGTTATATATTCCCAAGCTGTTGAAGGTATATATTACGTGTGCTTTGTCGGAGAGAGTACCGAATGTCTCATTAAGAGCATCATGGCAGAAAGGTTGAGGATTCCTTTAGGCACCTCCCTTAAGGGGGGAGGAAAGAGATGCGAGATGGATTCATTAGGGTTTGAAGAATTGTCATAATGAGAGACTTCAGAGTGGAATTCTTCTCATGTAACTGGATCTACATGGATAGATCTGTACCTTTCCTACCGATCTCTTGAAAGAGTAAAAATTTGTTATTATATTCTTACCTTGATAATGGAGTTTGTTTGTGTTTGCACCACTATGGATTTCTCGCCCAATTCTTGGGTTTCCCACGTTAAATCTTGTCTCCCTTTGTGTTTGTCATTCTTACATAATTTATATCAATATCTGAAGCATACACTACAACAGATTTGGCATTTAGTGGCGTTTATATAGCGGCATTTATAATAAATGCCACCCTAGCCTCTCTTTTGAAACGATATACTTAGGCTTTAGTGGCATTTATAAATGCCACTATAACCTTTTATATATAGTTTCAGGCCCATCTAAAACCACCCGGCCGCGGAAATGAAACAAAGAAGAAAAAGGAGCGCGTCTTTGAAAAGTTGAAAAAAAAGGAACGGGTCTTTGAAAAGGAGCGGAAATAAACCCTCCCTCCTTTCCTTCTATTCTCTCAAATCCCTAATGTTCCACTGCCCCCTCTTCCTCTTCTCTCCATTCAGCCCCACACCAGCCCCCTCAGTCCCCGATTCTCTCAAGCGCAATCCCTTCGTCCCAAGGTTGTTATCTTTGTCCTTCTCAACTTCTATCTCGATTTTTCCTTTCAATTTATGATTTCTGCAATGGACAGGTAAGAAGATGGTGGTGCCTCTTACTGCTTCTCTTTACATCCCTGGAACCCTAGATGACGGTGAGAAGGTTCTTCTTGATGTCGGCACTAGTTATTTCATTGAGGTATACCCTAGATTTACTTCTGGCTCGACGATTGTAGAAATTTTTGGTTAATTTATTGTTCCTGTTGTTCTTCTTCTTCTTTTCTCTCGATTTTGGCTTGATGACCGTCAAAATTTTGGGCTAATTTATTGTTGTTGTTGTTGTTGTTCTTCTTCTTCTTCTTCTTCTTCTTCTTCTTCTTCTTCTTCTTCTTCTTCTTTTCTCCCGATTCTGGTTCGATGACTGTTAAATTGTTGGCTAATTTGTTGTTGTTGTTGTTGTTGTTGTTGTTGTTGTTCTTCCTTTCTCTAGATTTCTAGGGTGAGTTTTACAGATAGTGGTTGGATTTGTTCATGTTTTTTTTTTGTCGAAATTCTGGGCTAATATGTGTCGAAATGGTGTCATTGTATTTGTCTATGGAGGAAGTGACAAGAAAGGGCAAGCTTGCTGCAATCCTGGCTATCGTATTTAAGATACAAATGTGTAACACCACTTCCACTTTGAATAGACTAACCTCCCATTTATTTTGATTAGTGTTGGTGTATTATTTTCTATTGATTAATGTGGATTGAAACATGGTTACTTTAGTTTTTTTCTTTCCTTTTCTTAAACTATTAAATGCAGTTTTGTGGTCATGGGAGCAACTATTGTAGTGAAGCTTGCACTATTCCTTTACTGCAGAAGCTCTTGAAATGAAATTGTCCGTGCTTATGCTAAGGTATAGCAACAATTAAACAAGCTCTATCCTTTCTCTCCTTGTTGTTTTACATTATTTGATTTTGAGGAATTGTGGTGTATAGACGCTTGCATTCGCATTCACATCATTTGGGAAGGTGGGCATTTGGAATTTGAATGGGGAGATTCTCCAAGCACATAAACTCTCACTCGAATCTTTGCGTGGTCTTGATCTTTATTTGCTCGCCCTCAAGTCTAACGCACAACTCCATTGCTGAAACCAAACCAATCAATATGGCCACATTTTTTTGGTGATCTAGAGCACAAAATTATATATGTCGTTGCCATTTAGTACAAAAAAAAAAATATTTGGTTTGTGTGCAAGAAAAATAAAAACAATCATGTCTCATTGTTTTTTTTTCATATAGCATCACTTGCTGACGTGCACACCTCAGTAACTGTATTCTTGGCTAATCACTAATCATTCCCTTTTGTGATATATTTGTGTCCTGCTGTGCTTGCAATCTCCTATTTATATGATGCCTTGGAGTATTCTCTTATGGTCTCCTACATTTTTTTTTTTGAATATATGCTCCCATTGTGCTTATTACTTGTATTGATGCATACACTGGTTACCAATATTGATATTGGTCTCTATGTCTTAATAATAATTTTTAATGAAGTTGGAGATAGCACATTGGATGCTCTTTTCCATTGTCAGTATTAATGCTATAAGTGTGCATTAGTTCTACATTTATTAATGTTTGGGGTATTGGTTCTATAATGGTTTATCGGTCTAGCATTAGTTCTACATTTATTAATAGCTTTAGAAGGCAAACTAAATGGAATTAGGACAACATTTATTCATGTTTGGGGTATTGGTTCTACAATGGTTTCTCTGTCTTTTTGCCTTGCCTTTCTGTTTGTCACCACTGCCCTGTTTTTGAAGGTCTCCAGGCCTTGAATGTCTCTATTTAGTGTTTAGAAGAAGCGATGATTGGCTTTGTGTTTCTTTTATTTGGTTGTGGTTATTGATCTTGGTTTGGTGATACTAGAATGTATGATTACAAATCTCGAAAGTACTCTTAATTTGACATTTTATTTCCTTATATAGGTTACTCGAAGTTCATATATATAGTTCATGAATTTTTCATGCGTTTCTTTATTTTGCAGCCAGTAAATGCTAAGGTATGGAGCCTCTTACTTTTATTTCAATTCTCTTATATTTTTCCCAGTTTGATGCTGTTACAGGTACCTTCTGATGATGTATTCTTTTGACAGACCTAGTTTGTATCATATTCTCTTATCCTTAGACCTTGAATCTCTTATGCTCATCCACGACTACGATTATGTGTAATGTTACACAAGGTAGTTGAGAGTGTTCGGAAAATTTTGATGTAATATGTGAGGTTAATAAGAAACATGTGTAGCTATTAGACATGTGGCCCTGAGGTAACATTTCAGTTTGGCAGCAAAGGCCAACATAATTATGTGTCTAACAAACACACATCTGGAAAGAATTTTTATTTTTTAAAGTTCAATTTGTAGTTTGTTCAACTTTCCACAAGCATCTCATGGTTGGATTAAGGGTTCTTTTGGCTTCTCTTGATGTTCCAACTTCCAACAGAGTGAACCTTTTGCTGTTGAAATTTGTGAATCCTATTGTGTGGAGTGGTGTAGGGGTGTTGGATTTTTGAGAGAATATGAAAGACATTTGAGTGCTATGAGGCCCTTTGGTGGGGTATTAACATCCTAGATAACGAGAAAGAAGAGTTTAATGTGGGGGAAATCATTGGGCAAGCCTTTAACTTAAAAATTATAGCTATATTATTTTTGTTATGCTTGATGTGGCAAAATTGATCTTGATGTAAGCTTTGGTGTTCAATTGTGCAGGTGATGACAAGGGGAAGCATTTTGTTGAGTAAAACGCCTCAATAAGATTCGCTTGACTATCACCAACTTTTGTATAGATTAGAGGATGCCAAGCTAGTGAATACAAAATTCTTGTTTATTTTGTAGGTTAAGCTTGAAACCTCCAAGTGGTCTTCTATAGTTGATTGTATATGTGATACATTACAATATTGATACTCTACAATGAGAAATCAAGTTTCATTTTGGAAGAATTTGTGTTTTGTATATATTGTTTTATAAATTTATAAGTGGGTAATACATTGGAAATTCAAGCCAACGTAGAAAATTCATATTATTATGTGTTTTATAACATATGCCCTATAGTGGCATTTATTTGGCCTTATAGCGGCATTTGCAATAAATGCCGCACAAACCTATGGCGACATCGCCTCTAGTGGCATTTAAACAAATGCCGCTATAGGCTTTAGCGGCATTTATAAATGCCGCTATAGATCAAAATAAATGCCGCAAGAGTCTATATCTGTTGTAGTGATATGTATGTTACTTAATTCCATTGCAGGTGTGCTCTAATCGTTTTCCTTCCAAATATAAATACAATAACAACAAGCTTTAGTGTGGTCCAACTTACACAATGTCTTTGGAAATTCAAATGCAGACAACCTTTCTACTATGCACATGCAAGAGTACATGAACATATTAGATTCAACCTATACTATCATATTTTAGACAATTCCTATAATTTTTGATTCTCCCAACATAGGGATTTGAAAACAATGCTATAATAAATGCTAGGTGGACTCCTATTGGTACTTAACCACAATTATCAAAATGATGACTGTAAAATCTCAAAATAAAAATTAATTGGATAAGAAGAAAGATACTTAAAATGTGTTTTGATGATCTATGTTGGACTATAGAGATTGAACTTTTATTAAAATCTAGAAAGGCTTAAGGAAATTCAAAGTTCATAGGATGTAAAATTCATAGCAAATCATCCAAATAGAACTTGTTAACTTGCACAAGCTTAGCACATGAAACTTTCAAGGAACAAATCAACACTATATTACTTTCTAAAGGTGAGCATCGGTCCAGGACTTGACCAAATGGAACTAGATTGAACGGATCGAAAGTCAACCCAATTCAAAAAAGACCTACAACTTATATCGAATCCAATCTAAACCTTACTGATATATCGACTCAAAACCCAATTCATACTTAACTGATGAAATTGCTACATGTAGACCAGTAAATAGCATTGCTCCACATTTAATTTTGAATATAAGTATATATTATATGAAAAGTTATGAAATTCAAAAAACCTAAACCAAAGATAAGTAATAATTATTCAATCAAATAAGAATTGCCCTCAAATCCTAAATAGACCTGTACCCAATTCATAGACGTGAAACTAAATTAAAATGTTCTACTTGCTACGTCTC
Organism: Portulaca oleracea; assembly: GCA_029582165.1. Lineage (NCBI taxonomy): Eukaryota > Viridiplantae > Streptophyta > Magnoliopsida > Caryophyllales > Portulacaceae > Portulaca > Portulaca oleracea. Next base: position 34,136,960 of record CM055886.1, read on the forward strand.
TAAGTTCTATTAATATGGTAATATTTCAAACTATAGATTAGTGCATTGAAGAGGAAAATTAGTCAAATGTCTGACCATAGAAGCTTCAAAAGAATTCCAAGTGCGACAGACTGTTGCTAATAACAATAACTTATCAAAACAAACGACCCCAAATTAATGGGCCATTAGTTGTCATCCGCCCCTATTATAATTTTCATTCATATTATAGGCTGCTTAATAAGATAATTAAAAATAAAAAATGACGGATTAATGGGGCATGTTCATTGTTTAATTAATGATTGCACAATCCACTTTAACTAAAAACTACTACCTCCGTCGCAAATTGTCTGTCCATCTACCTAACTCCCTTGTCCCAAAATATTTGTCCATTTTATAATTCCAATTATTGTAATTCCTATTATACCTCTAATAATACTCTTTTGTTTCTTTTTTATTTTTCTTCACATGAGAAAAGTAAAGACAATTTTGGTATATTACACATTTTTCACCCCATTTCCCATGACTATTGGACTTTTAAATATAGTTGGATGGACAAACAATATGGACAAGCCAAGTTTTTGTAAGATGCAAAAGTATTTGCTAAAGTACCCTATTAAATTGAGAGATGGATTATAAACTATCGTTTTTCCCAACGTTTCAAAGCTCGTGGAAATTCATTATCCAGTCAAAACGGACTGAAATTAGTGGAATAATTGAGCTGTTTAAAATGTCTGCGTGCAAAGTGCAAATTAGAAAATCCATGCAATTAATATAACGAGGTTGTCCTATAATTTGGCCATCGTCTAGAAGATTAGTAGCTAGATGGCATTAGAGACCAAAAGGGATAAGGGCAGCCTACTTTAGGTGACTTAATTAATTGGTTTCTTCCACAATAATCTAATTAATCTTGTTAGATTTGCTTACTTCCACAACTATTTTCATGGATATGATGACCAAAAGATGGATCTTGTTAGATATTTAATTAATTAAAGAGGGAAACATAGAAATAATAATAAGAGATTCGAATCGAAAAATATTGAGTATCATATTTGGTCTCAATCTGTAGAGGTTGAATTTCGTCGTAATTTAACTTTGTAATGCATAAATGATGAAAAAGAAACCACAAAAATCTCAAATAAAGTTCCTACAGAAAAAGTATTTCACACTAACTCATATTCATTTCTAGCCTTTTCCACATTCAAATATTCTAAAAAAAGACCTTTGTCATGTACCTGAGCCTTTTATTTAAATTACCGGTTTTTCCACTGGCCTCCGTGGTTTTTCTCATTTCGGGAGCTAAAAGTATTCATTACAAGCTTTCCAACAACACTTTAACAATTCAATCTGACGTCGAATGAGAAAGTTATAATCGTTTAAATTTGGGATGCCTGAATTGCCTATCATGCTAGTCTGAATGCTCTTTTTTTTTTTCCTTGTTTCGGCCCGCTTCCTGAAACTAGCGTATGGCCCAATTTGAACCAGCCCGAAAATCCAAATTTGAAAATGCATCATGCGGGCCCAAACAACGGGTTTTTACCCGATCCGCGCTAGACCCGACTTTCTTCAATTAAAAGCGCGCCTGACCAAGGGACTTATTTAGGCCTGTGCGGATTTGTATGGCCCGAGTTTTATTAACTCGCGCTAGACCCGACTTTCTTGGGAAATGCGCCTGACCTAGGGATTTCCATCGCGGGTATCGATTTAGGCCTGTGCGGACACGCATGGCCTAGGTTTTACCCGATCCGCGTTGTACCCTAATTTCCTTGGGAAGTGAGCCTGGCCTAGAAAGATGTGTAGTGAGCATCGTTGGGCCTTAACCTAGAAAGGCGTGCGGTGGGCGCCGTTGGGCCTGTTCGGATCCGTATGCTTTGACTGCCACCCCACCTCATTTTCTAGTAGAACATCAGATGGCGCAATTGATAGAGGTGTTTAATTGGCGGATTAGGATTAAGGTTGTTGGGTGAGAGGGTGTGAGGTTGCTAGTAGAACGTCTTGCTTTGACTTTTTTGGTGTTTTTTGTGGTCTCCCTATATTTGTCTTTGTCTATGTTTATCAAGTTAGATTGATGCTTTAGTTGAATTGCCCAGTCAAAGAGCGCATAGGTATGAAGTTTCCTTCTCCTAGTTTCTCTTGTTTATTTTCTCATTTGTTTTTTTTTTTGCCCGCCGAAACAACCTCCTAACGCACTCCCATAGATGGGGTGAAACTGTCTACATCTAGACCGTCTCAAACCTCGTATTAGCGCAACTTTACTAAAGTTCACTATTGTTGTTGATGTAGCGAATGGATTGTGCTAACCCTTTTGTAATTGATAAATAGGCATGGTTATTAAAAACAAAAATGATATGAGTCTTGGGACAAAAATCTTTTAAGTATCTTGCTCTATCATTTTTTATATTATTATATATTTAGTTCAAATAAAATGATATGATTGAATTTTATGATTATAGTATTAAATACAATTTGCGTAACGTTATACTTTATCCATTATTTTTCATATTTTCAAAAAATGTCTAAAATAAAGCCTAACGAACGAGGTTGATTCGATTAGGATATAATTTGTGTTTATTGACATAGCAAACGCAACCAAACCTTCTTATAATTGATAATTAATACTTACCATTAAAAAAATGGTACAAAAGATCATTAAAAATACTAATTTGGAGAAGGATAAAACCCTTAAAAAGTGTCTTGGAGTTAGACTCCACCTTAATCAAACCAAGCCTGTTCGCTAGCTTATTTTAGGCATTTTTTTGAAAATATAAAAACTAATGGGTAAATGTACAACTTTATGCAATTTATATGCAATATTATAGTTATAGAATTAATGTTGGAAATATGGGGTAGCACGGTCACTTGCACAAAATGAGGTATCACTTGGGTAGCTAGGAGTGTGAGGGTCAAACTTGTCTCCCCTTCAGACTTATTCATTAGACCGCGAATAGACTTAAGGGTAAAACCTGACCTCTTGTAAGCAAAGTTACAAGATCTCTCAAAAACTCTACAAAAGTTGCTGCAGTTCAACAACTTATGAGTTGTGAAGCTCTCTAGGAAGATAGAAAGAAGAGATTTAGGTGTTGTGGATGATCAATGAAATTCAACCATTATTTATAGGTGTTTGGAGCATTCAAAACCAATCAAAATTGTCAATCAATGTAGCAAGATTCTAGGACATTGTCTATGGGATACCAATCATCATTAAGGGATTGATCTTGGAGAATATCGGTAAAGAATAATCCTTAAAAATGCCCCATTAATACCCAAGGCTGAAATCAAGGGATTTCAAAAAAGGGTCTAACTGTGCATACCAGTATACCACGGTCCGTGATGGCCTCAACATGTGGTCCGTGGTAGCCTCAACACGGTCCGTGGTGCTTAGCCATGATCCGTGGTGACCCAATACTCTATTTTCTTACTCTCCGGACGCCAACACGACCCGTGTCATACCCAGCACGGTCCGTGTTGGGTCCCTTTTACTTGTTAAGCTAGATATTGACATTCCCGGTCAATCCTAAACTTATAACTTGTTCCCTTATGCCTCTTAACTCTTAAAATACTCCAACAATTCAATCATATAATTTTATTTCAACTGAATATATAATCAAATAATTTTAATAATAGGGCAAGACACTTAAAAGGTGTCTTACCCCAAGACTCATATCTTCTTCGTTAAAAAAAATAAAATAGTTGAAAATCATAACAATATTAGTTTGACGAAAAGAAAGACACTAGAAAATGTTTTGTACTACGCTTACATCATTATCCCTATTTATTTTTGAAAAAGAAATACTATGATACAAGACACTTATTGAATGGCTTGGCTTAGTGTAAAAGCTCCATCGTACAACATTAAGGACCAGTTCTTTCACACTGTAAACTATGTATAATCCAACTTTACAGTCTTGCCCAATTTTGTTTTTTCATACATAAACCACCTAAACTTTGGTACTTCAAAAAAAAGTTTTGTTGGGACCCTTGAGGGAGGGGGGTGAATAGGTTTGATACATAGTTCTTCACTTATAAACATAAAGACGTTAATAGCACTTGAATGAACTGAATAATATTTCTTAAGGTACAATAGAAATAGAGGAGGTTAGGGAACTTAGCATGTTCAAGACAATGAGGTCCTTGATGACTGCTTACAAGGACAGAAATTGAGATTCAGTTTCTATTAAGGAGCCTCACAGATGAGGCTTATAATGAGTGGCCTCACAGATGAGACAGAGAGAAAGGACCTCACAGACGAGTCTTCACAGATGAGGTAGAGAGGAGAGACCTCACAGACAAGATAGAGAAGATGGGCCTCACAAACAAGGCAGAGAAGAAGGCCTCACAGACGAGGCAAGAAGAGGGGCCTCACAGGTGAGGCAGAGAAGAGCATGACGAATTAAATTGAATATTAAACTCAGAAAGTCTTAGTACTTCAAGGTTTTGCTACACAACACCTCACCAACATATTTGGCTACATCACTCACCAAGGTCTTGGTTACCTCACCAGAATTACCTTACTAACTACATAACTCACCGATGACTCATTGGCTACACTCAGAAATCTCACCAGATTTCCTACACTCGATTACTTGCTTGGAATCGACTTCTTGAGAGAGGAAGACCGTCATTCTTTATATAGGAGCTTGGTTTGCAACAGCTAACTTGGAGTTTCCTTAGTTGAAGATTCTTTCCAGATTTGACTGATCCTCTATATCTTCATTCTTTGGAAGCTTCAATATTTGCTTAGTAACATGTAATCTGCGAAGATAAAATCAGAATAAGTATATCTGTATATGTGATATTTAGGAGAATATTCTGATTTAAGGATAGATGCTATTTGAAAACTTCCCTTATTTGTTCTTTCAAACAAAACTCTCTGGATATGGTTAAGGTCCTCAACGACAGTGATATTGAGGACATCACAGTTTCTTCAAGTTCATTACATACTTCTATCTAAATTTACCCAATATTATTTTACCCAACATCTAAAAATATACTCACCAGAAAATTCTAAATTGAAAAAAATTGATATGTTCAATTCTACAAATATATCACATATAAATTGGATAAAATTATATTTTCATCGATATTTAAAAACATAAGGTATGGAATGTCATTTTCATTAACGAAAATGATAAATGTCTTGCACAAGACACATATTAAGTGTCTTGTCATGGTAGAAAACTTATATATTTGTAAATTAAATTGAAAAAAATTACATGATTGGCTTATATAACTATAATAATATATATAAATGGTATAAAAGCGCACTCTTATCTATAATTTTTAAATTTACAAAAAGACGTCTAAAATATGTCCAACGGATGGAATTTATTTGTTAGGGTGTCAATTTTAATTGTTGGCGTATCCAACACATTCCAAACTTTTTATAATTGATTATTAATAGTATTTGTCAAAAAAATTAGAGTTTAAAATGATACTCCCTCCGTTCCATATTAACTGTCGTCTTTGAAAATTGTGCAGTCAAACTAAAAAAAAAATTGACCTTAAATTTTTTAATATATACAATGAGTTGTTATATAAAATTACCATTATTAGATTCGTAACGAAAAAACACTATCATAAAAGTATAATATTGCAATTGTTAATAACATATTATGTAAGGAATAATTAATCAAAGTGTGACATTAAAGACCGTGAAAGTCAAAATTATGACAATTAATATAAAACGGTAATAAGTATCAATTTCATATGGTACAAGACACTTAAAAAAGTGTATTGCCCCAAGACACGTACCATTACTCATTCATTAAGTTATTCAATGATGAATGCTCCCGTGGCTTATACGGTAGGGTTTTGACCCGAAACCATAGTATACAGTTCAAAGCTCTCCTACAAATTGTTCCCATTGTCTCATGTTCCCATTCTTCGTCCGTTAATTATACAACCCCTTAACAGGAGCAGTAAAAATTCCGACATGATCGTAAAATAATATTGCAAGCTGATGAGCCTCGGGTCATTATGGACTGCATGCATGCACTACTAATCAGTATTCATGTTCCGTGATTGAGATTACCTTTCCCTTGCTAGCTTCATCTCTTCACATATATAGTTGCCCATTAATTAATTATATAATTCAATTATTGACCACCCATGCAACAATATTAATGAATTGCACCATAAGCAACAACTTCAGAGTTTGTTGCAGAATTTCGTTATTGTAAATGGATATATGTGAGATACAAAACCCCGTTTGTGAATGGTAATTTGAGACCAGCTACAATATCCATTCAGTGATGGATTTCAACATCTAAATTAGGGGTGTCCAATATCTTATCACGCTCATTTGATAAACATACAAGCTATAATTTTAATGTAAATTATACTAATTTTATACATTTTTTAGGGGTTAAGGATGGTTATAGCCACCCCTAACCAACACACAACTGCGCCCATGTCCATTACTCACATGTGAGGAAGAAATTTTTTTTTTGCCTTTTTTTTTATTGTAAGGATCAGCTGTAGGAATTGATTATTGTGATATTTTAGGTTTAACTTTCAAGTGTGACTACCGTTGATATTTTTGAAATATTAAAAGTGATAATGAGGTGAAATTTGGAATGAAATTGTGATATTTCACTTGTCATCCCAAAAAGTATGTTAGATATAGGAAATAAATAAGACAAAATAGGATAACCAAGAACATGCAAAATTTCACTTGTCATCCGGAAAACAGGACTTTAAATTATCTTCTTTGTTGTGAAATTAGATATTTTTTGAGTGTCAATTACTGACAAAATTTTTAATAGTAAATTTTGATAATATAGAAGTAATTAGAATAAAATGATGGTGGATGCTTTTTATTGTTGTAGATGACTTCATGTTGAAGTCTACAAACTGGACTCTACTTTGTCACCCTCCCCGCAGGTCCAAGCTGCCATAAATAACAAGACAATTTTTTATAAAATAAAGTCAAGATTGGTAAATTCACATTAGTTTGTACGCACCACTGCACCAGTTATGGTATTTAATTCGAAGAATTTATACACGTACATATATTAGTCATACGTCAATTTTCAAATAGACACTAAAATGTGCATGTATTGACAAAGAGAAAAAAAAAATACTCCTTAGTCCTTTCTTTATTATTTTTTCATTATCGGATACATGAAGTTAATTAAATTCGATAAACTTTAACTATGTACTAATTATTCAATATATTTAGTAATTCAAAATATAAATTAATACATGCTAGATAATCTTTCACACGGTTTTTTTACTAGTATATAATGTGAAAAAATGAGGATTACAGAAGAAAAAGAAGAAGAAAATATAGCTATTGAGAGTAACTTGCGAGATAGGCCAAGAACAACACAATAATTTAGATCCATAAATCATTAGCTGTTAGAAATTGGCATGGATAATCATATCATATGAAAACAGGGAAATTAATTATATTAGAGGCAGAGGAGAGAAGGAACTATAAGCTTAATGAATTAGCTTGACTTCAATGTTACTCTTTAATTGATATTTTCTTACATAATATATTATAAACAATAAAAATATTATATTTTTATAATAGTATTTTTCGTCACGAATCTAATAGTGATAATTTTATATAGCAATTCATTGTATATATTGATAAATTTATGGTCAAAAATTTTAAAATTTGACTGCACAATTTCTAAATACGACAATTAATATGGAACGGAGGGAGTACATAATAATATCTTTTTTTCTTTTCATTTTACTAGTTATTGTTTGATTTATGTGCCATTCAAATTCAAAATCTTTTGAATATTTATTTCATTTTATATGGGGTAACCTATTGCATAAAAATTTTATCCTTAAATTTATAATGAAAAAAACTATAAAATATTTTAAAATTTTAAATAAAATATTATATAAAAATTATTAACTCGATAAAAACATTAAACATCATAACAAACTCAATGTACGGCCGATAAATATAAAGAATGAATTATCATGTTTGATCATCAATCGTTATACAGTCTACCTTGGTGTACCTACTTAGATACACCACTTATATAAAGACTCGATTCTTTTCTGCGGTTGACAAACTGCGATGCCACAACATACCGCAGTTTGCCACAACTCACCACACTTTACCACAAATCATTACTTTTCTCTCTCCTCATTTTTATCCTCTACTTTTTACATTCTCTCTCTCCTCACCTACCCCACGTACCAATAACTTACCACAATTTCACCACACCATACCACGCCATACCGCAAAATACCGCAAAAAAGAACAGAGCCTAAATAGCTACACCATAGTGGACGGTCAGGTCGACGGCTCTCCAATTTTCCTTAACCAAAAACGAAAACACTGATTTATTTCTTTGCTTTTATCATTTATTTTAACACAGGTTGCTGAATTTTTTTGACCCCTTTTTTATTTAATTTTAATTTCTCCTTTTTAATTTGTTTGCAAATGAAAGTGATTAAGGAAAAAGCGCACTTAATCCCTTCTGTCCACCTTCGTAAGCAGTCACCATTCCCACACTCCATCCTCCCTCCCTCTGTTTCTGTCTTTCTGACAACATTTAAAACGACACCACTACGTCCTCTTTTATATAATAATCACCTCCTTTTTTAATAAAATTATTCATTAAATGTTATTATAATTTGCATAATTAATTCTGATATTCTACATTGGATGGCCTATAAATACAGGGTGACATACTAAACATGGTTCCACCAACACAACATACACAAGTCATCTACTCTTCCTCCTCTTCATTCCTCACTTCCTCCTAACTTCTAGAGAGAGAAAGCTGGTAGAGAGAGAAAATGGAGACTCATGCTGCATGGCAACATATCAAGTCTATTCCTAAGAGAATAATGGGTAAAGTTTCCAATTTTGCCCTCGCAGTGAAAGATTTGGGACAAGAGGATCCAAGAAGGATTGTTCATGCATTGAAAGTAGGGCTAGCCATCACCATAGTCTCCTTGTTCTACTACTTCCAACCTCTCTATAAAGGTTTCGGCGTCTCTGCCATGTGGGCTGTTTTGACTGTCATCGTTGTCTTCGAGTTTTCCGTTGGTAAGTTTATTTCACTAAACGCATAAATGTCACATTTGCATTTCTTAAAAAATAATTATCACAACAGGTTACTGTGACAGTTTTAATTAATTTAACAAGTTGAGTAATAATTTTAATACAAAAAAAACAAGAAATAAAAGGCACAATGAGCGTAGGAAAAGTTTCGTCAGCAAAATTTTCTTGTGTTCTCCACAGCCTTGATTCCGATTGGCACCGAGGTCGTGCCGTAATCGCTTTCAAGACAGTAGTTCTTCCACGACTCAGTTTTCTTATATTCTCTACAGCCTTGATTCGTTTCTTTCCCAGCAGCCTTGATTTTTCCAACACTTTTACAGGCCGCACACTGAGTTCAAAGTAACTTTTACCAAGATAAAATTAAAAATGTTGGTTGTTGTTGTAGGAGCCACACTAGGAAAAGGTTTCAACCGGATGATGGCGACTTGCATAGCGGGGTTTCTAGGGGTATCAGCCCATCACTTGGCAAGTCTCTCTGGTGAAACAGGGGAGCCTATTCTTCTCGGCATTTTCGGCTTCCTCGTTGGTACGTAATCAACCATATAAATTCAACACCATCTCCTATGTTTAACTAACCGATCCATTTAATTAACGACGACAAATTGAAATTATAATTTGATGATAATGTATATATGTGCAGCGGGAGTGATGACGTTCATGCGATTTTTCCCAAAGATGAAGGCGAGATACGACTACGGATTCGTGATCTTCATCTTGACCTTCTGTTTGGTGTCGGTGTCGGGGTACAGAGACGATCAGGTGATCCGGATCGCGCAGCAACGGCTGTGCACCATCATCATCGGGTGTTGGATCGCGATGCTGATCTGCGTCTGCATTTGCCCTGTTTGGAGCGGGGCTGAATTGCACAATCTCATCGCATCCAACATCAACAAGCTGGGCATTTTTTTAGAAGGTACGTATGTGTACTTACATACGTTACTAAACTTTTACTGTTAATTATTCACAAATCATACAATATTTTTGGCGTGATAATTGTTTGTAGTAAATGATTGCTTGACTCATTGGAAATGGGGGATACAAAATCTGCAGGATTTGGGGAAGATTATTTCAATGGAAGAGCTACAGAGGAGAAGACCAAGGAGAACAAGTCTTTTCGCAATCAATACAAGAGTGTTCTTGGCTCTAAAGCCTCTGAAGAAACTATGGTAACTAATTAATTAATTAATACTAACTAGCTAGTTTAATTTGTCCTTTTTTTAATTTATTTTCATTGATATATCTCTCTTGGTTATGCTGAAATTACTTATTTTTGTTGTTTGGGGTATAAAGAATGACCAAATAATAAACCCAACTTCACACCCTGGGAAAAGGACATGGTAGGCAATTATTTGGTCTCTTACGTTACATATGAAATTATATATATACCTTTTGAGGAAACTCCTAAAAACCCTGAATACCTAAATCAAAATCCATCATTTATAGATGTTCAATCTTAGCATTCATACGAGAACTGTGCAACAGGATAAAATCAATCGTGCGTGTTTTTATTGAATCATCTCAACCAAAAACTTAGACTGATGAAGGCCAATGATAGTTTTATGTCATTTTCTATCTTTTTCGAATAGAATCGGTTCCTTGACACATACTTTGCGTGTTGTAGGCAAATTTGGCAGCGTGGGAGCCAAGTCATGGTCGGTTTAAATTCCGCCATCCGTGGAAACAATACCTTAAGATTGGAGCTCTAGCTCGACAGTGTGCCTATAGAGTTGACGCTCTTAACACCTACCTTGACTCCAACTTCCAAGTATGTACTATGTCTATGCATGCATCTATCTCACTAATTAAGTTTGATTTTATATCTACCTCGCATTGATTCATGGAAAAAAAAATCTAATCCAAATTATACTTTGATTTGGAAGCAGATACCCGCGGAAATCCAAGAAAATATAGAGGAAGCATGTGTAGAATTGAGCTTGGAATTAGGGAAAGCGTTGAAGGAGTTGTCGTTAGAGATGAAGAAAATGCAGAGGATTATGTCAACAAAATCACACGTTAACAAAGCAAAAGTTGCTGCACATGACCTAAAATCTTTGCTTCAAACAAGAGATCTATGGAAAAATTTTAGCCTATCCGATATTTTACCAACCTCAACAGCTGCTTCTTTACTTATAGATATTGCGGATTCAGTAGAAACTTTATCGAAAGAGGTGAACGAGTTAGCTTCCATGGCGGATTTCAAGCTCGTGAATGGGGCGAAGGGAACCCAGGAAAAGAAACAAGGGCTTGAGATGAGTACCGAGGCTAAGCATGTTGTGGTTGTAGTTAAAGATGATGTCAAAGAGAACTGTGTTCATCAAGAGGAATTAGAGACTTCATCACCGGATCCTGAGCATGTTGTGGTTATAATTAAGGATGAGATAAAAAACAATGATGTATTAGAGGAAGAGATTTCATCACAATCGGATTCAAAATCCAAGAGTAGCACCGTATAAGAAAACTCTAAGGGTGCGTTTGGTTGCTCAATAACCCCGGGGAAATGGTCAATTTTCCCGGGTTGACTTATTTTCATGATGGGCCCACCATTTTCTCTATTTTCCTAGGGAAAATTTTCCTTAGAGGGGGCTAAGGGAAAATTTTCCCAGGGAAATCTTTCCCATGGAAAACTTCCGATGAGAAATTTTCCCTGAAAAAAACTTCCCTGGGGTTCCTACCAAACACTCCCTAATAAGTTTCCAGTGAGGTCTTGGCGTAGATGTTAAGACTGAGGTTTTGTAATTATTAGGTAAAATCAATTTTCCGTTGTTACATATGTATGTATTTGTAATATTTCACCGGATTATATATAAATAGTAAGAATTATTTTGATCTGCAGCTTCTATATACTGATCATGCAACATTACTTTAAAATGCTATACAATTTTTATGAAACTGATTGAACATGCATGTTAGATGATAATTAAAATATGCTAACAAAAATTATGGTACTAATTTAATTGGATCTCACCTAATCTAAACATATTAGTGGTTGTTCACATTGGAGGATTTCACTAGATTTTTATGTGGATCCCAAGCATGCTAATAAAAACATTTTGTGGAATTGAACATGAACAATTTTCAATTTTTTAGAAAAAGCTTAAATTGTTGAGTTTGGGTTTGTTAGAAAATAGGTATGTTGGAGTGCTTGCTCTAGAACTTACAGTACAGTAGATATAATCATAGACAACCTTCACTTATTTATAATCTACATAGTAAATTTGATATGTACTCAATTTTGCAATATTTATCATATATAATATATACTTCCCATGTACATTATACAAATGCATGACTGCAATTCATAATAATACTTTTTTTTAATTAAAAAGACAATAGACGATATGATTTTACTAAGGAAGCGTTTAGTAAGAATCTTAGGAAAAATTTTCTCGGAAAATTTTTTTCATGGGAAATATTTCCCTTAGCTTTTTAGGAAAATGTAGAAAATGGTGGGTCCATTGTAAAATTTTTCCCAAAGTTAACCTACATTCAAATTTGGAGAAAATAAGTCAACCCGAAAAAATTGATCATTTCCGCGAAATTTTTGACCAACCAAGTATAGCCTAAGAACAAATTACTCTGCGTGCTATAAATAAAAGCTAGTGATTCAATTTGATGAGTTTGACTTTTACTTCCAATTAACATCTAAACCATAAAACGACTTGCACTAAAAATGAATTTAGCTACAAATGATCAATGTGAAGAACACAGCCACATATTTGGTAGATATTATGATACAGTAGATATTCATACGTAAAAAAATCGTACGCGTAATGATTTAATTTATCTAAGTATGGAGTATATGATAGTAGTAGTAATTTTCGATAATACGTGTAATTACTGTATGTAAATCATTTGCATGGTCCCAATTAATAATATGTGACAAGTACGATGATGTTGATCCCCATTAATTGTATGTACAACTACGTACCCGCACCAACGTCGCTCTTCTACACGCCATCTTATGTATCAACTTCATTTCAATGATTGTTATTTTATGAGAAAATAAATGAATCAAATACTACTCCGTAATCAACTACTGCAAGTTATTTTGAAAGTTTCAAAAATTACACTAGGAAAGTATTAATAAAATTGTACTCCCTCTTTCCCATTATATTTTTCACATAATAAATGTGATATGGTCTCTGTCTGATATAATGACCCGGCTCCTCTCGTGTTGCAGAAATTACCAATATATAACTACTTTAAAGATCATTGACTGATCTCACAAATCACAACGAGTCTTTTCAATGTACTTCGTACCGGATGAAATTCCTAAAAAAAAGGTGTACCTTAGGCCCCGTTCTTTTATACGGCTGGTTGCGGTGCGGTGTGGAGGAAATGTGGTGGATTCTGGTGAATTAGGAAAAGTCGTGGTGGATTAATTGTGGTGGGTTGGAGAAAGTTCTGATGGGTTGTGGTGGAATATGGAAAGTTTAACTTTTAATAAAAAGATAAATTAAATTAGAAAAAGTAGATTGTGGTGGGTTGTGATAGATTATGGTGGATTGTGACAGTGCAGTCTGACAGCCGCATAAAAGAACGGGGTCATTTTAATAATCTTAAGGTCCATTTTAGCACATATCTGAGATGTTAAATCCAATATCTTTTTATAATTGATAATTTCATATGAAATATTTAATTAAGAAATAAAAATTTATACTCTTTTAATATTAGTTCTAGTTATAAATTTGATGATAGTACTTTTATATAATAAATTATTATATATAATAATAATTAGTGATGAAAATTTTAAAATTTAATTGACACATATATCAAGAAGGATATAATGAGAACGAGGGAGCACTTATAAAATTGTAATTTTGCTCATTATATGGGTGTTTTCAATCTATTTCTTGTTGACGTTGTTGATCTTTGATTTTTTTGCTTTACTTTGTGGAGTCTTCTTGTCGTGGATTGTTGGACTATCATAGCTTATTGAAATAGGTCAGCTTTGTTTTTCTCTAAATAATTTAAGAAGGTACTATTTGTATCTAAGTCCTTTTTTTTTTGTTAAATTATCTATTTTTTTTAATTTGTTAAATTAATCAATTTTTTAAAATTTCAACAATCATAATACCTATTTTATCTCTAATATATAAACTTTTTACCCCATTCCAATGTTATTTTCAAGAGTATTTTTGACAATTTGTAAACTTTAATTTTTACTTTAGTTCCTATGTTTATTGATTTTGATGAATTAGATATTGTAATAAATAATTGGAAATGGTGGTAGTACTAAACACAATCATATTAAAATGATAAATGTCTTGATTCAAGTTCGTTTTATTAATCATCTTAAACTTCACTTAAGTCACTTTAAAAAATATATTCATGTATATTCAAATTGTTATAAATATATGTTTCATTATTTAATTCAAGGGTTGTACAATTCATAAATTTCATAAAATCATTATTGGTTTATATTTTTTTCATAAAGAGAAAATTAATAATGTGTACTCTTCATAATACTTAATATGATTAGTTTATCATTAATACTCTTTGACGAAACCGATGATCAAGATACTCTCGTACTTGATAAATATGTGTAATTAATTATTTAAAAATATTGTTTAATTTAAAGCCATAACAAACATACATGTTAGGCAATTCAAGATGCAGGGCTTTTTAAAAATTATAATTAATTTTTCTCTCTTTTCATTTATTAAACTAAATAATTTCAATAATTATAATATTCATTGTATCTCTATTAAATAATTATTTTACCCTTTTTTAAGGGTATTTCAAATAATTGGGGACAAAACTTTTTACTAGTTTTAGAGATAAATAATTAGAGACGGGACTAAGAAGTATTTTTTTGTGTAGAATTTGTTTTGATATATTCTTTGATTTTTCAATTTTTATTGATAAATATTATAATAATTTTTAATATAAAAAACAATGTGATGTTATTATCAACAATCATTCAATTTAAGCTAACGTAAGATTCTTTCTTTGAAGGCGTTTAATTTGACAAAACTTGGTGCTTAAAGACTAGAACTAAGCAGTGGCACCTGGCCTAATTCAGATCCAGGTTAGATTCGAAGTATCAAAGTATCATGGGATTCAAGAACAAAATTGCTACTTGTCTTTTATTAATGAAAACACACTGTCTAATGTCTATGGTCAATAAAGCACGTACTTGTCACTAATTTAAAAGGAAAATAGATTACCATGGACAGAAATAAACTTGGTTACCACGAGTTATCTTCAATAATAATGATTTTTTTTACAAGAATAATAATGATTTTAGATACTGAGGATTATAAATAGATTTTACATTAGTGCATCATAAAATTAGTATTTGTTAGAATTTTCAACTATTATTTTTTTATGGTTACGACTATTCATCCAATATTAAGAATTTTAGTATTTAATGGATACGTGTATATAAATGACAATGTCACCTATTATTTTTATTTTACGTCTTTTTTGAAAAAGTTTAAAAATATGATGGATAAAATATATGTAATCTTATACAATTAATATTTGAAATTATATTTATAAAATTCAATCATATTATAACTTTTACACAAAGGTAAGATATTTGACTAGAATTTTGTATCAAAATTTTATCATTTTCGATGATAAATTTTGAGTTATGCATTTTTATTATTTTGGAAAATTTTGATACAGTAATTTGTCCAATTCAAATAGGCACAATCAAAATAGGCACGATAACATTTTTTTCTCAATTTATATATTTGAACATAATATTTTACTCATCTTAATCATTTCAGTTCTATTTACACTTTTTTAGATAGTTTTATATGCCTCATTTTGCCCAAAAGGAATTGAACATTTAGCTCAAATTTATATATATTTAAGACCAATCAATTTATGTAATCCCCATTTAACCTTGATATACAGGATGAGGCGTTTTCTTATAAGAAGAAATTAATAACACCCTCCTCACTTACCTTTTTTTTTAAAAAAAAAAATAACCTTGATATAAATTTTTTATAACACTATATGTATTTAACCTGTAATCCACACTAGGGTAAACAGGATACAATGTCTGTTGTATTTGTATCAATGAAAAATACATAAACTCAAGCCATAATACTTTTACTAAGGGTGCATTTGGTTGGTCAAAAATCTCGGGGAAATGGTCAATTTTCCTAGGTTGACTTAACTTTCCCATGTTTGGAAATATGTTGACTATGAGAAAAATTTTATGCCGGGCCCACTATTTCATACAATTTCCTAAAAAAAATCTTTCCCATAGAAAACTTTCCACAAAAAATTTTCCCTGAAAAAATTTACCTAAGATTTCTACCAAACGCTCTCTTAAGCATAAAATCTTTGAAGTTGGCAGAAAATTTAGTAATACATTGTTGACTTTGCAGAGAAGATACATGAAGCAATTATACCCTGAAAAAGATCAAAAAACGACAAATTTTGCTTTGAAAACAGACAAAAACGACAATTTTTTACTAAGCTGACCACATTTTAAAGTTTTCAACCTTCCACTACAACCAACATATTATACACAACTACTCTTATCACCAAACAACTTCAATTCCACTCACTTATCTATCCCCACTTTTCATTTTTTTCTACTGCCTTTTCAACAAGGTCTTCAATACTGCTATTATGTTTAAAACACAAAAGTTTTTCTTAAAAGATTATTATGTATGGGTTATTTGATTTATTAAAATGATAATATTTTAAAGTAAGATGATTCTTAAATATTTTAAATTTCACTTATATCACTCTAAAAATATATATAAGCATATTTGAATCACTATAAATATACATTTCATTCTTTTAGTGTTATTACTTACCACTCAAACAATAAAGAATAAAATATAGAACTATATATAAAATATGCATTTTGTTATGGTTGATATATTCAATTAGGTTATCATTTATATTTGTCAACATAATTAGTAAATTTGATACTTGATAAACATATGTAATTACTAGAGAAAATATTATTTAAAAAAATAAAAAATATGAACTACGTGTAATTCAATATGGTTATCATCCATCTAAATTCAAGAACCTATCATAGTCATTTAATTTATTTAAATTTTTTTATATATAATTCTTCTTGGTGCCCTATACTTTCATGCATGCCCCATCGTGGATTATGTTCTGTAGGGTTTTACTTATGTATTACTATTTGTTATGTACTTTTATAACTCTAAGTCTCTCACTAATATATATATATATATATATATATATATATATATATATATATATATATATATATTATCGGGTATAAGAGGATTACAAAGGAACTTAGGAGACCCTTCTCTCAAGGCGTCTTCCTAAATTATCATGAAACAAAATAAAAGAAAACTCAGATGACGGGCTAAGATTCCAAACATCTAGATTTTGAGTGGAGTGTCCCTTGTTTGCTAGCTAATCTGCCGCCATATTGGCTTTTCCCTAAAAATATATTTAACTGAAACATCCTTGAACATTTGAAAATACATCTTAATATCTCTAATAGTCATATCAATCTGCTATATATATATATATATATATTGTTAGAGAAAAGTGAGTAGCAAGGTAACAGCGGAAGCGAATAATAGAATCGAAAACGAGATGACGGATATTACGACAAAATTTAGGAACGAAAAATAAGCGATAAAATTAAACACCAGATTACGTGGGAAACCGAAGAACTCGGAGAAAAACTCACGGACGGCAACAGCCAGAAAA
This sequence comes from Portulaca oleracea, assembly GCA_029582165.1. Classification (NCBI taxonomy): domain Eukaryota; kingdom Viridiplantae; phylum Streptophyta; class Magnoliopsida; order Caryophyllales; family Portulacaceae; genus Portulaca; species Portulaca oleracea. The sequence goes on from CM055886.1 coordinate 34,154,643, forward strand.
TAATCCACTATGAGAAAGGAGGAGTACAACCTGATCACTATCACAGGGTGTGATGCGATCCACAAAGGAGATTACGATAACAATCTCTCAACACTCAACTCACAATCTCTCAGGATACACTGGGGAAAATATTGGTGAGACCCCTTTCTCTCTCTAGCTCTCTGTGTTTACCGATGTGTTTTTGGTGGAGAAACATGCACTCTATTTATAGGGAGAACTCCCTATAACCTAACTTGACTCCCACTCCAAATAGATTTAGAATCTAATACAATTAGGAAACCCAACACAATAAGGAAACTTAAATAATATCCTAATACAATTAGGAAACAAATAATTGTGAGATCAAGAGATTTGGTGATTTTAAGACACTTTCCTAACAAACTCCACCTTGGACTAAAATCAACGAATCATCGGTCCAGATAAACATCTTGACTGTCGCCATCAACACGCCCCTCTATAGGGCGTGGCCCCGCAGGGCTCTCACATGCTTAGAACACCAACTAAGTCCAAACAATATTCGAACTTAGCTATAGATAGAGGCTTGGTTAACATGTCTGCAGGATTATCAGAAGTATGAACCTTCTTTACCACGATCTCTCCTGCAGCAACTGTATCTCTAATGAAGTGATACCTGACGCTTATATGCTTGGTCTTCGAATGATAAATGTCATTCTTTGTCAGATGTATAGCACTGATCGTTCAATAAAACCTGCCTCGCCTTGGTACTCCAAGCTCCATGACCAATCCTCAACCGGATGGCCTCCTTCACTCCTTCCGTTGCAGAATATATTCACCTCTGTAGTAGCGAGTGCTATAGATTGAATGAAGCTTTCCAAGATATTGCTCCTCCACACATGACGAACACATACCCTGAAATTGAGCGTCTCCTATCCAGATCTCCACCATAATCAGCATCAACATAACCTGCAACATCAGACGTTGCAGCACTACCTCTATCATACAGGATGTCCTTCTCCAAAGTACCCTTCACATAGCGAATGATCCACTTTACTCCTTCCCAATGCTCCTTCCTTGGATTCTGCATATATCTACTCACCACACTAACTGCGTGGGACAGGTCAGGTCTAGTACACACCATAGCATACATCAAACTACCAACTACACTAGCATAGGGAATATTAGACATCCTCCTTACCTCCAAATCAAATTTAGGACAGTTCTCACTAGACAACTTGAAGTGTGCAGCTAAAGGAGTTGAAACTGCTTTACAGTTTCTCATGTTGAATCTGTCCAACACCTTCTCCAAATATTTCTTCCGAGGCGAGACAGCGGCTTCCCGCTTTCTATCCCTTTGGATCTCCATACCCAAAATCTTCTTCGCCGCTCCGAGGTCTTTCATCTCAAACTCTTGGTTGAGTTGAAATTTTAGCTTCTTTATTAGTGACATGTCCCTGGAGGCAATCAACATGTCATCCACATACAATAATAAATAAATGAAAGACCTTTCTTCAAATTTCCTGTAGTACACACAATTATCATAGTGACTTCTTGTGTACCCTTGCCCTACCATAAAGATATCAAACCTTTTGTACCACTGCCTGGCTGCCTCATATATATATTTCCTCCTCCAACTCACCATGGAGGAAAGCTGTCTTGACATCAAGTTGCTCCAACTCCAAATCAAATAGAGCAACAAAGGCAAGCAAGGTGCGGATCGACGTATGCCTCACGACTGGCGAGAATACTTCGTTGTAGTCGATTCCTTCTTTCTGGTTGCAACCCCTTACCACTAATCTGGCCTTCCACCTTGCACTTTCTACACCAGGGATACCTTCCTTTCTCTTGTACACCCACTTCAGCGAAGAGCTCGTCGCCCTTTAGGCAACTCACATAGCTCCCATGTATGATTTTTCCAGACTCTCCATCTCCTCTGCATAGCTCCTATCCAATTTGAGGCATTCGGACAAGAGATGGCCTCGATATGTAGAAGGTTCAAGACCTTCAGAGTCTCCTCTGCAACACTCAGCATAAGCAATCATAGCATCATCTTCTTCAAGATATCGCTTGGTCTCCCGATCTCCCTCCCGACGATCTCTAGCAATGCATGGTTGTTCCTCCACACCGAGGAACATTCGCCTCAATCTCGGACTCATCAACTCGAGTTGGTTCAGAGCATCGATGGTTGCTCACGATTGCAGTTCCAGACTCCACCTTGAGCTGCTCCACTCGAACACCATTCTTCTGCATCCTTCTCCGATTTCTGCATCATCAAGTACCTGGAGATTCCATTCCGGATAACATAGTAGTTTCATTAAAGGTTACATCTCTAGATGAATAACTTTCATCAAATCAGACACCACATTCTATATCCCTTAGACTCGGACGTAACCTAGAAACATGCATTTAATACCCTAGAGAGACTTCCCATCATTCACATGGACATATACAGACATCCAAAATTCTCAAATTAGAATAATTAATCGATTACTGTCCATACTTCCTCCGAATCGATATTCGATAGAGGCATGAGGTGATCAGTAGCAAAGATGATATCACCTCTGCCCAGAACGATTTGTTCTTCCAAAGCCCTGCATTCGAGAGCATGCAGTGGGCTTTCTCCAGGAGTGTTCTGTTGATTCTCTCGGCTACCCCGTTTTGCTGAGGCTTACCCACCAAGGTTCGATGCCTCGTAATCCCATGCTCCTCGCAGAATTCAGTAAATTCAGAATCAACAAACTCCAACCCATTGTCAATCCTGAGTTTCTTGATTTTCCTGCCTGTCTGGTTCTCCACCAAAGCTTTGAACTTCTTGAAATATGAGAATGTCTCATTCTTGTGCCGCAAGAAATAAACCCAAGTCTTCCTCGAGAAGTCATCCACGAATGTCAACATGTAGCGCTTGCCACCCAGTGATGGCACTCTAGCAGGACCCCACAAATCTGAATGAATATAATCAAGGATCCCTGCTATTGTATGTTTATCCCTTGAAAAGCTAACCCTCTTCTCGCTTCAGAGACACAATGATCGCAAACTCCAACTTGCCGATCTTTGCGCCTTCAAGGTATCCCTTCTTGCTCAACATTAACATTCTCTTCTCGCCCATGGCCTAGTCTCATGTGCCACGCTTTTGTCTTTGATTCATCAAGATTTAGGATCACAGTAGATCCACATCAGAGACCCCTACAAGATGTATAGATCGCCTTCCTGATTCCCTTCATAAGAACCATGGAACCCTGCACACTTTCAAAACACCATCTTCTCCTTTGTACCTGCAGCCGTTAGCTTCAAGAGTACCCAAAGAAATTAAATTTCGAGTCATGTTAGGGATATGACGAACCTCCTTGAGAGTTCTAACGATGCCATCATGAGTCTTGATTTTGATGCTACCGATTCCTGCAACCTTGCAGGCTGTGTCGTTACCCATGACTACGACCCCGGTGTCAACACTCTCATAAGACTCGAACCAGTCCTTATGAGGACACATATGATAGGTGCACCCCGTGTCAAGAACCCACTCATCTCTAGCTATCCTACTCGATGTGGTAGCCAAGGCATCATCCGTAACTACAAACCCATCACCATCTGACTCGGACTCTACGCAGTTTGAGGTACCAGGTTTGGTGTGATTATCTTTACTCTCTCGCTTCTGGTCTCTCTGTTTTGCCCAACAGTCTCTCTCTATATGTCCCATCTTACTACAATAGTTACACTTCTTATTCTTGTGAGGATTCCTAGACTTTGAACGGTGTTTAGACCTCCCTCTAGACCCGTTTCCCTTACGTTCAGTATTTCTACCCCTTACAACCATAACATCACCACCCTGGTCATCACCATCGGTATCAAGTTTCTCCTTAGACAGTAAACTAGCCTTTACTTCACTAAGGTTAAGGTCACCACGATTCCCATACAACATGATTTCCTTAAATTGTTTATGTGATGCAGGTAGGGACAGAATTAAATGAAAAGCCTTATCCTCATCAGTGTGTTTTATATCCATTGATTCCAATTCGAATAATAGAATCAAATTCACTAAGATGTGCAATAGAAGTACCTTGGAGCATCTTCACCAGAGAATTTCTTCTTCATTCGGTACTTGTTTGCACGACTCTTCGACATGTACAGACTCTTCCTTTGGTCCAAAGCTCCCGAGGTTTCTCGATATGCATCACCTCTCTGAATGTGCTCCGCCAAGACAAATTGAATCCTGCCAGAGTCTTATCTTCAAGCTTCTTCCACTCCTTGAGTCGATTCCCTCGATATCCTTCCGAGTTGTTTGAAATCATTATCGCTCATCGTCGATCACCGTGTCGGATACTCAATCACATCCCATAACCCGTGCTGAATCAGGACCGCCTTCATCTGCAGTCTCCACATAGTAAAACTCCTCGTTCCATCAAATTTTGGAATATCGCACTTCATAATTGAAGCCATCTCCACCTCGGGAGCTCTGATACCACTTGTTAGAGAAAAGTGAGTAGCAAGGTAACAGCGGAAGCGAATAATAGAATCGAAAACGAGATGACGGATATTACGACAAAATTTAGGAACGAAAAATAAGCGATAAAATCAAACACCAGAATTATGTGGGAAACCGAAGAACTCGGAGAAAAACCCACGGACGGCGACAGCCAGAAAATAATCCACTATGAGAAAGGAGGAGTACAACCTGATCACTATCACAGGGTGTGATGCGATCCACAAAGGAGATTACAATAACAATCTCTCAACACTCAACTCACAATCTCTCAGGATACACTGGGGAAAATATTGGTGAGACCCCTTTCTCTCTCAATATTTTCTCTCTCTCTAGCTCTCTGTGTTTACCGATGTGTTTTTGGTGGAGAAACATGCACCCTATTTATAGGGAGAACTCCCTATAACCTAACTTGACTCCCACTCCAAATAGATTTAGAATCTAATACAATTAGGAAACCCAACACAATAAGGAAACCTAAATAATATCCTAATACAATTAGGAAACAAATAATTGTGAGATCAAGAGATTTGGTGATTTTAGGACACTTTCCTAACATATATATATATATATATATATATATATAAACAGTGTAGAGTTTAGTTATCTAAAATGGCATAAAATTGATATCAACCCCCTTTAGAGTAATATATATAACATGATAAGGAAGGAGACACAGATTCGTAAAGGGGGGGGGGGGGCAAAATCTGATCAAGTTGATAGGGAACCATGATTAAGTGAAAGGAAATCAAAGATTGATGGTGCTCAACGCACTTAACAACATGAGCTTATGAAGTGCTATTATTGCTATGATTGTCTATGAAATTGATATGAATCTTCCAATAAGACATTTATCAAGTGTCGTTTTTTAATATAAAAATTATGATATTATGTATAAAATTAAAAAGAAGTGATATAACCAAATTTTATAAATATAATACTACATACAAACTACATAAAATTATATTTTTTATGTATAAAATTTTAAAATTTGTAAAACAAAAGAATAAAATTGGCACAACGAATTAAATTGATATGATTAAAGTATCATTTACATACGTCGACGTGGCCAATATATATTAAAACACTTGTAATTAGTACTAGTCATAACAATAAAAAAGTAAAATAAAAAATCATAATAGTTACTACCTCCATCCCAAATTAATTGACACTTTGAAAAAATTTTGACCGTTAATTACTCATAAATCAATATGAAATTACCATTTTAGAAATATACTTTACTAAAGTTTACAATGGAGGTAATTTCATATTGTAACTCATTATAATTTGTGAATAATTAACGGTTGAAATTTAGATAAAATATCAATTAATTTGGAACGGAGGGAATAAAAGCTAAGTATCTTGTCATTCTTGTGACAGAATCACCATTCATTTACCTATTTACATTTGATTGCTTTTTGTAATTTAAAAGTCAATTTAGTGGTACAGTGTAGGACTACTTTTTCCAACATCACCTATAAAAATTCTACGAGTCATGATTTATGTACTTGAAAGTACACTTAGTGACATATGGTGTTAAAGTCAGCCACTCAAAAATATAATGAAATTACGTGCTCTACTTACCCTCTTAATTAGCTAGCCATATGTACTTGATTATGACCTAAACTTAATTATGTCATATCAATGTATAGGTGTTACTCCCGTGATATATACTTTCACCTTTGATTGGAAGTAACACATATCTCTAACTAGTAAGTACTATTTGATATCAAGCTTTTCATTTGAAATTTAGTTACAATCCTCTATATAATTTCACCTATTATAAATCTTTCATTAATTTTAACTCCCAATAAAATTATGATATGATTAGAATGTGATGGCTCATTACATACATCAAGTGTTTTTAAGTGATTTGATTCTACTTCTGACAGTGTAATGAGTTATGATATTGTTTACAATATATATAATTAGGTTTCATAGGAGACAATCTCTCTCCAAATTTACAAAAAGATTAAAGCAAAAGACAGTAAGACATCAACGCTTACAAAATCAGCATAATCTATCCAATGTTACATACATTGAGCAATTAGGTGTTCATATCATGCGTGGATATCTATGTATGTATATACGGTAGGGTGGGTATGACAACTCTTAATTAAAAAAAAATGATTTCTCATAAAAAAATACGATTTCATATCTACTAAATGAAATAATGTATTGGACATCGTTAATTTTTTTCTAATAATTTGAGGCACAAGCTTAAAAAAAAGTTCAACGGTATAGAGAGTCTATACCAAGACAACAATAAGAACAATCAAAAGTAAAACAAGAAACAACACGACCAAAAAACGTCAAAACAAACGACAACGAAACAACATCCCTAGCTAAAAGACATCAAGACAAAGGCAAAAACAACCAGATAAGCAACTATAAAGAGACCAACAAACGAGAAACAGAGAAAACCCTACACTATAGAATGAATTAAATTTATTCAAGTCTTGAAATTAGTGAACCTCTCTTGCTTGGACATATCAAAAGGTATTCTTCCAATTGACATCACAACAATTTAATAAATTCATTCACTTAAGATTGCATATCCACTAATTAATCCACCTTAATAATCAGGAAGTTTCGAGCTAGTTCATAATTTAAAGTATTTTCCCAAAAAAAAAGAAAGAAAAACAAGTGTGTGGGTGAGACTGACCTAACAGTAACATACCAAGCATGCCCACATTGTATGATCCACAGTGCTCTTTAGTACAAATTCAAAAGATCCTCTTTTTGTATTATATTAATTTTTCATTTTTCAAGATTTTTCTTGGCAACTTCCACCATCGCAACGTTGGATTAATTAACTTTATCATGTTTTACATTAATTCAGATTTTTTAATTTAACAGTAATACTTGCTTTTGGTTTAGTGATGTGGGTGGGCATGATTGTTAGGATATTCTCACTAATAATAAATATGAATGGGTATCACATGTTTCCGTACATTATTTTCATCCTGTTTTCGCCATATCATGTGCTTTCAACTTTTCTTGTTAAAGTTACTTGATAGTTGCTTTGCTATGGTTGGTTTGCTTCTTAAAAAACACTATTATAATACGTTGTTTAATTTCTTATAATTAAATTTGAATAAGAAGAATAGCTTTTAGTGTGACTCCCATAGTGTTAGAAAAATATAATTATAGGTGGTCTAATTATCTCAATCAATATTAGTAATTACTTCGTGTTGAGAAAATAATTCTAATAAATCCACAAAAATAATGAGAAAACATTTTGGATAATGAAAACATTTAGATGAGAATGAACTAAACAGATTGTGTTTAAACACATGTTTATGTTAGGATCGAAGAGCACTCAAACAACCACAAACAATGAAAGATAATAAGAGCGGAAAAGAAATAAGAAATTTAACACCAGAAGTTTAACGTGGAAAAAACCCAAAGCGGGAAAAAAAACCACGGAATCGATGCAGTAGTAGTATGAGAATTACAATACAATGGTTGTATTTTTCTTTGTCTCACTTGATCCCAATTCTCTCTTAGATACACGCTGGGATGCTCTGGGATACGCAATAAGGAGAACCCGGAGTCAAATATATACTAAAGGGAACAAGGGAAACTTAGGTTACAATATAGCAGTAACCTAAAAAAAATAGTCGTCATTACATACTTGGGCCTCAAAATCCGGACGCGAGAGAGGGCCCAATGACGCGGCAAGGCAAGCCCTTGGCGCGGGCAGCGCCACTGAGGCGTGAGCAGCGGTACCCAAAACCTCGTCTATGACCGAGGCTAGGGTCGCGGTGGTACAACGCTGGTAGCGCCTCTATCTACGACGCGAACAATCCAGGCGCTGCTGGTGCTGACCGATCGAGACGCTACTAGCGTCTCCTTGTCCCGAGTTGTTCCATTGAGGCGTTGGTGGTGTCAGACTCGACGCTGGTGGCGTCTCACTTCTTCTCTCTTCTCTTCTTCCTCGTCTTCCCGTTTTGCTTCCTCATTCACCTCATTTGGTCTTCACACCCAACAATCTCTCACTTGGAGACCAAAATCTCCAACATCCTCAACTTTCTCCACAAATTCCCCTAGTGCATCGACCGACCTCTTTATTAGTCCGAGAGGCCTCCTGAGACCGCGCCGGGCCTCAATTTCCCAACATCCACTGACTTATCCTTGATCTTGTATACCCACTTCTTCAAGGCTTTCTTCCCTACAGACAACCTGACCGGCTCCCAGGTTCTGTTTTTCTCAAGTGACGCAATTTCATTGACCATTGCGTTCTCCCACTTGAACTGAGCCTCCGCCTGCACAGCCTTAGTATAGGACTCCGGCTCACCAGCATCTCTGGTAGCCCTCATGGATCTTCTCACAGTGGGTGGTGGAGTATTCTCGTCATCACTAGAGCTTTCACCTAGCTAGCATCTGTGATTCAGGTCCTTTAGCAGCCTGATCTGCAACCTGTGGAGCTTCCTGTGGATCCTTTGTTTCCCTCCTAGGCACACCAAGCCTAACAGAAACCTTGACCGCCTCAACTCCCACTGGTTTCTTGTCACCTGAGTCACTCCATTCCTCCTCAGGTTCCCTATTAGCTTTGGTGAAACTGACCCTCTTCTCATTCCTGCAATGCCATAAGCTAGAACAAGAAGCATTAGAAATCATGTTAGTGTTATCCCTGGTAGAGTACAAAGTATCGGACCTCAATCCCTTCGCCACTACCATAGCCCCCTTCACGATCTTCCATCTTCCATTCCCGAACCCTAAAGTGTAGCCCATCTCATCGAGTTGATTCACCGAAATTAAATTCCTCTTAATTCCAGGAATATACCTCACATCCTTCAACTTCCAAAGACCACCATTAGCAGTCTTAATTGTCACGTCTCATTTACCTGTTATCTCATAACACTTGTCATTAACAAGATACACCTTGCCAAAATTCTTACTCCTGAAATTATGAAATAACCCTCTATTGGAGGAAACATGAAAGGATGCACCAGAGTCAACTATCCATGACTCTTTAGGACTAGACACACTCAAAATTAGGGCTTAGGTCTTCCGCAAAGTTGATAAAGTCACGGTCATCATTACCCTTCCTCTTCCTAGGTTTAGGGCAATCCCTCTTAAAGTGACCTTTATCCCATAACCATAACACACAACATTGCTCATGTCCCTAGGCTTGCCTCTCTTGGAATTCAACTGTCCCTTTGAATTATTCAAATTCTTATTGTCCTTCCTACCCCTGACACTTAACGCACTTCCCGAAGATTCACCACTAGAATTCTTCCTACGAAGGCGCTCATTAAGTAGTACAGACTTGACCTCATCAAATTTCATCTCGTCAGTACTCTTAGCACTACTAACAGCAGTTACAAGGATTTTCCAAGAATCAGGTGATAGGCATGGAAGACAACAATATGCAAGCTTTAACATTCTCAGCAAAAATCATCTTTGTTGAAGCAAGTTGTGATAAAATCTTAGTAATCTCATTAATATGATTAGCCACATCACCATCCTCATCCATCTTACAGCTGGTTAATTTGCGGAATAAATATACCTGATTTGTTGTGATGGGCTTCTCATACATCTCCTCCAGTGCATTCAACAATTCCTTCGTTGTCTTTTTCTCCATGACGTTAAACCTGACGTTCCGAGTCAATGACATCTTGATCAAGGACACCGCCTGTCGATCCAACAGATCGTACTTCCCCTGATCCATGGCACCTGGCTTCTCCTCTAGCAGCGGAACATGCATCGACTTCGAATATAACAGATCCTCAATCTGCAACTTCCAGTAGGTGACGTCAGATCCGTCAAATTTCTCAATTTTATACTTATCTCCCGACATTGTTTGAAAGCGAGTTCTCTTTCAGCAACTTGCATGCTCTGATACCAGTTGTTAGGATCGAAGAGTACTCAAGCAACCACAAACAATGAAAGATAAGAGCGGAAAATAAATAAGAAATTTAATATCAGAGGTTTAACGTGGAAAAAACCCAAAGCGGAAAAAAAACCATGAAATCGATGCACTAGTAATATGAGGATTACGATACAATGGTTGTGTTTTTCTCTGTCTCACTTGATCCCAATTCTCTATGAGATACACTCTCGGATGCTCTGGGATACACAATAAGGAGAACGTGGAGCCAAATATATACTAGAGGATACAAGGGAAACCTACGTTATAATATAGCAGTAACCTAAAAAATAGTCATTGTTACATACTTGGGCCTCAAAAGCCGGATGTGAGAGACGACCCAATGACGCGGCAAGGCAAGCCCTAGGTGCAGGCAGCGCTACTGAGGCGCGAGCAGCGGTACCCAAAACCTCGTCTTTGACCGAGGCACGGGTCGCGGTGGTACGACGCTGGTAGCGCCTCTATCTGCGACGCGAACAATCCAGGCGCTGCTGATGCCGACCGAGACGCTACTAGCGTCTCCTTGTCCCGAGCTCTTCCATTGAGGCGCTGGTGGTGTCGGACTTGGCGTTGGTGGCGTCCCAGAGACACTGCTAGCATCTCACTTCTTCGCCTCTTCCCTTTTTCCTTATCTTCCCGTTTTGCTTCCTCCTTCTCCTCATTTGGTCTCCACACCCAACAGTTTAATACCTGTTTTACTCTCCCACACTCCCTTTTATATTTGGGGGAAAAAAATATCTTTCTCAACTCTAAACTACAACGTGTACACATATATATTTTCGATCCCTTATCTCTTCCTTTATAGAGATATTCTCATTCTAATTCGGATTACTTCATTCCTTATTTATCTGATCTTATATGTCTTTATATCCATCAGATCATCATCATTTACATCGCGAAAAGCCTTTGAATTTACATAGTCGTAGCTCAATAACTCTTGACCCCATGTCATCAATTAATTACTTTTTTTCGATAATTTAGGGCAACCAGCTCATTTTATTCACCACAAAACAGCTCATTAACCCAAAATCCATCAAAGTCCTCACAAGGTTATTTCCCTATCCACCTTTGCTCAATTAAAATTTTCAAACATCAATTAATTACTAATTTATACCATGATCTAGCCATGAACCATGTAACTTGTTAAACCTCGGTTTTACCACTTTTCACCTCGGTTTTTATTGTGTTATTGAACTTATCTAAGTCATTTAGTATAAGTTTAATAGTGTTTTTTGTCATCTTTGCTAATTGAGGCTAGTTTATTTAATTGTCTTATTTTTAGGCAATTTTGAGATAATTGATGATGGCACAAGAGGTAAAAGATTGGAATTAAGGAGCAAAGGAAGCCAACGCCAGTCGTGCCAGAAAATTAGAAGCGAAATTGGGATTTCTAGTTCAGCTCGACCGAGTGTGCCAATCGGCACATGCAGTTGTGCCAGATTGCAGTCTTTTATTTTTAAGTAGTTTTATTATTAATGACAAAAGGGAAGTTTTCAATCAGACGTTTTTTTTCTCTTCTAGTTTTTCTCTCTAGGTTGAAATCCCAATTTGCTTCTAAATTTCTGGCGCGACTGCGTTGGCTTCCTTTGCTCCTTAATTCCAATCTTTTACCTCTTGTGCCATCATCAATTATCTCAAAATTGCCTAAAATAAAACAATTAAACAAACTAGCCTCAATTAGCAAAGATGGCTAAAAACACTTGTTGGGACCCTTGAGGGGGGTGAATTGGTTTGATACATAGTTCTTCACATATAAACATATAATGTTAATATCACTTGAATGAACTGAATAATATTTCTTTATTAGATCAACGTTGAGGTACAATAGAAATATATAATATTTCTTTATTAGATAAACATTGAATAATCTTTGATCCTTTCCATATTCGCTTTGATCTTCTATCTTTGCTTCTTTGGAAACTTCGATCTTATCATATATAATAATCTCTGCAGATATACACATCAGAATTAGTGAATATAATCTTAAGAATATGCTGGGAATAATTTAGGGATTTTCATGATACTTCCCTAATTTGTTCTTTCAAACAAAACTCTCTGTTGACTCTTGCTGGAGGTCCTCAACGGTGAGTATGCAGAGGTCCTCAGAGTAGAGGTGGGTTTCTTCAATCTCCCCATTTTTGTTTGAAAGACAAAACTTAGTGGTGAGGAGAATGAGTTGGCTCCCCCTCAATCAGTGCAGGAGAGATGGTTGAGGTCCTCCGAGGTGAGATACGTTTCCACAATCTCCCCCTTGATACAACATCTAGAATATTTTAGTGGTCGTCTAGAAATCTGCAGCACTTGATAAACTAGTTAGTACTAAGAGAGGGTCCTCCCCCTCAATTCATGCCACAAGTAAGTTAGATCCATGAAAAGTTTACGGAAGACGTACCTCAAGGAGAGACATAGAAATGACCCTTATAGTTAAATGCACGATATCAACATCCGTGACTCACCCCCGTGATCTTTTCCATAGAGCGGTTAGTCTCTTCTTGAGTGGACTTGCTCTGATACCACTTGTTTGGACCCTTGAGGGGAGGGGGGGATGAATAGGTTTGATACAAAGTTCTTCACATATAAACATAAAACGTTAATAGCACTTGAATGAACTGAATAATATTTCTTTATTAGATAAACATTGAGGTACAATAGAAATAGAGGAGGTTAGGGAACTTAGCTGGTTCAAGACAGTGAGGTCCTTGATGACTGCTTACAAGGACAGAAACTGAGATTCAGTTTCGGTTGAGGGGCCTCACAGATGAGGCTTATGATGAGGGGCCTCACAGATGAGACAGAGAGAAGGGACCTCACGGACGAGGCTTCACATATGAGGCAGAGAGGAGAGACCTCACAGACGAGGTAGAGAAGAGGAGCCTCACAGATAAGGCAGAGAAGATGGGCCTCACAGTCGAGGCAAGAAGAGGGGCCTCACAGACGAGGCAGAAAAGAGCATGACGAATTACATTGGATATTAACCTCACAAAGCCTCAGTACTTCAAGGCTTTGCTACACAACACCTCACCAACATATTTGGCTACATCGCTCACCAAGGTCCTTGGTTACCTCACCAAAATTACCTTACTGACTACATAACTCACCAAGGATTCATTGGCTACACTCAGAAATCTCACACGATTTCCTACACCGCGATTACTTGCTTGGAATCGCCTCATTTGCACAAGGAGTTGTTGGAGGTATTTATAGTTGAGGTCTTCAATCAGCAACAGTCTCCTCTTGATTCTTTCCTTTGTTGATTGATCGTTGATCCTTTCCATATTCGCTTTGATCTTCTATCTTTGCTTCTTTGGAAACTTCGATCTTATCATAAATAATAATCTCTGCAGATATACACATCAGAATTAGTGAATATAATCTTGAGAATATGTTGGGAATAATTTAGGGATTTTCATGATACTTCCCTAATTTGTTCTTTCAAACAAAACTCTCTGTTGACTCTTGCTGGAGGTCCTCAACGGTGAGTATGCAGAGGTCCTCAGAGTAGCGGTGGGTTTCTTCAACACTATTAAACTTATACTAAATGACTTAGATAAGTTCAATAAGACAATTAAAACCAAGGTGAAAAGTGGTAAAACCGAGGTTTAACATAACTATACTTGCATCAACAAGTAACCTGAGTTTGTTAGTGCAAGGTGAGGGGAGCGTTTGCAGCATCCACGTTTAAAACCCAAAGGACAATTGTATAAAGGGTTGTGTTAGAGTATAAAATCGTCATTGGACCTTCAGCAATCAGCTTAAGCTTTTGGTTGAGATTGTTCTACAATTACATCCAACAAAAAACACCATATGAAAGACATGTTAGTTACTATGACGATCTCCATCATATATCATGGCAAACACAAAATAGCTAGCTAAGCAAGCAAGTATATTATGGCTAGCTACCATGCTCCCCAACTCTTTGATTAGATCAGAAGAGGCACCATAGATGTGCCATATGATATGACATGATCCTACGAACGCACCATGAATAAATACGGCTGCTCATCAGATGGATAAATTCTGAATAATAAGCGATCCAACAATGAACGCAAATTAAACTGTAATGGTAAAGCTGTCAAAAATGGTGTGCCATTAGACTTGAATGAAAATTACATTAACAAGTAGGTGACATCAAAGTAACATTACGCGTTTGCATGCATGATGCTGACTGCATGCACCACCTACATACATACATATACATTATGGGTAAATTTGGACTACTTATTAGTTTTTTGGTATGGAATTATCTGGAAAGAAAAATATGACTTGTGGTTTTTCATTTTCTGTACCTTTTTTTCAGGATAAATTGATTATTCTACTACTTTAGTATGTTTTGTCCATTTTAAGGAGTTGTAGAACTAGTTGTTATCCACTATTTTAAATTTCAAGGCTCTAATATGTATAGTAGGAAAAGGAAATGAATGATGCAATGAATTACTTGACACAACTTATATTCATATTCTGTGTTTTGACTCGAATTCATCTCGCACACAAAAGTCTTCATTGTCTGCTGTCGACAATGACTATATGGTGAAAAGTTGTGTTTTTTTTTTCGATAATTTTCGGACTATGGCCCAACTTTATTCATCCATGACAAATAAAACAGTGCCTTACAAATCGAGACAACGCCCTGCATCATAATACAAAAATAGAACTTGACCAAAGACAAAATTGTAAGGGCGTGACACAATACAAACGTATGGCAAAACAAAATTGTTCCTAAAGAGTAAATAATTACTGTATACTTGACATCAAAAGCAATCTTTTTATAATTTGTACAAAGCGTTATGTAAAAGATATTTAAATCTGAAATTTTAATAAAAGCTCAAAGAATTACCGATTTCAATTCCTTTAATTCAGAATGGCCACTAACAAACGCAAGCACAAGTGGGAGATGCATTCCCCAAATCACAACACTTGTAAATGAGCATAGAAACTGATCAATTATATGTAAAGATGGGGTGATTCACAAAATCATTTTTAAGAATAGGAAGAAACCCTCAATTTTCCATGATATACTTGATGTCCTAGTTAGCAAATTTTCTAAAGTGGATCAACATTCATTCATGCCGAAATGATGGTTTACTTAATTTATTGAAAAGATGTACGTACATGTGGTTCATTCTGTTTACATATTCATTAATTACCTTACCTAAATTGCTAGATTTTTATATCAACCGGGTAAGACATAGGGAGTGCATGGTAAGAACACCTGGGAATTTTCTATTGGAAGTTTTCTATAAGAGATATTTGTCCAGGAAAAATTTTCCTTAACCCCAGAAAATGGTGGGACCATCGTAAAATTTTTGCCAAGGTCAACCTATATCTAAACACAGAGAAAATAAATCAACTGGAAAAATTGACCATTTTCCCATGATTTTTGACCAACCAAACGCACCCTTAGATAATTTTCGATCCTAAGAATACCACCAAATTCAAGTAACATTACGTTTAATTTTCTCATCAGGAGGTAGGACAAAATTTTCTTGGTAAATATGTTGATAGAAACAGTGATAATAACAAGAAATTAAGTCAAACAGAGAATTAGGAGAGTGGTTAATTTCAGAAGTCATAATCAAAGTGTGTTTTGAGGAGGAAATTAAGAGGAATGCATTTGTGGACACAAAAGTTTACGCAGGATGTAAGGAACTGATCAACTGAACGAGGGTACCAATAGTGAACTAGACAAGTGGCTGGTAATATATATATATATATATGTTAGAAGCAAGGTAAGGACACCGTAGATACGTGGTTCTCATCATCTTCGTCTTGCTAATTAGTTAGTACTGGCTACTATTGCTATCAACAAGCTGATGGCTGTAAATATTGTAGGGTTTGTGGATAATGTATATTTTTTTCAATTAATCAAAATTATTATAAACTTGCAAGGTCTATTTCATATAAAATTTTACAAAACATCTGTTAGGCAGGAAGATATATTGAAGATAATTGTCGTTTGATGTTTTATTAATCATTTTATTTCTTAAAAGAATTAGTCAATCTAGTGAATAACTTGGTGTTGAGACTCGAACCTGAGACCTTTTGTTCAACTTGGCTTTGATACCATGTGAAGTTATCTCAACAAAAAATTTAAGGCGATGGTTGAAGGTTCAGCAATTGTTTTATACTCTCTAACATGAAATGTGAGAGTTAGCAATCATCAATGTCCTTCTGTTGGTTGTTGTACTGCTGTTCCGTCGTACTAGCTCCTTGTTTTCTTAGCACTTTATGACTGCATTTTCCATCTTTGTTTCCTCATGGTTTCCTTTGTCATGCATATATGTATCTGCTCAACTTGAGAGCTCTTTATGACAGCATTTCCATTTTCAATTCATTGCCTTTCTGCGTTGGATTCCTATGATTTTGCTTTGATTGAATGCTCATTTCCACAGGCTGCTTGCGTACGTTCCAAATCTTCCAACAAATGGGAAAGTTGATAAGGAAACGATATGACCAACAAGTACGTGACAATTGAACGATATTGATAGGTTGTTTTTTTTTTTATTATTATTTACGATGTATGTTGTATTAAACCTTGTTCTTTGGATTGGATAAAATGAGATTTATATGGATTGGATTGGATTGGATTGGATTGGATTAGATTAATTATGATATTTTTTGGGGGAATTGTGTAAGGTTTGGATTGAATTGGATTGGATTTGAAAGAGTTATCATTATTTTGACTCAAAATGGTTAATAACTATCTTAAATTGTCCATGTTTCAAATTTTTAATAATATTTTTCTAATAATTATATATATTTATCAACTATAAGAGTATAACGTTTATTAACTAGGTTAAAAAATATAAATAATTGCCTAATATTATCAATCAAAGTAGAAAATGTATATTTTATGTATAGCTTTATATTTATGAAAAAATATAAATAAATGAATATTTTTATATTATTTACAAGTTGTAAGTGTTAGAATATAAAACTATTACTAGATCTTCAACCATCAACTTGAGCTTTTGATTAAAATAGTTCCATATAATATCAGAGCGAAAACTGAACATTACATATAACTTTCTGAGTTATTTACGTTGTGAACCAAAACTTTCTTGTCCAAAAAGACGAAGAATAGCCCATAACGCATACACAGGCTTAAACTCCTCGGCCCAGAACATAACATGGGCTTATAGATCCCAGCCCGACCCGAACCAACTCCATCGTACTCCACCACATTGATCCTAACCGTTGACTAACTACTTGACTCCCTTCTTCTGAATCTCTTTCTGAAAATGGCGGCCATGGCTGAGGCTGAGAAGCTACACGTGTTCTGGGAGGAGGGCATGCTGAAGCACGAGACGGGTCGGGGCGTATTCGATACAGGATCCGACCCGGGCTTCCTTGATGTACTCGAAAACCACCCTGAAAATGCGGATAGGGTCCGAAACATGGTATCCATTCTTAAACGGGGCCCCATTTCCCCTTTTGTTTCCTGGCATCAGGGAACATCTGCTTCTGTTTCTCAGCTTCTTTCCTTCCACTCTTCAGGTACCTCTTTCTGAATTTCTTTATTTTTTGTTATGACCTATCGAATTTGTTTACTGTTGGTTTAGTTTACTGCGAGAGTTGACAGTTTTGCTGCCCATGTTTAGAAAATTGTTGTCTTGGAGATATGCATAAGCTGATTGTTTAAATCTTGTTTTGCTGGGTGTGTAAACTGATTCAGGGCAGTCATAATCAAGTGTTGAAAGGGTTCTTGTGTATGGCTTTGTAAGGGTTTGTACAAGGAATTTTTGCCATGATTATAGTGAAATTCTACCCAAGTTCTGCACTTACAATTTGGGTTTGTAGAAGCATTCTTTGTAAGGGTGTGAGAATTGTTTCTGGGTTTATACAAGCATTCTTTGTCATTATATAGCTTTGTAAGGTAATACAGAAGCTGATTCTTTGTCATGATTGTAGTCCATTACAATTTAGGGTATTATTGAATGCTTTTAGCTTTTAGAAATATGAGCATTTCCTTTCATAGTTGATACGGCATGCTTTGATTAAGGATCTACAAGTAGTATTTGTGCGACCTTCATCTGGATCTCCTCACAATCACGAATGCGTGGCCTACACTGAGAGTTGTCCATTATTGTTGTTCTTGTTTTGATTAAGAGTAATCCAATATTACATTATCGTCTTTTGTTGAGATCAACAATGCAGAATCAAGAATCATTGTGTTTCAGCTTGTTTGTTCTGACTGTGCTTTGACAACTGGTTTGTACACCTGATGAAGCACACACAGGTGAGAATATATAGCTCACATGACCTTACTGTCTGGTGCAATATGTGATAGAATACATCAAGGAATTGGAAGAAGCGAACCGAGCTGGAGGAAAGCTGCTATGCGCTGGAACATTCCTAAACCCCGGATCATGGCAAGCCGCTCTCCTGGCAGCCGGTACTACAATCTCAGCAATGAAGTACATCATCGATGACAAGCATGCCAAAATCGCTTACGCGTTGGTCAGACCGCCAGGTCACCATGCTCAGCCCACCCAAGCGGACGGATACTGCTTCCTAAACAACGCCGGTCTAGCTGTTCACTCAGCGCTATCTGAAGGCTGTCAGAGAGTTGCTGTCATTGACATTGATGTCCACTATGGAAACGGCACTGCTGAGGGCTTCTACCGCTCAAATCAAGTCCTGACCGTCTCACTCCACATGAACCACGGCTCATGGGGCCCGTCACACCCGCAAAGTGGGACCCTCGACGAGCTTGGTGAGGGAGACGGGCTTGGATACAACATGAACTTACCGTCGCCTAATGGGAGCGGGGATCGTGCATATCAGTATGCAATGCAGGAGATTGTGGTTCCAGCCGTGGACAAGTTTGATCCTAATGTGATTGTTCTCGTCGTGGGACAGGACTCGAGTGCTGTAAGTTGCTATAGATCTCGGTATGAGTATCGCGTATTTGTATTCCTTCCTGTATATGGTGACAATACCGAACAATCTCTTGTGTTTTTCTCCCAGTTCGATCCAAATGGAAGGCAGTGCTTGACAATGGATGGATATCGAGAAGTGGCAAAGATGGTTCGAGGGCTGGCTGACAGGCATTGCAAAGGAAAGCTTCTGATAGTGCAGGAAGGAGGATACCACCTGACATATGCAGCTTATTGCCTTCATGCAACACTTGAAGGTGTACTTAACCTCCCAAACCTATTATCAGATCCCATAGCTTACTACCCTGAGGACGAGGGCTTCTCTGTCAAAGTTATCGATGCAATGAAAGAATATTTCAAATCGAATGTCCCGTTTTTCAAGGAAATCCACTAGAGAATATGTCTTGCCAAGAGAGGGGGCCTGCTTCTGGAACGCTTGTGCTTTCGGTTTAATTGCCCGTGATTTTGCTCAATCGGTGGTGATTATAGCTTGAGTGAAGTTCAGCTTAGAGCTTTCAGTGATAGTATTAAGAGTTTGTATATAACAAAAACAATATTTGTGGATCAATCAGTCTGGAATTGAGAATGGGAATTTGTCTATGCTCTTGCAGTAATTCACTGAATTTCTACACAAGTTCTCTTTGAATCCTAACAATATTTTACTAGAAAAGATTGAACCCAATAAACTAAGATAAAAATGCATGCCCTTAACTTTTTTAGCGGGTAAAACAGACTACCTACCGGGGCCTATCTAGGGGTAACCATTGAATAGGTAGAGGAACAAGGGATAGGTACCAAACAATCGATAATAAACATGACCCATCAATCTGTTAAATTTGCGTCTCCTGCATCTCCTTCAAGATTAAGAATGTGTTTGAACTCATGTTCCCTTTAATCTTGCTTGTGTTTTTTTCACGATTTATTATAGTCATCTTCTTTAGCTTTGGCTAATTAATGTGCCCAGCTTATAGAAAAGTTTTTATTTCCATCAAGATATATAAACTTTTATAAGAATCTTGAAAAATAAGGCTGGGAAACGGCCCTAATATAAATCCAACTGGACACACAAAATTCAAGTCTAGAAGGAAAACTGGAAGTCCCAAATGAACTGTCCCGCGCCAACCCGTCAACCGCCTCCAAATGCACCGCCGGACACCGGAGCTCCGTCAACCCGCCACCTCCTTCCGGCGTCGGTCGCCGCCGCCTCCACCACCGGACCAAAGAAAGTTTCTCTCAGACAGGTTGACCCCATAGTCCCTTGGACCTCTTCCATCGCTCGCCATTGCCAAAACGGCAACCTTTCCGATGCCATGAAGGAATTCACTCGAATGAGACTCTCTGATATAAACCCTAATCACATCACCTTCATCACTCTTCTTTCTGGGTGCGCCCATTTCCCATCTCAGGGGCAGTTTTTCGGGCCTGCTGTTCATGCCTATGTTCGAAAATTAGGGTTCGACAGGGGGAATGTCAAGGTGGGCACTGCTGTTGTTGATATGTACTCGAAATGCAATCTTGTGGGGTTAGCGAGAAGGTGTTTTGATGAGATTTGGGATAAGAATTCGGTCACTTGGAACACCATGATTGATGGGTATATGAGGAATGGCCAGGTTGAGGATGCAGTCAAACTGTTCGATGAAATGCCTCAGAGAGATGCGATTTCTTGGACGGCTTTGATTGGTGGGTTTGTGAAGAAGGGTCTTGAGGAGAGAGCTCTGGAGTTGTTTTATGAGATGCAAGTTTGTGAGGTTGAGCCTGATTATGTGACAATTATTGCTGTTCTCTCTGCTTGTGCGAGTTTGGGAGCACTCAATTTGGGGTTGTGGGTTCATAGGTTTGTTATGATGAAGGAATTCAGGGATAATATTCGTCTGTGTAACACCTTGATAGACATGTATTCTCGATGTGGACGTGTGGATTTCGCCTGTCAAATATTCGAGCAGATGTCGAGTCGCACTTTGGTGACATGGAATTCGATGATTGGCGGATTTGCTGCCAATGGACACGTCGAGGATGCACTGGAGTTTTTCCACAGGATGAAGCGCGAAGGATTCAACCCAGATGGAGTGAGTTTCACAGGAGCTCTCACTGCTTGCAGCCACGCTGGTTTGGTTGATCAAGGCCTTAATTTCTTTGATGAAATGCAGAGAGTTCACAAAATCTCTCCTCGAATCGAGCATTATGGATGCTTAGTAGATCTATATAGCCGAGCAGGGAGATTACACGATGCACTGAATGTCATAAAAGCCATGCCAATGAAGCAGAACGAAGTTGTCCTGGGTTCATTGTTTGCTGCTTGCAGAAACAGTGGAGACCTTGCCTTGGCAGAGATGTTGATGAAGTACCTGTTGGAGTTGGATCCCGATTCTGATTTCAATTATGTGCTGCTTGCTAATATGTATGCTGCAACTGGAAGCTGGGCTGGAGCGGGTAAAGTTAGAAGGAAAATGAAGACCCGAGGGATCCAAAAGAGACCAGGAATTAGTTCGATTGAAATCGGTGACAGCATTCATGAATTTGTGGCAGGCGATAGATCACATTCAGAGACAGATTGTGTTTACAGTGTTCTGGAGCTACTGTCTTATGAACTGGGGATATGCGGCTATGTTCCTGAAGCCATGGCAGAAGAAACATAATCTGATTGTAAGGAGGAATGCTGTAATCTGCACAATTTTGCATAGAAAGAACATTGATGAATTGAATCTTGTACTTTGTAAACCACTCTTTTATAGAATGCATACACAGTTATTCTAAGGTACAGACTGTACCTCAGAATTAGTTGACAAATCTCAAACAAAGGCAAATGTTGCACCAAATTCATGCATGTCGATAACTACAAAATATTGTCATTTTCGTCCTACAGCTCTTCTAAAAGAATGTCAACCTCTTCATGCGCAGGCACTTTTATACATGGGGAAAGACCGCCTACCCGCGTTAGCGAGCTATACTGGTTTTAGTTGTTATAGCCCTTCTACTGATAATGCACAGTTCATCAATCTTCTGATAGGCTCAAAAATTTACCCCTGACAGAAATCTTAGATATTCCACTGAATCTACATGCTCCCAACAATGCCCTCCATAGAGCCTCATCCGGCTCCATCTCCATCTTCTTGATAACCTCCCTCGCTTCATCGATTCTCCCAGCCCTTCCCAACATATCTACAATGCACGTATAATGCACCATGCTCGGCCTCAACCCGAACTTCTCCTTCATCATCTCGAACAACTCTTTCCCCTTCTCCACCAAACCGCCATGACTGCACGCCATAAGAACCGTCGTAAACGTCACCCCATCAGGCCGAACACCTGAGCCTACCATCCCATCAAACAACCCAAAAACCTCACCAAACATCCCATGCATCCCATACACATCCATCATGGCACTCCACGAAACCACCCCTCTCTCAGGCATTTTATCGAACGCCTTGCGTGCAGCCCACAAATCACCACACTTCCCATACATACTAATCAGAGCATGACAATGGGCAGGATCCGACCCAAACCCACGAACCAAAACCGACCCATGAACCCGCCGCCCGACCCGCAAGAGGGATAGTCCGGAAACCGACTTGAGCACCACAGGCAGAGTGTTCTGATCGATGGGTTTGCGAGCGAGGAGCATGCGACTGAAAACGGAGAGGGAATGATGGAAAAGCTTGATGGAAGCGTAGCCTCTGATGAGGGTGTTGTAGAGGAAGGTGGACTGGCGATGGGAAAGGGAGAAGACGAAGTGGGCATCGGAGATTTGGGCGCAGGAAGCGTACGCAGAGACGAGCTTGGCTCGGATGAAGTCATTGTGAGAGATGCCGAGTTTGATGATCTGGGCGTGGAGTTGGTGGAGGTTTGGGAGGTTCTTGGCGGTGGAACAGAGTTCCAGGAGGGAAGCGTAGGAAGGGATGTCGCGGGGGAGATGCATTGTTCATACAATCCATACATCAGCCATGGAGTCCGGTAAAACAGACGAGCTTGTCAAAAAAAGTTGAGCTTTCCAGCACCCTTGGTCTCTAGTTTAGGAGAATTGAGAAATACTTGCTGGAACTGGGAGGTATAATTAAGATGTGTTACGTTGAAAATGATCGAGTTGGGTTGGGTTAGGCACTCAAGCCCTTGGGCTCTAATTTTTATTCCTTGGCATCAAGATGGGACCGATGTATGATAAAATTGCTACGCTGAAAATGTGATTTTAGGTGTTGGGCCATTTATTATTTAATCCAATACAATGCCATAAGTAATAGAATTGTCATGTTTAATTAGGGGTGAAAAAAAACGAGTACCCGAATTCGGATCCAAATCCAGAACCAGTTGAATCTTAGTTATCTGGATTGAAGACTGGATCCTAAATTTGTAAACGGATCTGGGACTGGGTGACATTAGGATTCAGAACCAGAGCCGGTATCCAGGGTCCATAAAATTATTTAATACAAAAACTACATTAAAATTATATGATATTTGCATATATTCACTATTTACTATTTTTTCCCAACCTTACCTTAACTTACCTTATTTTATGTTACATTACCTTTCCTCTTACTTGTCATTGTAAAGAACAGTTTACCTGCTAAGCTAACAAAGGGAATGGGACAAAATTAAAAGTACCAACAGTCATTTATCTATCACCACGTATAGGTTTGGGTAAGTTATATAGAAGTAGGTATAATGAATTGTTTTAGAAGTAGAATAGTCATATAAAAAAAACAAAAGAAAAGAAAATTATGTAAGAGTAGGTAGAAAAATATTGTGGTTAATTTATCCTAGTAAAGAATAAGGCTTAAATTAAAAAATCACCAATTCTCTTATAAAAACTTACAAAGGAAAGTAAACAAGAAAATTCCTCAAGAATTTTATAGTGATACAAAAAAGTATACTACCTCCGTCCTAAATGAATGTCAATTTGACTAAACTTTGATCGTTGATTACTCATAAATTATAATGAGTTACAATATGCACCACCGTTAGAAAGATATTTCACTGAAAAATCCGATGACGTTAATTTTATATTGTAACTCATTATAACTTATAAGTAATTAACGGTCAAAACTTAGTCAAATTGACACTCATTTAGGAATGGAGGTAGTAGTAACATAGGAACAAGACGCTTTTTAAGTTAGAATACTTGTACCACAGGTAAATTACATAACATTATACATTATTATCAATTATTTTTATAATTACAAAAAACATATAACTAATGTAATTGATTTGAGTACGGTCTCATTTTCGCATTTAAAACTTTTTATAATTAATAATTAATATTATTAAAAAATTAATCCCAAAAATTATCAAAAATATCATTAACACATACTGATAAAATAATTAAAAATTATTTCTGAAATAAACATCACACTGCAATTTACCGCATAAAAAGACGGGTCTTCAATCTAATTACACATACTGATAATACAAGGAAGTCGAGCTGAAATGTAATCCAGTTGGAAATGGAGAAGGAATCCGGCCTGAGAAGCTGTGTGCAAAACTAATCACAGTTGACTTGACACTTGAAAATCTTCAAGTGATCATTGATCGATTTCTCTGCTGCAAGGACTCATAACTAAATGTCAAACTCTCAACTTTTTCTTTATCAGTCTCTTGAACCACTTTTTATTTATTCATGTCACCTCAACTTTCCCTTTTCATGCTATACCCCCCTTCCCTTACTCAATTCTTTATTATTATTATTATTTGTAGTAGTAGTAGTAGTATGGCTGTTGTTATTTTTCTTGTTATTCCTCAAAGACAAGAAATAAGTACAAAATGAGAATATATATTTCACATAAATTAGAAATAAGGTACAAGAGACTTAATTGAAAAGAGATTGACTTACAACTTAATTGACAACCAAGGTAAAGAGAAAAGGGACTAAACTACACACAATTATATCATAAAAACTTAAGCCAATAGCCATACATGCATCAACCTCCAAAAAAACTGTTTAACTAGAGTTCATGTAGGTGGCTTCTACTGCTTAATTAGAACAGAAAGTAGAAATAAAGTGAAAGAGCATTAATTTGGGCAGACCATAATTAACCAATATGTTTATGGAATACTAATCTTAGGCTTCTTCTGTGGGCCACTATTGTGGTGCATTGGGTCTGGTCCAGCTGGCACATTCCTCATTTCTACTTCATCATTCATCTTCCCCCCTCCATGCACATACTGGGTCTTGCTTGATGACACCTTCAAATCCATCAACATCTGCAATATTGATCCCCAAAACTTTTAATATTCAACTTATACAGAATACACCATGCAAACTTTAAACACAAACAAGGATACCTTTCTGGTGTAATACATGTTATCATCCTCAGCATCCTTGTAGCGATAGTAACATCCATACCCAGGTGTGCATTCTGTATCATGTGCATGCAGTTCAAGAATTAGTCACTATACATCATACATGCATGCATGCATTGCATGCTGAGAGAGAGAGAGAGAGAGAGAGATACCAAAGGCAGAAGATGAAGCTGAAGCGGAGTGGATGAGAAAATGAGTGGAGAAGATGATGATGATGCAGAGCATGCAAGCAATAGATGTACTATATGATCTGTTCATCTTTGCTAATGTAATTGCAGTAGTTTTGCACTTGTGTTTACTCTTTTTCAGATGATCAGAAGCTCAGAGAGAGAGATGGGTGAAGAGCAGTAGAGAGAAGAGGGTTGTATTTATAGAGAGGGGGTTGCAGAAGAAATGGAGTGAATTAGGGTAGCTAGGTAGGAGGGAATATAATAAAGGTGATATCAAATGATTGCATGGTGCAGCCATATCTGGTACTGAACTACTACTTACGAGTATCATTTGAAATAAAAATCACACTTTAATTTATGCAGGGGAGATACTCAGATACAGATCCAATTAATGCATGGATGCGATCAGCATCAGCTCCAGATGAGACTGAATTCTGACATCGCCGACTTCAGCTGCTCGATTCACTTTCACTTTTCTTTTTTTTCTCTTTTGTGTTACGTGACGATCAATTACTAGACCACCTCATCTCAATTTTACTTTCTTCACTTCTACTATCAAATAAGTTGTGCCTCCCAACTTTACACGGGCTTACAAATCTCTATCTCTCTCTCGTTTCTTTTAACATATTCAATTTGTGTGAAGACTCAGTTGGGTGCTTAAATATTGTGAAGTAAAACTTAGTGAAAGTATTTAGCCAGTTTTGAGGAATATTAAGGAATGTGTGAATATTCTTCACAAAGCTCAAGGTAGTTGGTTAGTCCTTAGGCCTTGTTCTTTTATGCGGTATTCTGCGATATGGCGCGGTATGGTGTGGTGAAATTGTGGTGGGTTATTGGTACGTTATGGTAGGTTTTTTTGTATATATATATATATATATATAAATATTGTATTGGTAATTGTAAAAAAAATAATTGGAAAAGTGAGTTGAAATATTGTATTGTTTTTTAATGATTAAAAAAATGGTTGAAATAGTATTGTGTTGGGAAAAGTGAGTTGAAAAAGTATTGATTGAAAATTTATATTAAAGATATATAATAAATTTGAAAAAGTAATTTGTGGTGGGTTGTGGTGAACTGTAGTAGAATGATATTTTGTGGTGGATTGTGGTAAACTGCGGTAAGATGTAGCACTATAGTTTACCAACCGCAGAAAAGAACAGGACCTTAGTATCAAGGAAGTTGGAATGTTGGAATGAGTACGTTCTTCTATGATGGATAAGAGTACATTTTAAGGAAGTGGCTCTCTGGAAGCTTGATCTTTATAAAATTTAAGGTAGATTGATTGTTCAAGGGAGTTGTAACAAGTTTGATGCTCTTCTTAAAGAAAGATTCCAAAGAAAATAATTTAAAATTTACCCTAAAAGTGCCTAGTGTAAAATAAGAGTACATCCTAAGAAAAGAAAGATTCAAGGCAGATTAAAATACTAAAGACAATAAAAATTTAAAATTAACAAAAAATTGAAAATTCTTTGATTATGAATATATAATTATAATTGTAAAATAAAGAGATTGCGCGACATGATGAAGGTTGAGTAGTGTACTAGTGTGTAGCTAGATTTGGTAGGGCCAAATATGTGTAGTGACATCAGCAATGATGAGGGTGAGGCTGTAAACTGTAAATAATCTATGGCGGTGGGGATTTTATGAGCAGAGAGAGATCAGAAAAGGAAGTTTCCATGTTTGTGATTGGCCAGCCAAACGTAGCTACCTTGCCTTGTTCGTGTTCATCAAGGATTCACATCCTCTCAAGTGTTTAAGTATCTACTCTTATCTGTTACGAATTTATCTGAATATTTCCCCAGTTGTGCTTTAATTGACCTCACTGCCCTCCTGCATATGTGACTTAGATTCTGTACTCTTTTCCCATTCTCGTCATTTCCCTCCACTCCTGCTTAACAGTACTCATGGTATTTTCTCATCATCATAGTAAATCACGTATATTTAAAAAAAAGGAAATTGATATTGTCATGTATACATGTACTCCCCCGTTCCATATTAATTGTCGTCTTTGGAAATTATGCCGTCAAACTTTAAAAATTTTGACCATAAGTTTCTCAATATATACAATGACTTATTATATAAAATTGCTATCATTAGATTTGTAATGAAAAATACTATTCAAAAAGTATAATATTGTAATTGTCAATAAGAAATTACTCCCTCCGTCCCAAATTAATTCACTTTGACAAAATTTTGACCGTTAATTACTCACAAATTACAATGAGTTACAATATAAAATTACCGTCATTAGAAATATACTTTACTAAAAATCATAATAGAGTTAATTCTATATTGTAACTCATTATAATTTGTAAATAATTAACGATCGAAATTTAGTCAAAGTGTCAATTAATTTGGGACGGAGGGAGTATATTAAAAAATTATCAATCAGATAGTGATATTAAAGACCGTGACAGTCAATAAAATGACAATTAATATAGAACGGAGGGAGTATATGTTAACATGTAAAGGCCAGTATCTAGGATATGTAAGTAAAGCATGGAAAATCAAATAAATATTGGTACATAAGATATTTTATGTAAGGCTCCATTCACACTTCGTGACAGATCGACATGATTATTAGAGATATTAAAACTCTTCTCAAACAGCTTGTTGATTATTTTTTACGGCCTATCTATCAAGAAGTTAATGGCCAATCAAGATCATAATTTAAATAATCTACTTCATGGAACCGTAATCCGTTTCTAGGTTTTTCTTCTATTTGATGTGAGGATAACTTAGAATAGGTCTTCGAAATTTTCCAGCAATCTCCAGGTAAAAAAAAAAAAAAAACAAAAGCCGCATAAAATGAGCAGCCAAAACGACGACTTGGGTGCATGTATACAGCTGGAGATGGAGGGATAATGATGTATTATTGGATGCATGCAGGTTATATGATATCGATAATGGCTGTGGCACCATAAAAAGGAGACTGATTGACGTGCCTACTACTGTCACATTATTAACCAAAAGCTTTTACTTCATTAATCTATATTCAAATTCTAATTATTTACACTATTCATTTCCTTCTTCCTTGCAATTATATATGTTCGACGTCATCCCCTCATCAATTAAATTGCCACTTCTTCTGTAATTAAAAATAAATGAAATAATCCATGACAAGTACCAGCAACTTGAACTTAAAAGCCTATATACTTTAAATTTTTAGATTTTTTTATATATGCATCATATTTTTTAATGGAACCCCAAGTTAATGCAAGTTAGTACGAGCAAGTTGAACTAAAACTATATGGAAAAATCCTACCTTTATCATGTTACATGTCATGTAAGATAATCTGTTAAATAAGTATATGAGTTGAACCTACTTATTTTGGGTTATAAATTCTTTAATAGGACATAATATAAGTAATGGATCAAATCAATTAAACTCCTAGCTAATTAATATAGGCCAAGCAGAAACTCGTTTTTCTTGTCTAAAAACTTGGTTTGATAATGGAACTCCCACATCTTTCATTCCCTTCGAGTGAACTCAATCTCACTCGACTCGATCCCTTCATCTCAAAACATATACTTTTTTCTGCATTCACACACATATACACATGTATATTCGTTAACTTTAGCATGAGAGGGATATTAACATAAAGTTCGATTTTTCCAATTCACTCCACCTCAACTTCTTCGAAACAAGCATGGCTTTTGAAGACATCTCAAAGAAAAAGAACTTGGAGGACTGAGAAAGCGATAGGAATTAAGTGGGAACAACAATAATTAAGGCCTTGTTTAGCAAAGTTAGCAGTTTGATACATGGATATCGTGTTAGGTAGTAAATGATGGTTTAGGTAAATATTTTAAGTAGCGGATAAATATTTAAATAAACATTGTGTTAGATAAATTTAGTGGTTGAGTTATCTAATTATTGTAAATTGATATAAAATTATATGGATAATTTTTAAAGACAAAACTTTTAATGGGTATTTTTTAACAAAGAATATGAAATGTTATTCTAAACAGTTTACTTTATTAACTTTTCATACTACATTACTAGCTTGAAACAATAAGCCTTATTTTAAAACGCTTACTTACCGAATATAAACATATATCAAATTAGAATATTGACTTAGTCAACATGTTAAACACGGACTAAAACTCAAGTGTTGATTGCTGAATGCAACCTAAAAAACCTTCTTTATAAATGAAAATACATACTATAAAAACTCTAAATATATATTATTTGTGATATTATCTGGATAGGCTAATCATACATATTTTTAAAATTTACTTAATTACAATATTTATACAGTTTAAAATTCAAAGAATTTGTTCTTTCTTTTTCAAAAAGAAATACCCCATTGAGAATCTGAGATTACTACATTATTTATTGAATGAGTTAAATAACTACTGAATGGTACAGTTACAAATATATGTGTGCTGCAGCCAATGTCGACTTTGTACATCGTATAGCTAAGATAAACCAAAAAAAAAAAAGGCTAAAACAAAAAAAATTCCGTTGCCGGGACTCGAACCCGGGTCTCTCGGGTGAGAGCCGAGTATCCTAACCAGCTAGACTACAACGGAATGTTGTTGCTGTTTGCAAGAATATTTATATGACATAAACCAATAAATTCATTATTTATGGCTTTATCTCTACTTCAGCCCATCACCTTAAGACCATGTGTAATGGTAGGAACACCACATGGGAACATGTGCCAAGTTCCCAAGTTCTAGTGTAATAGGGAATGAAAATCTAGGATTGCAAATTTGGGATCACTACATACTTCCAGAACCTCACCATTTATTTTATTTTATTTTTTATTTTTTATTTTTTGGGTGGTAGTGAGCCCCACAGAATTAATAAAGAAATAAAAGAAAAGAATTGGTCTAAATCACTCATACTGTTGGCTCAAATGGCAGAACGGCTATATGGCCCAAAGTATCCGTTGTATTTTCTTAAGTCGGTTTTTTAAGTCGTTTTTAAATTGTTAATTTTTAATTAATATGTTGTACGTCGTCTTTATTTAAGTTGTGTGATTGTACGTCATCGATTTTTAATTAATATGTTTTTTATTTTATGTTGGTGTGAGTACTATTTTCAATTTCATATCACATTTCATTTTTAAAATTGATCATATTTTAAAAAATAATAAGTATACATTTTGAATATTTATCATTATTAATAAACAAAACTAAAAAGATACAAACATAAAATAATAAATGAGTAATTAAGATAAATGGAATCCACAAATAAATATTTTAATGTGAAAAGTAGGAATGAGCTCCTATTGTTGTAAAACAAATGAAATGAAATTCCAAAAAGTATGAATGATGGATGATGTGGAATGGGGGAACCACCAATTTCATTCCAAAAACTGGATCACCATTGCATTTGCTCTAAAAATTACCAATTGGGCCTTTCCCCAGTGATTGATTTCATATTCCATGAAAATACTACCATACCTTTGGCACTAGAATTGCCACTTGGGCCTTGACCCAGTGATTGATCCATATATACCATGCTCTTGTATTCTTTCAAAAAAAGAAAATTTATTTTGGCTTTTGCAAATAGGCAATTGCATGAGGGAAGGAGAAATCCAAGTTGGGACCCTATATACCAAGGGCATCAATCTATATATATTATATTAGGCTTTATTCTTTTATATGATGCGATGCGGTATGATACCACAATTCACAATATACTGTCATGTTCTTTTATGCAGATTGTAGAGTGCAGATAGTAGTATGGTATGGAAGGATTATGAAAAGTGTAATATAGTAAGGTATGGTACTATTGTAAAATTTGTAGTAAGAATGATTGTTGTGATAGGTGAGTAAAGAGAAATTGAAAAAGTAGAGGAGAAAAGTGAAAGGAGAAAAAGTTATGATTATTGTAACAAAGTGTGGAATAGTATGCTATGATATGAAAGGATTGTGGTAAGTATGGAAACATGATGGGTACAGTGTAGAATCGTACAAAAGAACAAGATCTTAGTATTTATTCTTTGGAGCTAGGATACAAAATATCTACACATTTATTCTTAAAAGTTATTTTATATTAACCTATAGTACTTATGAAGCTATATTGATGAGTTAAATATTAAAAAAATTATTATCTTTGAGTAATTTGATTACGAGATACATAAATTCTTGCTTCATCTCTATACAATTTAACACTTCAGATAAAATCTCTTTCAAATTTTACTGTCAACAATTATCAAAATATAAGCATTGAAAATTTTCTTAAGAAAAATTTG
Source organism: Portulaca oleracea (assembly GCA_029582165.1). Taxonomy (NCBI): domain Eukaryota; kingdom Viridiplantae; phylum Streptophyta; class Magnoliopsida; order Caryophyllales; family Portulacaceae; genus Portulaca; species Portulaca oleracea. The sequence goes on from CM055886.1 coordinate 34,186,499, forward strand.
ATTTGGATATTCGATTCTCACCTAAGCGACACGAGTTTTAGATAGTATTTAGTTTTCCGTAAATCGATATGCTGAAAATTGAAAATCAACTAGATTTCAAGGAACATTTATTGAATATTTAAAAGTGTTTGTCTTTATTTACACTGTTTTTTCCTTGAAATTTTCTTTTCAACCATAATTGGTATTTATAATAATTTAATTATTATTAACATTTTGACTTTTGTTGAATTTTACTCTAATAATAATTGAAAATAAAGGCCAAAATTGACATTATTTCCTCCATATCTGTGTTGTATCAATAATTAATTTAATCAATATCTGACAAACTTTAGTGATTTCTTCAAATATAATCTTCCACATAGGATCGAACATCATATCAAAAATTAGCATTAAAAATACAGAAGGTGGGGATTAATTTCTCACCCAATTGTCGGCATGAATGCAATGCCAAGAACACTAATCACAAACCCAGCTATGCTAATAATTGAAGTTAATTATGAGGAGTTGGCCCACTCTCAGGGTTGTTGAGAAATGGGAATTCAAGCAGTGTTTTAAAGTTTGTATGTAGAAAAATAAAGGCAATTAAATGGAGTCCCATGCATGCAAAACAGCTAAAACTTAGTTCCTTTTTGTTCATTTGTATACAGGTATGAATCAATAATGTGTGTGTATTATATTAGAGATGTCCTTTCACTATGCATGACATTGTTGAAATTTTATCTGTTTAGCATTTGTTCTTAGTTACTACTAATCCCAATCATTGCTTCATGGTGTTCTCTAGCTGTCCATATCTAAGAAAATGATCTTTCATCAATCATCTGTTACTGTTTGGAAAACTACTATGACTCTGTTTTTGGATTGGATAATATGATCTTTGGATGGATTGGATTGGATTGGATTAGATTGGTTGGATTGGATAAGTTATGATGTTTTTTTGGGGAATTTTATTTTTAGAGATGATATTTTTTTGGGGAATTGTGTAAGATTCGATTGGATTGGAATGGAAAGAGTTAACAATCCAAAGAACAGGGCCAAACTTTTCGTAATTCAGTAGTGATTTTACGTTGCTAGCATGAAGAGTTATGTTCAAATATGATAATGACATAATGTTTCATATTATTAGAGATAAAATGTGTTCGATCATTTTTATAATATATTAAAGGAACATTTTTTAACAAATATGAACATGTTTGAACATATATCTTCTTATAAAAGTAAATTCAGGCCCTATTCTTTTGCAACGTAACTAAAATTTTACCTTATTTTACCTTGTTTTATCATCCAAAAGAATGAGATTATACTTTTAAATAAGTTATATATAAAACTTTTTATTCAACTTACAAAATTTATTTAAAAATAATAAAGAAATAAGTTATATGACATTTATCTACCTGACTATATCTCCACTACTTTAATTACCTTACCTAATATTACTTTACTTTACCTTAGTTACATCTTCCTTAAACTCAAAAAGAGCATGACTCCAATCATATCATTCGTAAGAATGCGTTTGATGAATTTTAATTATTATGTGTAACACCTTGGGTATATGATTAAATGTAACTTAAAGGAATCGAAGTGACTACTTATATCACCAAAATGCACCTTCTTTATAGTAGCCTATCCGTTGAGAACTTCTAACTAATTAAGCGTACTTGGCTGGGAGAAGTCACAGGATGGGTGACCTCCTTGAAAGTTTTCTTATGCAACATGTGAGCGAGAACAAAGCACATTGGAAAGACTCGTGGTGATTTGTAGGACCAGTCACCAATCCCAGAAGCAGTTATCTGTAATGTCCGCGGTCCAGCGGTCCAGGAGGGGCCGAAGCCTTACATTATGCATGTCCAAAATTGCTTAATAGTTATATTTGATCATATTTTGAAACATATTAAACTTTCCAATTTATACTAAATCTTTTAAACTTCTAGGCACGTTGGTTTGACAATACGTACACAAATTGAACAACAGTTGTAGCATGATGTATTAATACAACAAGAACACGATATGTTCTGCATTGTTGGTTTTAATAGCGACGAGATTAATTAGTGAAGGTGGGTTCATGGAGATCTAATTATATTTTAGTTGTTGCATATCTTTTCCTATCTTTTGAACTTTTAGGTATTCTTTCTGCTGTACCCATCCATAACTTTAAAGAGTAGGGTCACTAAATGTTCATTTTCTTACCCTCCCAATCTTTTTTAATAAAAAAAAGCTGAAAGGAATCTAATTACCTGAGTGAAAATGCCACATGTTTAATTGAAAAAAAGGAAAAAGAAACATTCATATGGCAGTGGAAAATAATATAATGATCATATCTGTCATCTAAAACAACTTGATTGTCAATCTCTTAAGAAGATTTGTTTCATCACTCTATAACATGTACTAATAAATATTTATCTATGAATAAATAAAATTGGCCTAGATTGCAATAAGTCCTGTTATAATTTGTACTGCTTAAAAAATGTACCATATATAACTATTCGAACTCTAATTAACTCAAGAGATTATAGTAAACCACTACCGAATCACTTTAACACAATTTAAGAGTTTTCTGACACGGCGATAAAGAGTATGAGTTTCTATATAAAAAGTAATAATCAGCTAAGGTGCGTAAGGAGTTATTAGCTAAGTTCAATATAAGAGCAGGAACTCCTCCAAGAAAAATGTATACCTAGGAGGTATTTGGGAAAATAACATTAAGGAATATTAATGTTTTTACTCTAAATCCACCATTAGAGGTTTAAGGGTTTGGGGTGTGGACATTTCGATTAATCCATAATTAATAGCTATCGTTCCGAGATGTTAGGTTCACGGACTCAAGATAGAAGATCACGCTATGCATTTGACAAGACTCGACAACGTGATTCTAATTACTTCTATGATAAGATATTTCGATTTCACTTCATAGTTGGGAATATGTCTCATAACTATTTTTTTAGGATCGATGAAAATAACTAGAAAGTTTTTTTTTTTATAATATATGATGAATGTGTCAAAAGATTGATGGCAAGTTAAAATTTCGGAAGGTTGAAAGTCACTCATTGAATTTTATTAATGGAAGATTCATCGTATGAAGAATGAAAGGTCGTATTACGTACTACTCCTATATAAATGAGGGTTTGATGTTGTCTAGCTATTCCAATCGATCCAAGTGAGTAAAGAGGGATCTTCGTGATCCACGAAGGATTGTGAGTGGTGTTGTGTGAGACTGGACAATCGTGCGACGTATCTCAAGTACTCATGAGTAGGGTAAGGTGTGTTGCAAGGAAAAATAAAATTGTGAGAGGGTCTGAGAGACTCGAACACTAATTAGAGGAGAGTGAGATGCTTAGTATTGTGAGTGTACCCATGTAATCTACATCTTCTACTGTTGTAGCGGATGAGCAGGTTCCTATCGGATTGTGGAAACCACGTAAACTTATCATGTTGATATTTCTTTTATTGTGTGTATGTGCGTGTTCTTAATTATGTGCTAATTTATATACTAAAGGCCATTGAAAACTTTCTTTCCTAACAATGGTGTTAGAGTTTGGTCTAAGATTGCTAAGATGTGACTTTGATTCCACAAAAAGAAAGAGATTAAATTGTGCAATGTGCAAGAATATGTGCCCAACTAACATACACTCCTAAGTCATAAACAAGCATATTGAAAATCAATGACAAAAGCTTTTAATTAGCATGTGAGCAAGTTGAGTATAAGATGGAGAAAGATGCCAAATAAAACCTAATATGGTTAGGACTTAGGGCTCACCTTAATTGCATATTATTATTATGATCACTACATTACATTACATTACATTAATTTACAAGCTAAGGCATGGCATGTGCAGGTCACATGGCAATTGCAATGTCAAACACCATAATCTGACAATCAAAACAGGACCCTTTTTATTTGAGATTTTTCAGGAAGGATCTTTGCTTATTTTTTATTTTATCTATTTGTCTTCATTAGCTTTTAGTTAGATACCTAACCTCACTACCCAAGACTCTCAACATATATAGGCAGCTAAATGGTTAATTAGTGGATGGAGTTCAATTGTTTCATTCCCTCAAAATTACAATTTAATATAAGACTATCTAATGTAACTCTAAAAATTGCTAAAAAAAGTAGTATTGTCCATTTTAATATAATTATTATTTTTTATTTTTTTATGGTTTTTGATGTAAATAGTTTATAATGTCAGTCTCTTCCATGGAATATGAAATATCCAAATATAGACATATTTTTGTCACTGACGAATCTAAATCCTTTAATTAGGGGTGACCAATATATTATTATATTCTTATGATTTATAAAAAAATCATAATTTTTTATCTCAAATTCTGAATTATTACTATTTTTTCGTGTTACTGATAGTCGTGACCACTATTGACTTAACCCCAAATTGGCCAGTGATTTTTCTTAGATTTTCATTGTGAATGGCTCAGTGCTTTCTTAGCAGCATAGAATTCTATAATAGTCCTGTGCATGATAAAGAATAGACATATGCTTTGGATCAGAGCATTGAATATAATAGTGGTAAATGGTAATTAGACAACATTATCTATGACAAAAGATATTAAACATGACCTGTTGAGTTGCAGTCTTATAAAGTTGCGAAAGTTCTTCAAACAGTTCTAAGCACTAATCTAATCAGCATCGAGTTCTATTTAGGCCATATTTTTTGGTTAGGTTGGTCCGTTGGATATAATTTTTCCAACTTATTTTAATTTATCCAAACTTATTCAAACCTAACACAGTTCCCAAAAAAAACATTCACTCTAAAAACATAATTCTCCAAAAAAAACATCATAACTTATCTTAATTTATCCCAACTTATCCTAACTTATTCATCCAAACTTTAAAATATATATAACCTAACCAAAGAACAGGGCCTTATACAGTATCATTTAGCATTTTAGTATAGGCTGCTAAATCTAAATATAATTTGATCTATCATTTATAGGTGATGGCTTCTCTTAAGGTAGAATACAGTGCTGATTACTTTAACCTCCAAAAGCAATAAACTTTGTTGGGGGAGACTCTGTATTATTTTAGGTAGTGCCGGTAAAAATTCATATCCATGTAAATTTGAGTCGGTCAAATTCGATTAATGTCAAAAATTGGATTAGAAAATTCATGTCTAAATCCGTTTTTTATTTGGGTCTAACAATTCAGATGGAATATAGAAAATAGAGAAATATTATGTCTAAATACTCATTTAATTTCAAAATTCGGACAATCATTTGATCAACGGGTAGTAAATCTATGTGTTGGTATATGTTGATAATGTCCTTATGACTAGAGATGACAATATAAGGATCAAATCACTTAAAGAGTCCTTATATTCAATGTTCACAATCAAGGAGTTGCAGCTAGTCAAATATTTTCTTAAGATGGAGATATCACGCTCTACTAAAAGCACTTTCTTAAAGCAGAGAAGATATATATCTGAGATATACTGCTAAATATTGGTCTTATTGTCTGTAAACCACCTAATAGGATAATGTGTTTGTAACTTTGTATCTTCCAATCCGTACACCATAATGTTACTCTCCAGTCTCCATAACTACTCTTACTAATCCACCATAACTAGCTTTTTACATTGATCCTAGTTTTTTCCTTTCTACAATATATTATAAATCTAGGGTAGTTGAAAATTTTCAATAAATCTATACAAAATTTATTATAACATTAATCCAACACTCATCAACACTTTATCCTATTATCAATAATTTATTTATATCACAATTTATTATAGTGATCCTAAGAGTTAGTGGGACACTTGGATTTGTTGGTGTCGAAAGTGAGAAACCTTGCGCTGCGACTTTCGGTCCCTGAACAATAACACTGGCTACTATGCCCTGTGGCCTACCAGTCAATGTATACCGCCAATTCCTTGAATTAGACTACGCGTTATTTATAAATGAAAATCGCATGGTCGTGCATAGACCTGACAGATTTTAATCGATTCGATAATCTGGCTCGAACCCGTTCGAAATTTTTGGGTTTTAAACACGATTTTCTCAACTAAATTCGAAATATACTAAACCCGAAAATTAGCAGGTCAAATCTAACCCGCCCGTTTGATATGAAAAATTAATTTTTTAAGTTCAACTTTATTAGAATTTGTGATTTTTCTTTGTAAGTTTTAACGTTAAACTATAAGCGTAACTTATTTATTTGTTATTTCTCTAATTTAAGTCAAAATAGTTATAATAATCTATCGTTACAAAAAGATCGATAATCATATTTTATTATATATATTGTATAAAACGTAATATTTAGAGACCATTTTTTAAAAGAAAATGGAAATGGTCGCAATCATAACTCGTTGGGTTGACTTGAAACCGAACACATTATATTGCACGTGTTTACCCGAACCCAATATCCATTCGACTCGTATTCACCCGAACCCGATATACAACCGACCCGAAACCATCCGTCCAACCGAATTGACGGGTCTAGTAGTGCATAATCTATCCATTGAACCACTTTTTAATTGGGTTATTTGTTAGATTTTTCTTCATATCTATTCATTATTGTCGCCAATAAAATGCTTTCAAAATAATATGTTGATGTTGATCCTTCAATTTGATGTTGTTCAAATTAAATCCAAGCATAACAATTAAAAGATTACTTTAGGGTGCATTTCATAATTTTATCCGAAAGATTTTTTTATATAGAAAGAATATTCTTGAAAAAACCTTCTTTTAAGCCTATCCTTGGAATTGGGAAAATGCTAATTTAATTTGAAAATGAAATGATAGGCTCTATGTCAAAATGTTCTCATTCACTGATGAGTACAATTAAACATGAGAAATTTTGTTAACTTAGTAAAATTCATTAATTTTTCTGAAATTTTTTCCAAAAAATGCACCATTAAATATTCTACCTAGCGTTATTAATATTTATTATGTTTTTTTGAAGGAAATAAAATGATTTCGTTAATAAAATGTCAAATAACATTTACAACGAATTAATATTGTGAAAACACAGTGGTGAAGTAAGCACTTATTTTCAAATAACTAATATAAATTTTAATGATATTTGGTTCTTCAATTAGTACAATCTTGTCATGAATTCTCAATAACAACGTGTGTTTACTATTAGTAGTGCGTACTCTAGCGATTTGAAAATTGAACTACATCTGATATAATTGATCATACCAAGTATATTGAACATGAGTATAAGTGTATATAACCAAAAGAGATGCTAATTATCTTATATAAGGGTACAATATAACTCTTACGTATGAAGATACAAACATTATTTGTATAAAAATTAAAATAAACTATAAATTGACTAAAAAAATCAATCAAAACGAGGTTTGCCATCAATCAGAATGATTGATATAACAACCCCTCCAATGAGATGGAGAAATAGGTGGAGGTTAGTTTTTTTTGGGGGGGGGGGGGTAGTTGTAGATGAGATCATGAAATAGGGTGACCATGAGTTGTAAGAAATTGTGAAATAATTTGGAGTCGGAAGATTATAATTTAAGCAGGTCTAAGATGACATAACAATTAAAATTATGGTTTCTGCCAAGTAGATAGAAATAAGGATGAAGTTATAGCAATAGATTGGATGGTCAACCTGGACCATGATTTAAATTGCTCTAACACTTTGGACTTTTCACCATGTTACACACCATAATATTACCCTCCTTCAAACATGTTTAACGGTAAAGTTCTTATGATAAAAAATGCATTAGTATTGATATAATTGCATGCAATTACTAACATTTATCAATGTTCATAATTACTAGTTGTGGAAATAATTATAACAACCATATATTCAAGTGAAATGACTTCCTGAAAGATTAAAAGAAAACATTCTTTCAGAATGCATGGGAAATGGGAATATAAGCCAAAAATGGTTTCAAATATTTGATAGGGATTATGGAATCTCAATGACAAAGGGAAGTGTTCACATTTCTTCAATTAGAAAGTATCCATAATATTTGATGCCTAAAGTGCTAGTTACCTATTCAAGAGGTGGTACCCTTTAATTAGGAGCATATTCTTAGTTAAGTGGCAGGTAAGATTAGAAAAATAGTCGCTATTAACACAGTATTGATAACTCAACCTCTGTTTAACTCTTAATTAACCCTGATTAATTAACTCTTTCAATTAAATTACTCCTCGTAATCGTACTTTCTTCCTGCTATTCTGTGCAGTAGGCCCTTTAAAAATTTGAATTGTCCAATCCGAAAAAGGTGTTTGGATATAGTTTTTTCGTCCAAATTTTAATATTGTCCGAATTGACAAATATTCGGATATAATATTTCTTTTTTTTTATTGTCTGAATTCGATTCTGTCCCGAATTTAGCGCAGTCTGAATTGTCTGACCCGAATAAACATCGGGTCTGAACATTAATTTCTAATTCGAATTTTGAGATTGATCGAATTGATCGAATATTCAAACATAATGTTTCTCTTTTGTTCATTGTCCAAACCTGATTTTAGCTCAGTTCAAATTATCCAATCCGATCCGACCCAAATAAAAACCAAGTCTAAATATTAATTTCTCGTCTGAATTTTAATATAGACCGAATTTGATCCAACCGATTTTTTTTCCCCAGCCCCACTGCAGTCTTCCCCCCCCCCCCCCCCCCAAACAAAAAAAAGGAAAAGAATAGTAGCACTACTAGTATAACCACACCACATTTTTAATTAAATTAATTGAGCTCAGTCGAGCTGTCGGGAGGAGAGAGAAATACTCTCTCAGTGTGAGGAGTCAAGAGAGAGAGAGAAAGAGAGAGGTTTAGAAATGCAAGCACATCGAAATCGATTTCCAATTCGCTTAGGAATTTGATTTGATGAAGAATTGGTTCGATTATCCACATTAATGTCGTCTTAATCTTGCATTTGCTCCAACATCCGTTACTTTATTCAATTCAATCATTTTATTAATCCGATTTTCCGAACCTCTTTTGATCTTCTGCAACTTCAAATGCATTGATCTCAATATCGAAGTTTATGATAGAGAGAGGATCTAGGGAAGTAGAGATGGAATCCAGGATGGATCAGTATGAAATCATGGAGCAGATTGGACGAGGAGCATTTGGAGCCGCCATTCTTGTTCATCATAAATTGGAGAAGAAAAAGTATGATGTTTGTTGTTGATTGTTTGTTTTAAGTTTGATTGATTGTTTTCTGTATTTGAATTTGAATTTGATTGTTCTGCAGGTATGTGTTGAAGAAGATTAGGCTTGCTCGACAGACTGAGCGATGTCGTCGATCTGCTCATCAAGAGGTAGTTTTTGGTACTGCGATTGAATTCGAAGTGTTAATTTGCTTTGATTTTAACCTAATTACGTGATTATTGTGTTCTAGATGGCGTTAATTGCTCGTATTCAACATCCCTTTATTGTTGAATTCAAAGAAGCATGGGTCGAGAAGGTAAGGGTTAGCTCTCTCTCTCTCTCTCTCTCTCTCTCTCTCAGGTTTGAATTTGTATTGTCCGATGTTTAGTTTGTGAAAAAAGTATGAATTTGTCTAATGCAGGGTTGCTATGTCTGTATAGTCACGGGCTACTGTGAAGGTGGAGACATGTGAGTACATTCTGATTTTATTTGTAACAAACAATGCAAAAGTTGAAAGTTTTTTTCTTTTTCTTTTTGAATAATATGGATATGGTTGTTGTTGATTGAACATTATAGGGCTGAGTTGATGAAAAAGGCAAATGGTACATATTTCCCTGAGGAGGTAGATGCTTGTCATGTATTAGTACTAAAATTCATGGTTGTCTTTCTATTTCTAAGTTGTGATTGAGTTGATGCTTTGTTTTTTGGTATTTCTTCAGAAACTCTGCAAGTGGTTCACACAATTACTGTTGGCTGTTGACTATTTGCATTCGAATTATGTCCTCCATCGAGACCTTAAAGTATGTACATATATGGATTCTGTTGTCTCTTCATGTTAATTGTCAACCCCCATGGGAGTGTATGCTAATTGCTTGCTTGTTCATTTTGTAGTGTTCGAATATATTTCTAACAAAAGACCAGGATGTTCGCCTTGGTGGGTAATTTTGCTCTTAGGTTTTGGTTTGATTTATGTGTTGCCAATGAATGTTGACAAAACCCATTTCTTGGATCTCCTCACAGGGGATTTTGGGCTTGCTAAAACCCTCAAAGCAGATGACTTAGCTTCTTCGGTAAGCAGCTGATGTTGTTAGTTTGTGTCATTTTGTATCTCGTGTAGTTCACCTTCTCCTTACAAACTTTGCTAATAGTAGCTGGAGAGTGGCCAGCTTGCTTCTCATTCGAGAACGGGATTAATCCCCCCCCCCCCCCCCAAACACACACACACACACACACACAAAAGAAAAACAGCTTGAGCAGAATTTTTGTAACTTGTTTTGGCACATGTGAATTCCTCCCTACTAGAATGCTTATAGTCCTCTTATGTGTGCTTCAGGTGGTTGGAACACCAAATTACATGTGTCCAGAATTACTGGCGGACATTCCCTATGGCTTTAAATCTGATATTTGGTCCTTAGGTATGCAAATTTGTTTTGCTGTTTCTGCAAGGATTCCTGCTGTATCTGTGTAGAATGTTGCTTACTGTATCTTCTTTTGACCAGGTTGCTGTGTGTATGAAATGGCAGCACATCGGCCAGCATTTAAAGCTTTTGTAAGTTTTGTGACTCCAGTGTGCCTGTGCATTTTAGCAAGGATCTTTAAAATTGTTACATAATGATATCTGTACAGGGGATGTTATCTTCCAAGTTCTAGGTCTGGTTTGCAAGTGAGGAGCAGTGTTTCATTGATTTTGCATATTTGCGTTATTATCTACAGCTGTTCTGCTGTCTTCTAAATATCTGCCTGTAGTGGTTACTGATTAGGAATCAACGCTATATGAGTGTTGTTGAACTGTGCTGTTTTTGAGTCTATCTATCCTTCAGGCTTTTACAACACGACTGTTTTCTTATTTTCTTCCTTCCTTTGTCTCTCATCTTGTGCATGTGTATAAACTGATTAGCTGCTACACTAATCACTTAAACAATGTGAATCATACATCTGCCATCCTTGTGGTTTATTTGGTTGAGCCATCAGTTATAGATTCTTGAAATACTCCGTATTTGTGGGAGAGACTTGGTACACTTAACTTAGTAACCTGTGCAAAAAGACCCGGTCCATGTAACTTGTTAATCCAGCAGTCTTGATTACTGTGGAATGCTAATTGATTTCTCTTCTATTTTTGTTTGGCATCTTGTATGATCCTTTTCAAATTTCCTTACCTTTCCAAAATCCATTGCTAATTCTATAATCCTTAAATATGTAATTTGGTCCCAGGATATGGCAGGGCTCATTAGCAAGATAAATCGATCCTCCATGGGTCCGTTGCCTTCGTGTTACTCTCCGGCCTTGTAAGTTGTGAATCTTTTCCGTTTTATATACTTAACCAATAACTTCTGTTTCACAAATTCTTTTGTTGAACATTCTCTGTTTGTGAGCATATGTGGTAATTGTTCATATTCCAAAAACTTATGTGCAGGAAAACTCTAATCAAAGGAATGCTGAGGAAAAATCCTGAGCACCGACCAAGTGTATGGAGTTTATTTGCTTAAAACTTTTTTGTAGGGAATTGAGACCCGGGGACTCTGTTTTAGTTTTTGACTTTTATGATCAATTCATGTGATTTCAACAGGCGTCAGAGATTCTGAAGCACCCTTACCTTCAGCCTTATGTCAATATGTACCGACCAGCAAGCTCTCCATCCCCTGAGAAGCCGATATCTGCTGCTCGTGAAGGACGGAAAATCATGGCTGAAAGCCACAACAGTAACAGTTCTTGCAGTGATAAAGACAGTTCAGTATCAACTGAGAAGAACATTCCAGTTTTGGTGTACTGCGAGAACAAAGGCACTGATACAGACATCCTTTCTGATGATGAAGTTGATTATGAGACTCCACCTCAACACGATGAAAAACACTGCACTACTGTGTCTGGTGCCGATATGCATGAGCAGGAGGTCATGAAACAGGCTAATGATGAACCGAAATCCAATGTCGAAACAAAGCAGCCAAAAACAATAAAAAATATTATGATGGCTCTAAAGGAAGGTAAAACTAGAGAAAGCAGTTCTCCCATGCGAAGCAGCCGAGGAAGAACTATCCAAAGAGCAAATATGGAAGCACCGCCTAAAGTTTCCAAGCCCACTATAGTGCCTCCAACTGTCAAGCCTGCAGCTGATTCTCCTATAGCAGTGCCTGCAAGGACCAGTTCTGATTGTGCGAAAAGAGCTCAAGGATCGCCCTCTCTTAAGCATCAGGTTTTAAAGATGACAAATTTTCATTACTGATTCTTATGTAGTGTAAAACTCTGCTAATTATTGACTGTGTTTCTGCAGTTACCATTAATCGAGTCCTCCCCTAAGACTAAGCCCAGACACGAGGTTGGCCTTTCACCTGGCTCAACCAAAAACATTGCTGAAGATGGAAATGGCATTACTGCTAGACCAAGGCAGAAAACCCCGCCTTCAAACCTGGCAAGACGGCCTTCCTTCCCAGGCAGAATAAGGCAAGCTGGCCTTGATGGTGCAAATGCAGCGAATGATTCGACGAAAGCTAATCCTGGTGAGATTGCTGTAGAATCTGAAAGCACTGTCATAGTCAGCAAGAGTTCCCCTACTCAGGATGTTAAACAAGAAACAGCGAGAAGTAAGAGGGCCCCTCCAAAACCCACTCGGGCTGACAGCAACAATTCTGTGTCATCTTGTGTTTCTATGCAAGCATTTGAGCTCTCTGACGATGCAACGACCCCATTTCGCAGTAGAGTGGAACAGGGTATCCTTGATCGTGAAGCAGTGACCCATCCTGAGCAGCAGTTTGAATCACATAGGCCAAGCAGTGCTTCTGCTTCTATTGTGAACCCTAAGATGTCTGAAAATAATAGCTCGGGCAGGGCGGTGCATTATCATGATGCTGTTGTCCATTCTGAGCACTTGGAATCATTCCGCCCTAGTAGTGCTTCTGCTTCCTGTCTTTACCCTGAAATTCCCGGACGCCCGTCCAGTAGGGCTAGTGGTGAGCTTGCTGATCATATCGAATCACATCGAACAAGTAGTGCTTCCTCTTCTCATTTTTGCCCCAAGATGGCTGGAAATATTTCAGGAAAAATTCATGGGCATGGGAACGAAGGTGATTTAAGATATGTTGAAACATTTTCTTTTTCTTCTAGCCCAGTATCCGGCACCCAGGAGAGTTCTCAGAAGGAAAGCGCTGGTCATGGTCGGCGATTATCATATGCAGCAGCTGATCCATTTGATGCCGAGGTCAACTCTGAAAATCGTAATGTTGGCTGTGATGCGGAGATTAGGGTTTCTGAGACACCTACCTTTTCTTCTCACTCACGAACACAGGATAATTTGCCCAAAGAAAGTTATGGCCATAGTCGGCGTTTATCATATGCAACGACTGATAGCTCACACTCTGAGATCAATCCTGAGTACTATATTGTCGGTTCTGTTGCTGATAACATGGTTTCTGAATCTGATGCATCTTTGAAGCCAGGTTTCAGGAGTCCTGATGAAGTTTCTATACACAATGATTACTATTCTACAACCAGATTGAATGGGAGATCTGATCACATACTGGGCTCAAATCCTGCAACTCTATCATCTGGAAATCATGACAAGTTTACCGTCAAGGAATCGTTATCGGTTGGGGGAGACAACACGGCTTCTAGCATTCCGGTTTCTTCTGCTAAAAACAACATCCAGCAAGACGCGATGTTCATCACGCAGAGTTCACTGCCTTCAAAAGCAGTTGGAAATGATCCCATTCATGTCATTCGGCATAATAACCTCCGAGTTGGGAATGAACAGCCAGTGATGAACACCATTGAGCGAAACATGGATGTTGAGATGCCCATCAATGCAGCCTCCACAAGACCTCCATCAAACAGCGAACAGCCCGTGTTTCCTCCTAGATCGGATCCACTACCCATGAGATCAGGACCTCCAGAGAGTCGTGAATCTGAAAGCATCAGCACAAAAAACACCGGGACAGTAGAAAAACCAGAAACCGAGCAAGTGACAACATCTCAGACCTGCCCGAAAGAGAGGGACTCACCAGCTAAAGAAGTGATGGATGTCAAGTCATTCAGACAGAGGGCCGAAGCACTGGAAGGACTGCTCGAACTGTCCGCTGAGTTGCTGGAGCAAGACCGGTTGGAGGAACTCGCAGTTGTGTTGAAGCCATTCGGAAAAGATAAGGTTTCCCCAAGGGAGACCGCAATATGGTTGGCCAGGAGTCTTAAGGGGATGATGATTGAAGACTCTTCTCGAGCATCATTATCATGATAATGGTCCAGAAATTGCGTCGGTAAGTTCCAGGTAGTGTATGTGTGCACAATGTTCTGTCCATATACTCAAGGCAATTTTCTGTCATTTTAACTATCTATATTTATGTTTTTTTCCCCTCCACTTTCGGAATTTTTCAACTAAGGAGCCGACCCCCTTCTTTTTACCATTCTTTGATACAGCATGTTGTTGTACATAGTGATGAAACGGATTGAATAAGGTTGTGTTTTTATCTGTGGGAGGATGTACCAAATATGCTGTACTGCATTTGTATAGCAAATTTTATATGAATGTCTGAATTATTTCCTAATTCCTATCTTTGTAGCTTGCATTTTTATGTGGATGTAATATTAACTAACATTAATAGCAGCAGTTAGATTCAAATAGAAGTTTGAGAGAAAATCAGGTGTAGCATATATAAAACCCAACCTTATATTATGTATGGATGGAATGTAGAGGAGTTGTCACTGTTGTGGCCTCATCAGTCTCAGCATAGTATAGTATAGTATAGAATAGATTCTTGTTTTTTTTTGTTGAGGGTTTAGGGTTTAGGATTTTTCTATTTGTGGCTTGAATTCATTTAGGATCGGTAACTCTTTCCAATCAATCCAATCCAAACCTTACACAATTTCCCAAAAAAGGACCCTCTCTAAAAACACAATACCCCAAAAAAGCATCCAATCCAATCCATCCAAAAGTGATTTCAACCAATCCAAAGAACAAGACTGATCTCTTTGTAGCCTATCTACTTATATTTATATGTCAACAATATAAAAATGAAAATGGTCGAAAATTTACATGAGAATGTAGTATATATCAATCTTAATCAACAGCGATAACAGCAAGTGTATTTCTAATTTTCAACAGACAGGTGATGAAGAACGAGGAGTTTAAATCATCAAATTCAAGTGATACATTTACATCATCAAATTCATCCATTTTTCTCCAATTTTCAACATAAAAAACAGTGAAAACAAACATTGACCAAACCATTAAATTAAATTCATGAGAAATAACGTTGAAGTGACAATTAATATAAAAGGGAAGAGTATTACCCTAACAAGTGCTACTAGAGTCAACAATATAAAAATGAAAATGGTCGAAAATTTACATGAGAATGTAGTATATATCAATCTTAATCAACAGCGATAACAGCAAGTGTATTTCTAATTTTCAACAGACAGGTGATGAAGAACGAGGAGTTTAAATCATCAAATTCAAGTGATACATTTACATCATCAAATTCATCCATTTTTCTCCAATTTTCAACATAAAAAACAGTGAAAACAAACATTGACCAAACCATTAAATTAAATTCATGAGCAATAACGTTGAAGTGACAATTAATATAAAAGGGAAGAGTATTACCCTAACAAGTGCTACTAGAGTCTAGTTCAGTTAGACTTGATCCTGACAAATAGTATCAAAATTAGGGTAGCTCATGACTTGTGGAATTAAGGTTTGTGTCACAACTTTTGTTATGGATTGACTGAATGAGGCCTTGTTCTTTTATGTGGTATTTTGCAGAATAGTGTAGTGAGGTGTGGTGGAATTGTGGTAGGGTGTGGTGGAATTGTGGTAAATTATTGGTATGTGGGGTATGTGAGGAGAGAGAATGTAAAAAGTAGAAGAGAAAAGTGAGGAGAGAGAAAAGTAATAATTTGCGGTAAAATGTGGTAGATCAGAAGACCGCAGCTCACAACCGCATGAAAAGAATGGCACGAATATCCATACACATTTACCAAAAAAGAAATTGTCAAATACAAATAGTATCAAAACTAATGTTTCCAATGGATTGGTTATATCCTTCATGTTCTTTGAATTAGTCTTAATTGTCGTACAAATTATTTTGTTTGTCAGTTAAAATGCATCATTTAACCAAAATTTGAGTTAAAATTAGTAATAGGTTACTAAGGTACTTAGTTTGAGGCAATAATATAGGATCTTTTATACTAGTAGTAAATTTCCCAAGCTAGATTTATCTCAAATAAGAGTGACAACCTATCTTATGATGATGCGGAAGGTCATTACGTTAACAAGTTGTTCATCTATATTCAACTAACTCTCATGTCATATGGTCAAGGACCATATATGTTTCTAGAGGTCTCATGAACCAGTAATTAGGTTATTCAATTTGTCTTCCTTGTTTGATGAGAACAAAATCATGAGAAGTTTTGAAAGGAAGCGCACTTGAAAATAAGAGGGGTAAGTTTGGATGTGAAGGATAAACTCAACATGATTAAAGCTATGTTCTTTTGTACGGTTGATAAGATGTGGAAATGCTGTGTGTTATGAAATTGTGGAAGATGCGATGAAAATCTGCTTATGTTTGGATTCTCTAAACCTCGCGTTAGTGACATCATATTGAAATTTGTTATTATTATTGGTTAATATAAAAAGTTTTAGAGATATTTTTTTGGGGGGGGGGGGGCTTCTCTCTTTTTACCAAAGTCCAAATGGTATATTAAGCCGTTAGTATCTTCACCACAACTTTTGTTATATCAAATCTACTCAAATCTCAAAAAATAAAGAAAAAAATGAAATATTTTAATTTGATTTGATTATATATCTAAAACTACTGTATTTGGAATATCTCCTAAACCATACTCATGTGGATAAATAAAAACACCCCTAAAAGAACAAAGATGTTCCATTAAGAAAAAAGAACCAAAGATATGCATGTGTGCATAGGTGACTCAAATGAAAAAGAATATTTGAAGTCGGTAATCTCTTATGATACGTTTAGTAGTTTCTCGGAAAAAACTTTCTTAGGAAAAAAATTTTCGAGGAAGATTTCCTTAGCCCCATTGAGAAACTTTTTTTCCTGAGGTTGTGAGGGAAATAATGGGTACTACATCAAAATTTTCCTATATATTATGGAAAATCAAACATGGGAAAATTTATCAACTTAAAAAAAATTGATCAGCTTTCCTGAAAAAGTTTCACAACCAAAAGCTCCATTAGTTTCTTAGACTTGAAAACTTTAAATAATTTTGAAAGAAAAAATAAAAGACAGGCATGGTTATTGTTTCTTTTTTTTTTATATAAATATATAGTGAGTAACTTTGTATGAACATATTTGTTAGACAATGATACATCTTTCCACAAAATATACAAAAGTGGCTCACTTCTCACTAAACCAATATTTATAATGATTTTTAGCACTATTTTTTAATAATTGGTATTAATTATCAATTATAAGGAACTGAGCATGCACGGAAATGTTAACGAATACAAATGACATTCTAATCGATTCAACCCTATTCGTTAAATATATTTAGATTCTTTTTGTAAACTAAAAGATTATAGATAAAAATATAATTCAGTACAACTTATATATAGTATTATATTTATAAAAATTAATCATATCATTTTATAAATTTAATATTCAGTAATATAAATTTTACACTAATGAAAAAAAAAGTTATAGAATTATACTTTGTCCCTTAACATTTTTAGTGTAAAAAATGGAAAAAGAATATATGAACATCAATAGGAAGCAAGTAGAAAAACAACAGAAGCTAGTGGTTGGTTGCTTAGCCTAAAAGAATAATCCCAAACCCAGAAAGCACCATTCCATGACTATGCTATCAATTTAGCATCAAATTCAAATGCTCTCCTTTGGACGAAATCTCTTCCCACTTTCCAGAACTTTGCTTTCTTCTTTCTCCATATAAACCCAAACAAACCCCACTCTTCATACTTTTCAGATTCCCCAACTTTTTCCCTCTTTCTCACCAAACAAGCCTTCTATTCTCCCCTGTTCAACCCTTGCTAAAACCTCCGGCCGTTTTCCGATGACGGACCCGAACCGACCCACCTCCGGCACCGCCACGGGCTACCCGGCCCAACCCCAAAATGGGTACCCGGCCCAACCCCAAAATGGGTACCCGGCCCAACCTCACTCCAACTACTACTACCCAAACCACAACCCCTACTACGCGCCGCCGCAATACGCGCCTCCACGCGCCACCTTCTTCCGCCGCTTCTTCGCCGCGCTGATCGCCGTGTTCATCATCTTCGGGACGATCCTGTTCATCGTGTGGCTGGTCCTCCGCCCACGCGTCCCCATCTTCACCGTCGATTCCCTCTCCGTCTCGAATCTGAACGCCTCGTCGTCCCAGATCTCCGCCAACTTCGACGTCCATTTCACCGTCGCAAACCCTAACCACAAGCTCCACGTCTACTACGACGACGTGGAGGCGCGTGTGTTCTACAGATCCTCCCTGATCGCCCAGAACCAACTACAGCCGTTCGATCAGGGGACCAAATCGCAGTCTCCGTTGGAAGCAAAGCTTGTGGCGGTGTCGTCTTACATTGGGGACGATTTGGTCGCAGATTTGGCCGGTGATCGGAAAAAGGGGAGCGTCGAATTCGACGCGCAAGTGCTTGCGATTGTTAGGTTTAAGGCCGGAGGGTGGAGGGCTCGCCGGAGGTTTCTTAGGGTTTTCTGCGACGATTTGCCGGTGACGATGAAGGCCAATGGGAATGGGAGTTTGTCCGGTGGGCCTAGAAGATGTGCGGTCGGGATCTAATCAGGTGATTCTTTTGTTCTTCTGATTGAACCTTGGTAGTCTTGATGTGTACTGAGGGTGGGAGAGAGGTAAAGAGGGATACTTTGATTGTCTATGAGTAGGGCTTCTATGTGCTTTTGTAGATACAGATGAATGTTTCAAATTGGATTAATTAGAATCTGTATAGTTTGTGTTGCGAATTGGTATTGTTTTGTTGTTTGATTGTTGGTTGTGGGCAACGTTTTTTCTGGATTGTAATCGAGGAAAGTTGGCTAATTTGATCGAATTCTTGGTGGGTGGGTGTTTGTATGATGTGGGATATCATGAATGCTGATCAAAGAAGGCTCAAATTTTAACCAATGTGCTATCTTTGTTAGTCTTATAGCAAGGTCATAGACACCATAGGTTATTGGAAAGCTTTGGTAGTTTGTATAGAGGCATACTAGGTACATTAGCGCGATTTTCATGTATAGAAATCACCATTTCGGTCAGCATTTGTCGCGAAAGTAGACTATCAGTGGCAAGGATTTAGGAGCCAATTTTGCATAGTTTCTTATTTTTGATATATCATCTCCTTGATTTATGGGTATTAACCTGCTTGTTATGCCCTCATCCTTAATTAATGGTATCATGTCTCGACTCACATGCCGGAATCAGCCTCCCCCATGAACTTCAGTTCATGGTGGAAGGCTGTATACATCTGGGTCCTAGAGCGCATTCAAATGTGTTTTGCATGAGGGTTTGTTCTCGTTTTTGTTGTTTAGGATTGATCCATATTTTCCTCATAAGATTCAGATTCAGTTTGGTTAGAGACCCTGTGATGGTGTGGCCTGCTTGGAGTGAAGAAAGGGATTCAAATTAGAACATATAGTTAGACATGTCACATTTATGCATTTTCTGTGTTTTTGTAATTGCACAAAGTTACACAAAAGAGGGAAAAAGAAAGAGGGGGGAGGGAGGATGGTATGATCTCTACTGAATTCTGCATGATATATGGTTGAAATTGACTCATTAGGGTTGATAGATTTGTAGAAAAAGAAATGTGACAAGGGGAATGATGGGTTGGAATGTGTCAATATTTGGGTGTTTGCTCTGTATTCGGCATGAGTTGGAGAAAAAGAATATGCAATATAATGCAATCTGAATTGCTGTGGCAAACAGGATGCTTTCTTTTATGATGTGTTGATGGATGTCAGCTTGGAAGATAATGTGTATACTGAAGTGAATGAGAAGAGGTGGATATCTTTAGCTAGGATAGATGGAATCAGGACATGGTGCCTTTGGTTGTTTCTCGGGAAAGACTTTCTTTCCCGGGAAAGACTTTCCCTAGACCCCCCGGAAAACTTTTTACTGAGTTTGTGAGGGAAATAATGAATCCCACATCAAAACTTTCCTATATATTTTGCATAACCAAACATGAGAAAGTTTTTCAACTTGGAAAAGTTGAGAAACTTTCCCGGAAAAGTTTCTCAACCAAATGCCCTATAAAATTGTGAATCCCCTATAAAATTGTTCCCAAGGTCTAAGTACAGCCAAACATTGGGTAAATTGATCAACTTGGAAAAATTGATTAATTTCCGCAAGGTTTGTGGCCGATCAAGTTCTCTCTTAGTGTTGAACATACCTAGGGAACCTGTTCTCCGGTACCATATCGAACATCTTGTATATGGTTGTTTCTTTAGCTTCCTTTTGTGGGGAACCATCCTCAATAGGGGTGTGCATTATTTGATTGTGAACTGAATAAACCGAGAACGGAACCGGGCTTATTCGGTTCAGTTTGGACATTAGCCTTATTCGGTTTTTATTTGGCTCAGTTCCAGTGAAAAACCTAAATAGAGGTGTGTAGTATTCAGTTATGAACCGAATAAGCCGAGAACTGAACTGGACCAAACCATTTAATTTGGTTTGATTTTTGGTTTGGACTTTACCTCTTAATCGGTTTTTGGTTTGGTTCGGTTTTGAACCGATGAACAACCCTACTCCTCAATTAGGTTCTTACACAAGGGCTGGCGGGGTGATAGTTTCTTCTTGTGGGTTTTCTGCTGTATCTCAGTTTTGTGGTACTCAATCAAATGGGCAAATGGGTGTTGATTTTGTGATCAAGTGACTTGGCTGAAGTTAGTGAAGTGCTGGGGTTGTAAAATAATGGAGGGTGACCGGTGGGGGATGACGAAAAGTGTTGTTTACAGTTGGAGTTGATGATGAGTATGAGTGTGGTGTGATTGTATCATATCATAGCGTAGCATACAACTTGAAAGGTTGACAGTGAATGGAATCATTTTCATTATCAGTATTCGTCATCCAACGTCGGACGCAATATATGAATGTATCATGACTCTTTTTCCACATGTATAACCTAACCTCAACCTACTTCGTTCGAAATTTGAGGCATCAAACACCCCTCCCTAATTGGGTCTTCTTTATGTATTCTTTTCAATATGGATGTCGATAAGTTAAGAATTGAATGGGAATCAGGAAACACTTCTAACTTAAAGTTGGGACTCAAGTTCATCGTGCTTTCGATTAGGTGATATGCCGAAGGCACAAGTACCAAGTTCGGTGTGGAAAGCTCCACAACGCATACAAAAGTTGGATAGCCAAACAGAAACAGAAAACAAGTGAAACAAAGATAGCACAGCATCCAACATCAGGACAACTGCACAAACAATGGTAACACCCCTCAAAATGAGTATGTCACCCTTTGGTATTGTGGAATGATGGTAGCATCATTAGCATCCTATATATAGACTCTAAGGACATTACCAATGGTGGGTGAAATTTGACTAACCCACCCTTTAAAATATAGATAAAAGTGAGTCCTTACCCACTTGTAATTGGGATGTTTTTACAATGGTTAGTGAAGTTTGTCTTACACTTAATGCTTGAACCCACTTTTTTTTAATTTTGACTTTTTTTATTTTTCAACATCACATTTAGTAAGGTGAAAACAATGTTGTTTGGGGGTGATTTGTCAAATAAAAACATGTGAACCCCACTCTTCTTACTCAGTAGGAATTCTCATTGCAGCGGGTGAGATTTATTTCCCTCACCCACCCATGTTTTTACCCACTGTTGGTTGCCTTTTCCCCGTCCAATTTGGCATTGATAATTGTGCGGGTGAGTGGTAAACTCATTATTGATAGTGGCCTAATATGAATCCTAGACATGGCGAATCCAAACAGATGATTTGATCTTTGACTCGAAACTGATACGGATTACAACCTGAAAAGTGACCCGACCCAAATGATCCCAAATCAAACAAGAACCTAATCGGATTGAATTTCACCCGAATTTACCCAAATAAGACTCATGTGTAGCCAACCAAACCGTAACTGAACTGAAATTGGTTTACCTGAATCCAACTCGAATTGATCTTCAACCGATGCGAGCCGATTCACTAGAGTGCTAGATCTAAATTGAATCCTCTGGTTTTGTGGCTGGCAAAATTGATCCGAAACCCCAACCGAAAAAACCAAATCTAAGCATCTACCTACAGATTATACTGTATATCTGTACTGATAAAATGAGTTAATGGCATTTGTGTTGAAACAAATCCATTAGAAGGCCGAACAGTCGAATCCTCTTGTGACTCATTTGAATCTCAATTTTAATGGAACAGGGCTACTGCAATAAAATTGAATCAATGTTAAAACACTCATTGTGAGCCCTAGAATATACCCACATCAACTTTGAATATCGGTCCTGTCTTTTTCATAAATGGTACCTCATACTTTGTGGTAGTTACTTTTAAATCTTCATGTTTCTAAAATATATATTTAGTCCTCATGTTTTAAGGTTAGTAATTGATTGAAGACAAAAATTCTTCTAAGTTACTCAAAACATAACAGAAGAGTTTCATGAGATAAATCTCGTGAAATTTACTGTATCTCCATATATTCTCCGATACCCTCTCACTCGATCAAGGAGCAAACATACATATATAACAAAGCCAACAAGAACTTTTACTTAATATTGCAGCTCTCCATTGATCTAAATGAAGGCGATTCTAGAGTCATCCCCGTAAGAGCACTGCTTGGAGCGATCAATGTTGTCATCATAGTCAATGCCGAAAATATCACATTCACTTGGGGCAAGTATGTGAATGGTAGTACCAACGGCAGGGAGCCGGTTGGCTTCAAGGTCCGTCGGAGATGGCACATATCTCCCAGTAATAACCGCATTGCTAGAAGAAATTTGTTGGGTTGAATGTAGAGACCAATTTTGGGTTGATCTCTGTCTCTTGGGGAGCAAGGTAGAAGAGTTTGTGTAGGAATCAGATTGTTGATTTGTTCCACTTCTTTTTTGTAATTCCTTTGTTGTAGGGACTCTATTAATCCTAAAATTGTGTCAGATTGTACTATAAATAGAGCCTAGGTTGTCTAGGTTTATTTGTATAGCAATTGAGAGTGTTTCATCTTATATCACAAGAGATTGACCTGTAATCTCTGTGTCCCTGAGGGAGTTGTGTGAGGCTCATCTATGAATGTTGAGTTCTCAGGTTGAAACTCTAGGGAGGTTGTGAGAGATTGTGGAGGTCTGGGAATCTCTGAAACACTGTTGTAATCCTCTGATAGTGCATCGTTCGTGATTTTTTCCCGGTTTGGGTTTTTCCACGTTAATTCCTTGTGTCGAATCTTTATTTATTTTTCGCCCTATTTATTGTTTGTCTGCTAACCACGCCCTGAGAATCCTAACAAAATTCAAGACAATTATCATTATCATTTTACTTAATGAGGATCTTATTTAATGTTTTTGAGTAATTTAGAAAAAATTCAAGTATCCAGTTATTAATCATCTTAATTCAAGATATTTATTATTTGATTGGTAAAGAAATTAAGAGACATTAGAGGAAGGAAAATGTCATCATCATTCTTGAATTTATTTTGTCCTCCTAACTTTTTTTCCCTTAATTTTAAATGAATTATTTTCCCTGTCCATATTTAGTTCCTTTTCGATGGGAACCCTACTTTCCTAGTACCACTTAAAATTTATACGAATGACGCATCAAATGAGAATAAGAGAATAATATGAGAATTGTTCCCTCTTCTTATTTCATTTTTTCCCTTGCTGCTTCTTTGATGTGGCCTTGATACAAAAGTGATCTTGTGAAAATTACTTCCTCAAATAATTTGCAAAATATTACTCAGAGGTATCCTAATTTTTGGTGAAATTTTTTTCTGGTACCCCAACTTTTGAAAACTAATTTCGAGATACCCCAAGTTATAGGATTAGTAATAATTAGGTGAATTTCTGGCCAATGATTTGAATTCACCGGTGAGTTTTAGGCGGCAAATTTATTAAGAGTTTTTATGAACGAAAATGCCCTTTGTTTGTTAGGGTTGAATACACATTTGAAAAACAGTAAAACGGTTTTCTAGAGTACAAACCTTGAGTTTTCTTTCACTGCATTCCTTGACGAACTCACCTGAACAACCAGACATCCGAATAAGCAGCAACTTGATGCCCTCGTCCCCTTTTTGGCCCCCCAAAACACATAAATAAGAAGAAATCCCAAAAAGAAACATAGATCGAATTCAAACACCCCTTCAAAGCACAACCAAAACCATCGTCCAATTCATCATCTAATTCATGGGAATTCATTTCCCACATTACCAAAACCAGCCTAGCTCGAGCCTAGCATCTGAAGAAGCCAAAAATATCATCTTCAGCATCCTCTATTATACAAGGGAGCCAAGATATCCCAGTTTCCGCTCGTAGCTTTGGGGGATACACTCCAATTTAAAAACCTTGTTTACCCTCAATTCTGATTCTCACCAGCTCCCAGCAGCTCTGTCCTTCCATTGTTGTCTCTACACTTTCTCCCTCTACATTCACATGTTGGGTTGAATGTGGAAACCAATTTTGGGTTGGTCTCTGTCTCTTAGGGAGCAAGGTAGAAGAGTTTGAGTGGGAATCAGATTGTTGATTTGTTCCACTTCTTTTTTGTAATTCTTTTGCTGTAGGGACTCTATTAATCCTAAAATTGTGTCAACCTTGTACTATAAATAGAGCCTAGGTGCTAGGTTTATTTGCATTGCAATTGAGAGTGTTTCATCTTATACCACAAGAGATTGACCTATAATCTCTGTGTTTCTGAGGGAGTTGTGTGAGGCTCAACTGTGAGTGTTGAGTTATCAGGTTGTAATTCTAGGAAGGTTGTGAGAGATTGTGGAGGTCTGGAAATCTCTGAAACACCGTTGTAATCCTCCGATAGTGCATCGTTCGTGGTATTTTCCCGGTTTGGGTTTTTCCACGTTAATTCCTTGTGTCGAATCTTTATTTATTTTTCCCCCTTATTATTGTTTGTCTGCTAACTACGCCCTGAGAATCCTAAAAAGTGGTATCAGAGCTTTGGTTGGAGCGTGGTTGATCTGCAGACGAAGAAGCAATGGCGGGCGCTATTGTGAAGATTCCGGAGTTCGATGGGAAAGACTACGCATGGTGGAGGATGCACGTTGAGGATGTGCTCCGCCAGCAAAGGTTGCATCTTGCGATGGGTGATAAGCCAAAAGAGCTGGAACAGTAGGATTGGGAAGAGCTTGATGGTCAGGCATTCAGTACGGTCAGGCTAACGCTAGCTCAGAATGTGGCTTTCAACGTCAAAGATCATAAAACGACGAAAGACCTGCTCGAGGCCTTGCAAAACACATATGAGAAACCTTCGGCGGTGAACAAGGTATATGTGTTACGTCGTTTGTTTGAATTTAAGATGCACGGGTCTGGTGATATGCATGATAGTATGAATGAGTTGAATATGATACTATCAAAATTAACCTCTGTGGGATTTAAGTTCGACGATGAGATGTATGCTAATATACTATTGGCTACCCTACCTAAGTTTTTGGAAAATTTCGTGACTTCTGTAACTTCTTCAACTAAGAAGGATGAGAAACTGAAGTTTGTGGAAATTAGTGACTTGGTCTTGAATGAAAGTATTCGTGGGAAAGATTCCGATGTGTCTGAGTCTTCGGGAGATGCTTTGACTGTCAGGGGTAGGAGGAATAGTGGGAGTTCGGGTCGGGGTCGATCAAAATCTAGAGGTCGAAACATGGAGCAAGTGTTGTGTTGGAACTGTGGTGATAGAAGTCATTTTTGTAGGGATTGTCCCAAACCCAAGAAGAGCAGCCATAATGACCAGGACTCTGTATATTCTGTTGAGGATTTTGGTGATGCCCTAACTGTTAGTGTTGAAAAGTCAGAAGGGAGTTGGGTGATAGATTCGGGTGCTTCGTTTCACTTCTCGTCTAGCAGAGAGGCCTTTAGCACTTTTGTGAGTGGGAGGTTTGGCAGGGTTAGACTTGCAAACGGTCACAACCAAAAGGTGTTGGGAAAAGGTGATGTGAACATTAAAACTTCTAAGGGTGGAACTTGGAGGTTGAAGAATGTTCGGTATGTCCCGGATCTGACCAAGAACCTTGTATCTGTGAGTCAACTGGATGAGGATGGGTTCACGACGAGATTTGAAGATGGTCATTGGAGGGTAACGAAAGGATCTCTGATAATTGCAAATGGCAGGAAAGAGGGGAAGCTATATTCTGTCATTGACAACTCTAACATGCCGATTCATGCTCGTCAAAGGCGTGTTAGCTTCTCTGATGAGAGAAGGGTACCAGAAACGAGGAGGTTTCCGGTTGAGGCTACGGGAACGGATGGTCAGCCGAGGAATGCATCTAACATGCACGGGAATTCGACAAGTTCAACACGAGATAAAGTCCCAATCCAAAATTCCCCTAAGTTGTTGACGATGATGCGTATGTCGAAGTTGCAGGGGCGTGATCAGTTCAAGTGAGAGCCTGTTGCTAAAAGAGGAGTTGATGGGAGGTCAACTAGGACCTCTGTTGATCTTTGTTGAACAAGATCGAGATGGATGCACTAAAGGATTCGAGGAGGTGTTGAAGTGGTGATTGATGATAATCGACAAAGGCTGTGTTTACAATTGGTCTCCAAGTGGGAGATTGTTGGGTTGAATGTGGAGACCAATTTTGGGTTGGTCTCTGTCTCTTGGGGAGCAAGGTAAAAGAGTTTGAGTGGGAATCATATTGTTGATTTGTTCCACTTCTTTTTTGTAATTCCTTTGTTGTAGGGACTCTATTAATCCTAAAATTGTGTCAGTCTTGTGCTATAAATAGAGCCTAGGTGCTAGGTTTATTTACATAGCAATTGAGAGTGTTTCATCTTATACCACAAGAGATTGACCTGTAATCTCTGTGTTTTTGAGGGAGTTGTGTGAGGCTCAACTGTGAGTGTTGAGTTCTCATGTTGTAACTCTAGGAAGGTTGTGAGAGATTGTGGATGTCTGGGAATGTCTGAAACACCGTTGTAATCCTCTGATAGTGCATCGTTCGTGGTTTTTTCCCGGTTTGGGTTTTTCCATGTTAATTCCTTGTGTCGAATCTTTATTTATTTTTCGCCCTTATTATTGTTTGTCTGCTAACTACACCCTGAGAATCCTAACATCACCCCCCCCCCCCAAAATGACAGTTAACAACAACAAGATCTCATTGCGGACATTCATCCCCTACTGCAGTGTTATCTGGGAAGATCCAGAAACTTCCCAAGAAGAACCCCAAACCCAGACCACGAAAGTTGCAACCGCTAAAAATCTACCGCAGTAGTAGAAAACTTCGACGACGACGCCGTTTCAGCGAATTGGGTTTGCGGATCTGAGTGACCCGAATTCGCTAACCTTATCGGAAGACATATCGGCTTCACTAGCAAGGTCCAATCTTCATGTGTTCAATCTGAATGAACTCAGGTTGATTATCCAGAATTACTCCTCCAGCAACTTCCTCGGGGAGGGAGGTTTCGGCTCGGTTCATAAGGGCTTCATGGATGATAAGATCTGACCTGGCTTGAAACCCCAACCCGCTGGGGAATTAAAAGGCCATTATGGTCAATCACTATCAAAAATTAAGGATATTTCGGTCAGTTTACATAACTCATCGAACTTTGGTCGAAAAATCACCTCCTAATTACTAATCCTAAAACTTGGGGTACCTCGAAATTAGTTTTCAAAAGTTGCGATACCAAAAAATAGTTTCTTTAAAAGTTAGGGTACCTACAAGTAATTTTTTGAATAATTTGTCTTGTTTGATATTACACGATCTTCGATGCAATACTTTGATCATGAATTTTATACATTTTATCTTATCATTCATAACTTTATGTGTAGATATAAGTATTTTCTATAATAAATTTAATCATGGTAGTGTTATACACTAAGCTATCATATAATTTAATACATTAATAGTAAAAAATTATAAGGTTGACCTTATTAGTCAAACTATGACAAATTTTTTGGAATGGATGAAGTAAATATCTATATTTGTTCTTTTCTTGATATATCAAAAGCACAAATTAGGTCAACAATGACTTTTTTAGAAGTTAATAATTGTTTTATAAAAACAGGTTTCGCCAAAAACAACTCCAAGAACTGAAGCAATAAATTGTTTCTGCTTCTAAAAAACTAATGATTGCTCAATCTGTGAGATTCTTTGGTGATAAGTTTTCATAATTTTAAAAAATATATTCTAGTTTCTATAAAAAATGGTATGTAAATATTTTGATATTATATTAGAACCTTTAATATTATGTTGGGTATTTTAATATTATATTGAAACTTTCAAATATTTTTAATTCAATATGGTATGTACTATGTAGTAAATTATTAATATGTAAATATTTAATTTACAGAATTTTATAATTAATTTAGTACCATATACAGTTATAGTTATAATCACAACTATAATTATAATAGGAATATCTATTTAAAAATTAATAAAAAGTGAAAAAATGTAAATAACCACATCATAATTGTACTCTAAAAAGAACATAATAATTTTGAAAAGTTCGGCTAAATAAATTAAATTTAGTAAAAACAATTATATCATAAGTTAGGTCAAACACTTTAACTTGGTAAAATAACTTATGTTATAAGTTTTAGTCTTAAAAATTTAGACTATGTTCTTTAGAATGAGAAGTTAGGTTAATTTGCTTAGCTTACCTTACGTTCTCTGAATCCCTAAAAAATACTCATACCAATGTCACTTTTGTACGGCTGGTTGCGGTGTGGTGAGATTGTGGTAGGTTTGGAAAAGTTGTGGTGGATTGTAGTGGGTTGTGTAAAGTTGTGGTGGGTTTTGGTTTTAATAATTATAAATGTGTTGGAAAATGTGAAATTGTAATCGGTTGTGGAAAGTTTAACTTTTAATAAAAAGATAAATTAAATTAAACAAAGTAGATTATGGTGGATTGTAATATGTTGTGGTGAAATATGGCAAGTTGCGACGAGGTGTGACACCGCAGCTAGCTAGCCGCATAAAAAAAAAAATAGGGCCTTATTTTATGGGTTTTTGGACGTCAAGAATATCAACTTTGGGGATATTGGATACTAATAATACAAACTATTTTCTTGGACACTAGCAATACCAACTATCAACCTATTTTCCTCCAATAGTACACTGCCGAGTTGTTATGGTTTTAACTCATCGGAAAGATGACGTGACTTCATAATTCATGACATGGAAGGCATCTTAGTGTCCACGTCAACATTTCTACACAAGCTCCATCTTCCACGTCACACATTATGAAGTCTCGTCATCTTTCCGACGAGTTAAAACCATAATAACTCGAAGGTATACTATTGGAGGGAAATATATCGATAGTTGGTACTACTAATATTCAAGAAAATAGTTTGTATTATTAGTCTCCAATACTCCCAAAGTTGATATTATTGACATCCAATAATCCTTATTTTATTTTCCTTACTTTTTATTTCCCTACCAACCTTACTTAACTTCTGTTACCTAAATCCCTAAATAATAGGGTCTCAGTACTTCTCCTAGAATAACCTTTTGTAAAAACTGTTTTAAATAGAAATTACTCCCAACAAGCACTAAATCTTCTTATTCTTTTTTTTTTTTTTTGTTGAGGAAGAACAAGCACTAAATTAGAATCACACATGAAGTTTGTTTCATGCAAAGTACTGGAGAAGTTAGTTTCTCTTTTCCAATGCAAATCAATAGAGAGAGGTTTTCTTTTTTTTTTTCAATCATCAGCTTCGGTGGAGCCTTGATCGCCCTGCCCATCGTGACCATCGGATTCTTGTTCCTCAGCCCACATGTCCCCATCTTCACCATCGATTCCTTCTCCATCTCCAATCTGAACGCCTCCTCTCCCCAGATCTCCGCCACCTTCAACCTCCACTTCACTGTCGCTAACCTTAACAGCAGGTTCCACGCGCGCTACGAGGACGTGCAGGCGCGTGTGTACTGCGGAGACTCCCTGATCGCCCAGAATCAACTCCCGCCGTTGGATCAGGGCTTGAAATCTAAGTCCGGATTGGAAGCGAGGGTTTTCGCGGTGTCGTCGTACATTGGGAGCGATTTGGCCGGCGATTTGGACGATCGTCGGAAAAAGAACGGAAGTGTTAGATTCGATGCACAAGTGAGGGCTGCTCTTAGGTTTAAGGCCGTCGAAGGGTGGTGGTCGTGGTTTGCTAGCCAAGCGGCTATTAGGGTTTTCTGCGATCTTCTGCCGGTGAAGATGAATGCCGATGGGAGTGGGACCCTCTCTGGTGGGCCCATAAGATGTGTGTTGGGGAAAATCGCAAAGTGATTTTCTTGTAAGTACTCCCTTGGTTATTTTTTTAAGCGTCAAAATAACTAATTTTATAAAATATATGTGTGTTGGAAATAGAGTTAAAAAAATTATATATGAACAAATACATCCTTCATTAAAATAAAGAAATAAAGGAAATTTTAAAAGATAAAATAAAAATCTTATTCATTAATTAAGGATAATATGGGTATTCAATTTTTGAAAATGTAAAATTGACAAATAAAAAGGGACAAGGTAGTTAAAAACTTTGACACTCATTAAGGGACGGAGGGAGTAACATGTTTTTCATATTAATTTTTTTTTTATGAAGTTAAAAGTTATTTGAGGTGTTTGAAAATAAATTTTTCATATTAGTTTTTTTTATCCAATAAGGTAGTTTTCAAAAAGCTTTTTTAAATAAATTTTTGAGACAGTTTTTCACAAAACGTTAGTTTTAAACATCTTTTTAATAATCAGATAACCAAAATAGTTAAAGTCAAACAGCTAATGCAAATAACTAACAACTACAAGCTGCTAAGGCTCATTCTTTTGTATGATTAATTGCGGTGTGGTAATGGTGCGGTGCGGTGCGGTGGAATTTGAAAAAATGTGATGGATTGTGGTAAGAATTATGGTAAGTGGGACAAATTTAATAATAATTACGGTAATGATATATAGGTAATGATTGTGGTGTGATGTGGTGAAATTTGGTAAAAATTTAATAATTACGGTACGGTGTGATACCACACTGCAATCTACCGCATAAAAGAACGAGACCTAACTACTAACAGCTACCAGCTACCATCTGGTTCTCACACGGGGCCTTAGTTTTTCCAAGGATGCCTTTGGTGGATCAAAAATTTGGAAAAATGGTCATTTTTCCAAACTTGACTTATCTTCCCATAAGACCATAATCCCATGTTTAAATGTAGGTTGGCGTTAAAAAAATTTAACGGAAAGTTATCATTTTCTACATTTTTCTAGAAAAAAATTCACTTGGAGAGCTAAAAAAAATTTCGCAGGACAATATTTCTCGTGAAAATTTTCCCTTGAGTTTCCAACCAGACGCTCCCTTAAATCTAGAATCTTGGTGGACTCAATGTTTAAGAGAGTGAGAGAAATAGTTTGATTGTCTCTGAGTACGTTATTATGTGCTGTGTAGCTCCCGGTGAATATTGCAAATTGGAGAAATGAACCAATTATGTGAGGTTAGTATCTTTTCTTCTTCTTCTTCTTGTTGATATATTCTCTTCTTCAATTAGCATAATCTCTTTAGGATGAATTCATATTGTCCTCATAAAATGCAGCATGAACAAAGTCCCCATGGATGATTCATTAAGGTTGATATATTTGGAGAAAGAGGAAAAAAAAAATGTAACATTTCTCCAGTAGCATGTCAGACATCTCCCTGCATGCATATATTTCTTTAGCTTCTTCTACGTTGAAAACTACCCTCAATTTTCATGTTCTTTTTTGGGATGAATTGCCTGAGTAATGTATAAACACAAAGGCAGGCTCCTTTGAGTGATCAATGACTCAAGTGAAGTTAGGGTGTATTTGGTTGCACTATTATTTTTAAGTTAGACTAATTTTTTTTTATGTTTGATTGCCTTTTATGAATGAGACATATTTTATGCAGTGCTCATAATTTTTCAATGCAGCCCAGGGCAATATCTTTGGAAATTTTGGAATACAACATCAATAACCTCCCGGGAAATAAGTAGGATTCAAGCAAATACAACCAGGGAAGTGGCTTTTGTTATGGTACAATAACACCACACTCATCATCAACTCCAACTGTCGTCGGGACTATCAAGATGTGAACTACTTGGAAAGTTGAAGAAAGTGAATGTCATCAACTCATCATCATTATCGTCATCCAACATGGGACGCCGAGATTTGATGACCCTCTTTTTTATTATTATTGTTCGAGTTCAAAACGGACAACAAAGGAACTCAATAAAGTTGTAAGAAACAGCAACTGAAGCAGCACAAAGAAAACATAAAATACAAAAGATTCAAACAATTTGATGACCCTCTTTCCACATGAATAACATAACCTCAATCTACTCTTTCAAACTTTGAGGCATCAAACACCCACACCCTTGATTGTATCTTCTGTGCTCATTCTTTCAATTTTTTATTACTATTACCGCATTTTTCACAATTTTACCATGCCGCACTATAGCAACCACATAAAAGAACGGGGTCTAAACCGATTAAGGCTCTATCATTTTTGTATGGTTGATAAGATGCGAAAATGGTGTGATGAAATTGTGAAAAGTACAAAACAAGCAAAAAAAATGAATAAATGTGAGTTTTTATTTTTTAAATAGGGGTAGTTTTGATATTTAATAGTGACTAACGAATTCCCAGGGTCTATTACCACACCCCCCAATGGTAATAGATTGTTAGAAATAGACCCCTTCTATTCTAATTCCCATTCCTTCTTTTTTTTTAATTACCATCAAACAAACATGGTAATTCTACTCCCATCTCTCTATTCCCATTCCCAACCTCCTATTCCCTCCTACCAAACGGTCCGTAAAATGTGGAATGATATAATAAAATTTAAAAATATGGTTGATTGAGTTCTTAGCCCTAAATGCCACTAAGTTCTAAATTTTTACCCCAATTTACCACTATATTATTTTTTAAACCCTTTATACGACCATATTTTCGATTAGCATCCCAAAATACCACTGCAACCTTCTACAATCGGTAACCACCAGCACCCAATCCACTGTCGCCCTGGCCACCATCATAACCACCACTCCACTGAACTCAAAGCAACGACGCCACCTCCCGACCACCACCGCCCAAAACAATCCAAAATTCACCTTCAAACATCAAATCATCTCACTAATCCTCTCCTTTTGAATTAAAAACATCAAGTTTCATCATACCCACGACGACCACCACCACCAATTGACCTTCAACCACCTAATTAATTCTCACTGCAAAATACCACTTCAACCGCCCAAAGCACCTTAAAGACGACCCCCTTTTCACCCCTGTTTTGTGTGTAACAGGGTCTGAACCCTGCTGGCCACGTTGCTGACAACCTCCTCCATCAACCACTATCTAGACCCAAGACCGCCAGCCATCCTGCTATGCCTCTGTTCTTTCTAGCGTGAAGAGAGAGGGTGAGGGGGTTATGTGGAGAAAATGTTAATAACAAATATCGAAATCATATTTAACCCACTGTAGCAGGTCAAGATGATATTTTAGGAGTATTTTGTAAAACTTAATATGGAGGGTAAAAAAATAACATAGTATTAAAATGGGGGTAAATTAAAGAACTTTTAGTGGCATTTGGGGTTAAAAACTGTGTTGATTTGGTAGGTGATGGGAAAGAATGTAAAAAGTATAGAAGAAAAATAAAGAAAAAGAAAACTGAGCAAATATATTGATAATGATTGCGATAAAGTATGACGAATGTGGAAGAATATTTAGTAAAAACACATATATCATAAATTAGACCCACATGAATAATTGTAAAAAACAGCAAAATAAAACAGCAACTGAAATTGTAAAATAAAAAACATAAAATACAAAAGATCAAATCAGATTTGATGACTTTCTTTCCACATGAATAATCTAACCTAACCTCTACTTGTTCAAACTTTGAGGCATCAAACACCCACACCCCTGATTGTATCTTCTTTGCGTTCATTATTTTCAATTTTTGTTTTGTTTTCGATTACGTAGTATTAAGGAGAGCTTTGGCTCAATGATCAAATCGTTACCGTGTGAACGTGAGGTCACGGAGTTTCTCCCTTTCATATTAATTGTCTTTGGATATCATTAATTTCTTGATATATATATATATAATGTTCTAGTATAAGAAAGTACTTTCATTAAATTCATCACATAAATATTGTCATAAGAATGTAATGTTGTAATTTTTTTGATAAAACATGCTATAAAAAAATCTTAATTAAAGAAGAATATTGAAACAATTAATATGAAACAGATGGAGTTTTTACTGTGTTGCCATTTTTTGTTGAAACAATCCCATCTAGATATGGATCCACATAGCTAAACATAACTAGTTAACAACAACAAACCCACTATAGTTCCACTGATCATGAGGTCTGACAGATTCAGGTGTATGCATCCTTCTTTCATGCACATGAATGCATCAAGAGATTGATTTCGAAAATGAAATTGAACTCTTGTAATAAAATTGGATCAATGTTAGACTCTTTAGTGAGCCCTACGAAACAAACACAACTCTTTATATGAATTATGCTTTTCACTTTCATTGAATCTTTTAAGAAATTCAGATAAAGACAGTTTTAACTCAACAAATTATTTTTTTATAGAATAAAATCACTATTAAAGAAGAGGGGAAAAAAACTATGGCGGCTGTATGCTATTTACGTGGGTTTGGGCCGTGGAGAGTGCAAGCATGGGCGGCCCATATGGGTTTGGGACCATTCCTTCCCAATCTTCAGTCCATTGTTTTGTGCCCAGCACAAAATTTGTCAAGATTCCACTTCTCTTCCCATTCCCCTGCGAAAAAAGATTGGTTTTGGTACCACAAATCACAATAAACTGAAAAGGAAAGATTTTTCTAAATTTCTGTCTACCTTTTTTCCTCGGGAAATTGAAATATAGTTGGATTTGGGTAAATCTGAAATACCACAGAAACTCCTAGGCACTATTTTCCCTTGGTCCTTGATATGTTCAAGAACAAGGCATATTCTTACCTTTCATGGGTTTGTAGTATCAGTATGTAATCTTCCCTTTCAGCTCGGTTAGGAAAAGTTCAACTCGAAGTTCGCCGAGCTTTCAAAGTCAACGCTTGGGCTCAGGCACGGTTCATATAGCTGAGCTCGGGATCGGATGTTATGTTTTTTTAATTTTTTAAAATTTAAAACCCTCCAAACAATACAAAAATAAAATAAATTTTCATATATTTATCAAACTTAACTAGATAACATTTTTTTATGGTAACAGTGTAACCATAACAAGTTTAAACGTTAATGCTTGAGATTTATAGAGCTTAACTAAAAAAAAAGGCTATAGAAATGAAAAAAAATGAAATTGATGCTCTAATACCTTAAATTTTAAACTTCTAAATTAATAGATAATTTAACTATATTTATTAAGCATAACCTACTTCCTACTTAAAATACTTAAACGAGCCTAGGCAAGCCCTCTTAGACTCGGGCTCGGCTCAGCGCAGACATCTAAGCTAAGCCAAACTTTGGTCAGATCGAGCTCGAGATGAGCTTTGATCGAGTCGAACCTGAGCAGTTTGCAAGCCGGCTCATTTCACTTATAGCCCTATGTGGATCAATCAAACTGCCCAATGACAAAATTTGCTAAAAATTGGTGTTTGATTACTAACTTTTTCTCCGGGTTTGAGTATAAATAATCCATACGTAGGTAAATTCGAGTAAAAATCAAGTTCAAATATCATAAGTAAGAAAACCATTATATTTGATTTTTCATTCAAATTAATTCGTTGAATTTTCATGTATATGTTCAAGAAAGTCTAATTTTTCTGTATTTTATAGGTGTTTGAATTTGTATGGGTGAGGACAGTAAGCAAGAGAAACGTTACATGGCACAATCGAAATATAAATGCTGATAGTAACCCACAACCATTTATACATCACGGTTAAATACTAGGCTTATCAACTCTATCAGGTATTGTTGATGGTGATTTGCAATGGGTACGTAGAAATTGCCAGGAATTTTCGTCTTCAATTTATTTTTGTGTTTAATTTTGGCAATTAAAGAAAACTTATTGGCTAAGAGAATGGAAGATAGGAAATGTCATCATCATTCATGAATTATTTTTGTAGCTTTTTTCTTGATTATCAATGAATTAACATCCATCTTGTGCATATATTGTTGGCAGCGCTATCAAAAAAAATAGGTTTAGGTCAAATTTAGGTTGGTTAATGTCAAAATTTGGACAAGAATTTGACCCAGTTTCTTTCAAGTTAGACTGAGTACAATTTAAACATAGCCTATCTCAGGGTAAAAATTGAGTTCGAACCAATAGAAAAAAGAAAAATATTAAATCTAAATATTCAATTAATATTAAAATTCATACAAAAAGTCTAGATAAGACCTGATTTTTTCTAATCCGGATAAATTTAAATATTTATGTCGGACAAAATTTTATCGGCTCTATGTATTGGATTGTTATGAGATATGAATGGGATATTCTGGAAAGGCAATTAGAGCCTCAAAAATGCCATTTTTCCTGTCCATGTTGAGTACTTTTCGATGGGACCCCTACACCCTGGTATCACTTAAAATTTACATTAATCAAATTAAGTGAGAATATTATGTGAACTGTTCAATTCTCACTTTTTATTTCAACTTTTTTTATTTCTTATTTGATGTGGCCCTGATCTTGCGAAAATTAAGTATTTATTCTTCTCCTGATATACAAATAATTAAACGTGTATCACATATGAAGTTTTGTTTTTTCTTTT
Organism: Portulaca oleracea; assembly: GCA_029582165.1. Lineage (NCBI taxonomy): Eukaryota > Viridiplantae > Streptophyta > Magnoliopsida > Caryophyllales > Portulacaceae > Portulaca > Portulaca oleracea. Next base: position 34,223,361 of record CM055886.1, read on the forward strand.
GTGTTTTCAGTGCAAATTGCAGTGAAGAAAAATTTGTTTGAATTATCGCAATATATGCATGCATTTACTCTTTGCAGCCCAGCTGGACCATCAGAAAATTGTAATTAAAAAAAGGAAAAAAGTTTGCAGTGAGTAAAGAAATAATGCCGTTGGAGTGTATACAAGGTTTCTAAAGTCAAAGTCAAAGTCACGCCCCTAGAATTATTGTACTGTTCTTTTTTTTTTTAACTTATTGTACTGCTCATTAATAAAAGATCATTGTTATCTTTTTTTTTTTTTCTTTTGGGTGCAACAGCAGGGTTAAAACCCTAAATTATAAAGACCACAAAAGTTATACATACACGTAAAGATAGATTGTGATGCAAGTAAAAAGACATAAAATAAAGTTGTTAAACCTCATGCTAATGTAAAATATGTTTAGAAGTGGATCCCCAAAAAAAAGTGATGATAATGCTTTCATTTCGAATGTTTTGCACATCTCATCCTCTTGTGAGGTTAATAACGAATTTAGGAATTTTGAGAATGTTGATACGATTGTGTCATACTATTTTGAGTCTTCCAATTGTGACGAGTCTGGAGATGCTTCTAGTAAAACCATTACGGATCCTATTAATGTTGTTTTGAATAACAACAAGCATGCAAGCAGGTTGACTTACAAGGATGCTCTTTTGAGTGGTCCCAAAACCAATCAGGTGGTGGATAGGGATCAGGGAGCTGACTCTGACAGTGACCATACTCTCAACATCTTGATTGAATCTTTTGATGATGTGGTCGATCGTGACTTACTTGCTGATCTTGAGGATTACATCCTTAAGGCTTCGAATGAGAAAACTATGGGTAAGAGAAAACAGAACATGTTGATGAAATCTAAGTGACAACTTGTCAGAGAAGCAACTTCTAGAGTTGTCAGAGGCCAAAAAGATGGTCAGAATATTATGATGGTTAGACGTGCGAACAACTTGGAAGTGGACAATATTGATGATATTGATGCTAAAATAGATCGTATGGTTGGGATTATTGACAATAATATAGGCGTGCGAGTCCTCCATGATCCAGCAAGCTGAAGTTATTGATCTTTTAGCAGTGTGATTAAGTTGTGATGGTTTTTGGCAATCGTGGGTGCGAACGTCATTGCTGTGTGATTCATATTTAACAGTGTTTTGATGTAACCTTTTTTCCTTTAGAGTTAGTTGGTTGCTGTTTTATTATGGGGTTTGTCGTTCTTAGTAAACTTTTAAGCCTTTTGGCCATCAATAATCGAAAAAAAAACCCATACCAATATAGCATATATGTACATCATTTTCAGTATAGTAGCTGTCACATACTACGTACACATCGTAGTTTTCAATATACTAGCAGGTAGGGTGTGTCAAATTCGTAGGTAAAAGTTAAAAATTTGGTAACTTTTTGTATATTTTGGTAATTTTTGTTAAATTTAACCTAATATAATTAAATTAATGTTTTAAATTTTTTAACTTTGATAGTTTTAATAACTTTTGATAAATTTAAATTAAAGAATTATCAAACCCAATTTCCTCATGATTTTGAATTTGATTGGCCTAGCACTAGCAAAAATTTGGGTCTGGATAAATTCGAGTCGGACAAATTCGTCAAAATTTGGACAAAATATTTGTGTCAAGATCCGATTTTATTTCGGGTTGAACCGGGTTAGACAATTCAAACTGTTGGGGAGATCCAGGGTGGCGCTATGGCGTAGTGCGAGTTAAGTGAGGTTCCATCTTAAAACCAATTGGTGTTAAGAGGAGTAGCCCACTTGACTTATATACCATGTGCTTTCTCTTTACTTTTTCGATGTGGGACATTTACTCATGGGTGAATCACAACACAAACGAATCTAAAATTAGATTCAGACAATAGAAAAAAAGAGAAATTTTATGTTCGATCATTCAGTCAATGTCAAAATTCGGACGAAAAATTTTATATCCATACCCAATTTTTCTAGGTGCGACAATACTAATATTTCAGATTAGACAAAATTTTGTCAGCTCTATACAGATTCTTAGAGCATATGCAATACAAAATTCCATCAATGAAATTTTGATCCCCTCTCTCCTAGTTGGCACACATTCTCTCCTCCTTTTTCTGTAGGAGAGAGAGTGTCAGAATTCCATAGGTTTTATTTCATTACATACGACTGCACACGGTAGCAGCATCACACCTACTCTTGCTATTGTGAACAGTGATTCAGAACTAAATTCACATAGAGGTCGGTGTGTAGTTTTGTGGTAATTCCAGACTTCCACACATCACATTTTTTTTTTTTTGGGTATAATTATCCTCATGATTCATAGTAGTCAAGAAATTCCAGTATTCCACACATCACTTTTTTGTCCGGTTACCATTTTGTTTTCATTTTTATTTTAGTATAATAATTATTATCATGATTCATGTGGGCACTTAGGCCTATTCTTTGAATTGGTAATTCTTTCCAATTCAATTTAAGTTATGTTCTTTTATACGGTATTCTGCGTTATAGTGCGGTATGATATGGTGAAATTGTGGTGGGTTATTGGTATGTTGTGGTGGGTTTTTTGTATTGTATATATATATATAAATATTGTATTGGTAATTGTGAAAAAGTAATTGGAACAAGTGAGTTGAAATATTGTATTGTTTTTGAATAATTAAAAGGTTGAAATAGTATTATATTGGACAAAGTGAATTGAAAAAGTATTGATTGAAAATTTATATTAAAGATATATAATACATTCGAAAAAGTAATTTGTGGTGGGTTGTGGTGAATTGTGGTAGAATGGTATTTTGCATGAGTTGCCACACATTAAAAAGAACAGGACCTTAATTCAATCCAAATCTTACACAATTTCCCAAAAAAACATCCTTTCTAAAAATATAATTCTTTAGAAAAGCATCATTACTTATCCAATCTAATCTAGTCCAATCCATCCAAGCTTCATTTTATCCAATTTAAAGAACAGGGACTACCTTGGCCATTTTTGTCCATGGTCCAGCACTCCATGCTACTGTATATTTTTAAAAAAATTAATTATTTTCTATAATAATATGGTATTATAAATTTAATCATAATAGTAATTATTATATAATTTTTAAAAATTAAAACTATCAAAAGTTAACTATTAGAAGCTACAAGCATAAACTTGAACAGTTGAATCGTAAGGATAAGGTGATGATGATCCATCACCCGCACATGCTCCATCATTCTCCACCACCCACACCTCGACATCTCATCACATCCTCCAACGTCGATATCATTAAACAACTCAACCCATTCATCCCTCTTCCATTTTTGGCCCTGTTTTTTTTTTTTTTTTTTTTTTTTTTTAATGCGGAGCATGGATATATAATGATATGATATGAAAAAAAATAATGAGAAGTGTGTTATAATATGTTATGGTAAAATTTATAATAAAAGTGATTGATGTATTATATCAGGAAATATAAAGTAAAAAGTAAAGGAAAAAGGTATGGAAATATAATTTATGATATTTAGAGTATATATTTGATCGTTTTCTATCAAAAAATATAATAATTATTTTTTTTTTGAAAACAAAGTAAAAATTATTATCATATCCAAAAAAATCATAATCTTGTGAATAAGATACAAAAACTGAAAACTTTACATAAGGAGGAATAGATGAAATTTTGAGGAAACTTGTTAAGGTATCTGATATAAAATAAATTTAAAAAAATACCCCTACACAATTTAGAAAAGTTATAGAAAATAATAAGAATAATTTGGATGTTCTAAATATTTTTTTCTCTAAAAAATTACAATTTTAACATAATATTACTTTTCAAGAATTTCAATATATAACACTATAAAATATAATTCCTTCATAATATTTTTCCAAAAGAAACTTTCCAAACGAAATATTTTCCTTTCCTTAATTTTCACCAAACGATCTCTAAAGTAAACAAAAGGCTATCTTTTTTCCCCTCAACACAAACATGTCCAGAATTCACACTCTCTAGTTCACATAACTTTTTCATCCCACCTTCCTACAAAATATAAACCCTTCTCCTTCTCTCCTCCCCCTTTCCTTCCCCTGCCTCTCCACCTTTCTCCTCCTCCTCTCTTCCCTCATCACCAATTCCACCACCCAACCAAAAAAAAAAGAAAAAAAAAAACTAAAACCATGACCTCCAAAGACTGCGGTCACGACGAGGGCGGCGGAGGCGGCGACATGGCGAAGCGCATCGCCGGCGGTATCCTGTTCCTGATCTTCATCGTCCTCTTCATCGTGTTCCTAGTCTGGCTAATCCTGCGGCCGACAAAGCCCCACTTCGTCCTCCAGGACGCCACGGTGTACGCCCTGAACGTGACGACAACCCCCAGCATCCTGACGGCGACGCTCCAGATCACCCTATCCTCCCACAACCCCAACGAACGGATCGGCGTCTATTACGAGCGTCTCGACGTCTACGCCGCCTACCACAACCAGCAGGTCACCCTGGCCACCCGCCTACCGACAACCTACCAGGGACACAAGGACACCTCCGTGTGGTCCCCCTTCCTGTACGGTAACTCCGTACCGGTGGCGCCGTACCTGGCCCTGTCCTTACTACAGGACCAGAACGCGGGGATCGTGGCGATGAACATCAAGATTGACGGCAGGGTGAAGTGGAAAGTGGGCACGTGGATCTCCGGGAAGTACCACGTGTTTGTCAACTGTCCGGCGTATCTGACGTTCGGTTCCAGATCTACTGGAGTTAGTGTCGGGTCTGGGCCGGCGCTGAAGTACCAGCTTGCTAGCAGCTGCCATGCGGATGTCTCACTATGATGGAGTGAGATAGAGTTTGATGATTAAGTATCAAGTATGTTGTTAATTAATTATGTTTAGTTTATTTTATTGCCCTGATAAACCAAGGTTAATTGTACACTCATATATATTTGGTGATACATCATGGACATGGATGGTGGTGAAAAATCAATGCAAGGTTTTAGAATTTCTTCATCTTATTGGTAGTTTTTTTTTTTTTTTGAGTTAAATGATTTGGGTGTCATATAGTTCTTGATTTTGTTAGTTTTGATAGTTAACTATTCTATTCAATTTCTAAAATTTGTTAGGACACAATTTTTAATATTGAAATTTTTTTAGAAATTAAGTGATATATTTGATAAATTTTAAAAATTAAATTACATTTTAATAAATTTAAAAATTCAATGAAAAAATTGATAATAAGTTAAGAGTTTTATGACATCATGTCATTAACTCACTTTTTTTAATATGTTGTGTTTTTTAGTTTTTTCTTACTTTCTAGAATTTGGTAGAATATGCCTCTCAATGTTCATTTTGATGTGACTTGAAGCGTTATTATCGAGTAGTTAATTTACCAAATTGAAAAAAATACCATGTGAATAATGCAGTGTTTTTATTGCTGTATTGTATATGATATGATGATTCTTGTAACTATTTTCTAATTTATTCCTCTTTTTATCGATAGACTAGTATAGTTTGTTCTTCACTTCCCTAAAAGTACTTTTTGGTTATTGGTAGGAGTGGGACAACTTTCTAGTGACAATTAGGTGGACAACTTACTATATTTTATTGCAAATAATTACTTTTCTTTCTCCTCACTTTTCTCCTCTACTTTTTATATTCTCTCCTCACCTATCCCACATACCAATAACTCAACACAATTTCACCATACTCACTACAATTTCACCGTACCATACCGCAAAATACCGCAGAAAAGAGCAGAGCCTTAGTCACTGCATGGTCATTTGCTAGTACGAGTATAAATTTTCTTTCAACATGATTGATGGCTGAAACTAAAAACTAAAATCTAAGCTAATTTTAACAGTCATTTAGGGTATGCATCAATACCTTTTCCCTTTTTGCCTTCCTAATTTATATTTGATAAAAATTTATCGACCGAAACTGATCCGAGATTAACTGGTTTCATTATCAATGTTTTGAGAGGAAAAAAATCAGAAACCCCACTATATACAAGTGTCGGCACAATGGATCAAAAAGTCCTTTTCCCCCTTATTTCTTGCAACGGTACAGGACAAATAAATTGGGAGAACCTTCTTAATTAGCATTTGTTACTTACAGCACTCTTTTTAAAAAACTTTTTAGGGTGATGTTTTTGGAGAGAGAAGAGAAATTAGGTAAATCTCAGTGTGGACATGTGCTGGAGAAGTCCAATACAGTAATATCTGGGTTGAAGTTACGTTGACTAAGTTATGATTAGATTAATTAAATATAGTAAAGAAAAGCTAATCGGAATGTTAAAAATGAGTAGAAGATACTAGGTGGTAGATGGTAGCGTATGTATGGGATCATGTTTGTTGGGTTATAGACACTAATGACGATTCTCACGTTAATCTTTACATTGATTAGCTTTCTCCGAAATTAATGACCTCTCTAGGCCCTGTTTTTTTCTGCGGTAATTTGCGGTATGGTGTGGCGTGGTGGAATTATGGTAGGTTATTGATATATGTGGTAGGTGAAAAGAAAGAATGTAAAAAGTAAGGGAGAAAAGTAAAGAGAGAGAAAAGTAATGATTTGTGGTAAAGTGTGGTGAGTTGTGACAAACTGTGGTATGTTGTGATATCGCAGTTTGTCAACCACAGAAAAGAACATAGACTTAATCGTTGGCCCCTTTTCCCCAACTCTCCACATCGTGGTCCACCCTATGTCTTGACATTAATGACCACAAATAATGTTTGATTTTGATGTTAATGTAACACGGTTCGATTCCATTTGATTTGAAACCACATAATTAAGTGTAGGAGATAGGTTGCTTCAGATTGACTAATCAAAGCCTGACAAATATACATATTATTTAGTATTACTCTTTGGTAGATGTGTATAGATATAAAATCATGTCTTTATACACAAAAAATACTCTTTTTAAGTCAATTGTACAGATTTTACATCAAAGAACAATACATATGAACAAGTTGAAAAAGACCGAGGCACATTTTTTTGATCGGTTATTACCCACTTTATCTAATTCAAGGAGTTTATTCATTCTTTTTATATTTTTAACTCTTAACTTTTTAGCTTTTATCTAAACATGACATTTTAACTTTACTCAATCTTATCATTGCCCCTCTAAACAACATAGCTAAAGTTTTCGTTATTTGACTATTTGTGGATTTTTCTAGTATTTTTTTTATACTTTTTAGCGTGACCTTCCATTATAAAAAAGATAAAAGTAGGGTAATTTATGGATGAATGGGGGATATAGATTTCGTTCTTTTATGCGGTAAGTTGCGGTGAAAACGTGCAGTATCTCATCGCACCGCACTTTTTAATTTTTACCATATTTTACCACATCACACCATAATCATTATTAATATATTTATTCACTTTTCTCTTTCTTCATTTTTCTTTTCCACTTTTCACATTTTCTTTCTTTATCTACTTCATTCATCATAACTTAGCACATTTTTTTCATATTTCACCGTACTGCATTATTATCACACCCAAAAATATATAAAAGAATGGAGCCATAGTTAGCGTAAATAGATATCCCACCATAGGAGGCTAATAATTACAGTGACATTGTCATTAATGAACCTATTATTGTACTAAGTACTAGCCTTTTTTTATTCCTTAACTGGGTAAAAGATGGGAACAGTGTTAGCCTGTTAGGTACCTTTGTGAGTTCATTTTCGCTCGAAAGGAAAAGGCCAACTTTGCTTGCTTATAGTTTTGATAAAAAGCATCCCACGGGCAAACTGTAGCCTCTCCTATCCATTCCACAGGATTTGTGTTTATATATACTTTTATAGAATAATATAAGACTCAATTTTTTTATGTGGTGCAACGAAACCTGGCTTTGAGTTGGTGAATACTATCTGGAAATAGCCCCGTTGAGTAAGAAATGACCCTTTCCCTGCTCCGCCCGCGTACTTCTATAGTTAACATAGCACAACCATAGCGAGGGTAGGAGAGCCCCCAATCTTTGGTTTCTATGACCTGCGACAGAACTCATATCGTAGGAAAAAGACCCGTTAGCGAAATCTGTATTTCCAATTTCGTTCTCGAAGGAGTTATGGCGCATTAGGTAGAACCTCCTTCATTCTCTTTTGATGGGACCAGTTGGAAATCCACCAAGTCATATTTTTTCACATTTATCATAATTTTTCCATATTATCTCACACTTTATCATAACAATCATAACTTTCTTCACTTTTTTTTATCTCCTCAACTTTCCCCTCTACTTTTCATATCGTCTCTTCTCATTTATCATATTAATCATTCCTACCATAAATTTTAACATATTTTACCATATCATACCATACTTTTCACAATACTGTTATACTATACTATTTATCACATTCAATTTGTCACATAAAACAACATGGCCTAAATACGCCAGAAAAGGGGTATAATTGGGGCTTAGAGAGGAAAATGGTGATGTGTTCATTGTTCAGTGTGTAATGAGTACTGTAGCAAGTGCTGAAATTATTGGAGGTTTGGTGGACATCACTTTTCATTTCTTTTCCAGCCAAATGACAAATAGGTCGGTCCGTTTCTAGTCTCCACTTGCCATCTCCACATTCATGTATCTCTTTAGTCCTTTCTAGAATAATTTTACTCCGAATTGTTCATATGGATTGTGGGGTATTGACAAATTCATAAATAATTGCAAAAATACAAGCTTCTTCAATCAAATCATCTTGACTCATTCTTAAATTATTTTAAAATTCATATCCATATATGTTTATATGTATGTATTTATTTAAATTAGTGAAAGGATATTTTTTTTGTAACAAAAGGTGATAATACAATCCATAGGACCCCCTTCTCCTCAAGGGACCATCGTAGGACATTATCACTAAGAATAGAAAGCAACTCAAAAAATGACAAAAAAGACTAGGAAACTGCCAGCTGGACAACAAACCAAACTTAGCAATCCAATCAGCAGCTCTATTACCTTCTCTAAAAATATGTGTTAAAAAAATAATGTTACATCTTGGCAAGAGTAATCTAATATCTTGAACCAACGAAGCCACCTTCCAAGGGGTATGAAAAAAGATCTTGAATAGCTTTGATGATGATCAAATTATCACCTTCCACAATCAGATTGGAGATTCCTAAACGAATGGCTGAAGACGACCACCCTAAGCACCGTAACCTCCGCAACCAAATTAGAAGAGCTGGCAAGCGGAAAGGAAGAAGCTACAACAAACTGACCCAATTAGTGAAAGGATATGTTTTCAACTAAACTATAATCATTCTTGAATTATCTTAATATATATTTAACTTGTTAAAACGATACATTTATCATTCTGATGGTTATTACTGCTTATAATTACATAAAAACTATTTTCTTGTATTAATTGTATTACAGTCGATATGATTCGGGTATCTTTCATATTTGTCGTTGTAGTTGATGAATATTATGAGTTATATAGTCTATAAATTCACTCTTTTACCAAAAAAAATACTTAAAATAAAAACTTATTGATAATTTATGATACTTAATGGTCATGTTTATTTAAGAAACATAGGAGTATAATTTATAGTAACTAGTGAAATGAAATAAGTACTCACTCATTGGCATGGTCCTCTTCAATTTAACTTTTCAGATCCGAGATGCTTTCATCCGGGTCGTACGTCCTTATTTGGGCCACATTTGGACCCACGCCATCAGGTTTTGGACTTTTCCAATATTTTGATCCATGGAAGTACAATTAAAACATTAGGCAATCCAAGCGTTCGGGTGTGGGCCTTGTGGCCCAAACATAGCAAGGCGATAAGTGTTATCTAAGCACAGCACAAGCATAAATAGTACATATACTACAGTTTTCTAAGAGCAAAAATGAAACAATAAACAAGTATATGTGCTGTATGTGTTGAGGGAAGACACATTTTTTGTGTCTTGCTTTTCATAAAAGTATCACTTATTATTAGGAATAAAGTCAACACTTGATGTTAAGGTGGCAAAAATATTAACTAAATATGAGGAAGAACATGAAGGGAGTGTTTGAACAAAAATGTCACTCAACTTTTTATTTTAATTTTAATTAAAAATGTTACTGATTTTTAAAAACTCTCAATAATACTAGTCAACTTTTCAAAAAAAAAAATGACAATTTTCTAAAAAAGTAAAAAAATGTCACAATTACCCATATGCCACTTGGGTGCAATCGGCTAAGAATCTTTTAGGAGAAGAGGAGAGAAGAGGGGTCAATTAGGTCAGAGAAAGGGTGGTGATCAAGTACATTACCCAAGGTTCAACAGGTCTTGTTGAGTCATGCAACTGCCATCTAGTTGCTAATCAAAGAACCATGACATGCATGGAAGATATCACTAATTGTAGCTCTATGGAATCTGCGACAAACAATCTATTTTCAGAAGGTGTCATAAAAAAAAAGTTAAGTTTACGCTACGCTCAAGTTCTCTAAACGATAAGATAGTCAAATTCTGTCAGTGAATACTGGAGCGTATGAAGGATTGCTCATAGGAAACCATGTTGAAGCTTTTGGTCCCCTTGGTATGACTCTTATGAAATCATATATCATATATCATCATATATCATATATCATATCATATTATATATATATATATATATATATATATTTCTGGGTACAAAGGGTGAGGATCGAAATATGTGGATTCTAATGAGCGCATTTTGGGAAATTTATAATTAATTTTTTTTAATTTTTTTTAAAAAATTATGTAATATTAATGTGTGCATTAATGTTAGTATGTTTGCATTGATGACTCTTTTTTCTTTTTCTTTTTTCATATGTATTATTCTTTTTTCTTTATTCTTTTAAATAAGAAAACTATTCTTTTTATTTTTCATTATTGCTTTTTTATTTTTTTAAATATAACATTGGCAATATTTTCAACAATACGTATGATTTACTTGCGTCCCGAGCACAGCACGGGTCTAAGTACTGGTTAAAAGTTAAAGTTGAGTTGAAAATGCCACCGCCTCACAATATTCCCAAGCTTAGTGTAGTTGAACACTCAGATAATGTGTAGAAGAAATGTTTCATGGAAGAAAGTTGGACGGTCATATCACCTCCAATAGTTCCAAAGTTTGTAATAAGTCGCAACGCTGCTCCCACATCAATGAAGATTCTCAACAAACGCCGCTAGTTTATAAGAAGTTGTAAAAGTGATAGGGCTCTTCTTTCAGGTAAGCATAACTTTTGGTACAAGAATAGCGTAGGATGGTTCACAACCGTAACAACTTTGGAAAGGGTTGTACCCACTCCCACTTGCAGGAGGGTAAGAAGAATTTCAAAAGTGTGACTAATTTGGGACGGGATACGTACACTCCCATAGGCAGGACGTGAGATGCAGAAAGAGGAAGGCTACTTTGAAGACAGTGGCTGAGTACTATTTCTATGTCAACAAGAAGTTTAAACTAGCAAGTTGTGGATTGGAAGTTGTTGAATCTAGTATTAAAGAGTCTTGTTATGTTAATTTGTGTTCTATGTTATTTTGCTTTAAGAACCAAAAAATAATCAAATGCTACGGAGATATATGCTCTGGCCATGAGAGCCAAGAGACAACCCCTTCTTTAACAGTGTAATTTACTACTTTACTCTCTATCTGTCTAATCACAAACTCTACCTTAAAATTTGTGGGCCCAATATTCTTTTAGGCTGAACCAATACACATTAATTAAAACTTGTAAAAATAAATAAAAATATCAAGTAATGGTAAGTCAATTATCAACCCTATTTCCTAAAAAAAATAAAATAAAAAATATATATATCAACCCTAAAATATCTTCATAATCACCCAAAAAACTGCGAAAAAAACAGACCATTCCCGCGCTCTCCAGAACACTCCAGACGCTCACTCAAAAAACTAACTTCTGCGTGTCTCATTTCCTTCTTCTTCCTCCCCTGATTTCTCCGTTTCTCGAAATTTCTCCCATGAAATCCACCCCAGAAAAAAATCTCTTCTTTCTCGAATTCTCCATCTCCAGAATTTTCACTGCAATGTATATATACACCCTCTTCCTCGTCCCACCCAAATCAGACAGCAGTTCACAAATCACACAGCAAATCAACCACAACACCAACAGAAAAAGAAGCTCTCATCTTCAACAACAACACCCACATTCAAAACCCCACATTCAAAACCCTAAAATTCTCTTTGATTTCTTCCATCAATAACAATGCCGGCAGCAACTGAAGGAAAGGCCATCGGAATCGACCTCGGCACCACCTACAGCTGCGTGGGTGTGTGGCAAAACGACCGCGTTGAGATCATCGCCAATGACCAAGGCAACCGGACCACCCCATCCTACGTGGCATTCACCGACACTGAGCGTCTCATCGGAGACGCCGCCAAGAACCAGGTGGCGATGAACCCCCAGAACACCGTCTTCGACGCCAAGCGTCTCATCGGCCGGCGCTTCTCCGACCCATCCGTACAGTCCGACATGAAGCTCTGGCCATTCAAGGTTGTCCCTGGTCCCGGCGACAAACCCATGATCCAGGTCACCTACAAGGGCGAACTGAAACAGTTCGCCCCTGAAGAGATCTCGTCAATGGTGCTGACAAAGATGAAGGAGATCGCCGAGGCTTATCTGGGTCAGACGGTGAAGAACGCCGTCATAACTGTTCCGGCGTACTTTAACGACTCTCAACGGCAGGCGACGAAGGACGCCGGAGCTATTGCTGGGTTGAATGTCATGAGGATTATCAACGAACCCACTGCGGCCGCGATTGCGTATGGGTTGGATAAGAAGGGGTCCAGATCTGGGGAGCACAATGTGTTGATCTTTGATCTCGGTGGTGGGACGTTTGATGTGTCGTTGTTGACGATTGAGGAAGGGATTTTTGAAGTGAAAGCCACCGCCGGAGACACCCATTTGGGCGGCGAGGATTTCGACAACCGCCTTGTCAACCACTTCGTGGCGGAGTTCAAGAGGAAGCACAAGAAGGACATCAGCGGGAATGCAAGAGCTCTGCGAAGGTTGAGGACAGCTTGTGAGAGGGCGAAGAGGACGCTTTCTTCAACAACTCAAACCACCATTGAAATCGATTCATTGTACGAAGGGATCGATTTCTACGCCACCATTACTAGGGCAAGATTCGAGGAGTTAAACATGGATCTCTTCCGGAAATGCATGGAGCCTGTTGAGAAGTGTTTGAGGGATTCAAAGATTGATAAGAGTCAGGTTCATGAGATTGTTTTAGTCGGCGGGTCGACCCGTATTCCGAAGGTCCAGCAGCTGTTGCAGGAGTTCTTCAATGTGAAGGAGCTCTGCAAGAGCATCAACCCAGATGAGGCGGTGGCGTACGGCGCCGCCGTCCAGGCCGCCATACTCAGCGGCGAGGGTAACCAGAAGGTGCAGGAGCTTCTCCTCCTTGACGTCACCCCGCTCAGTCTCGGAATCGAAACCGCCGGGGGAGTCATGACGGTGTTAATCCCCCGGAACACGACAATTCCGACGAAGAAGGAGCAGATCTTTTCCACCTACTCAGACAACCAAACCAGCGTCCTGATTCAAGTGTTCGAGGGCGAACGAGCTCGAACCAAGGACAACAATCTCCTCGGAAAGTTCGAGCTCAAGGGCATTCCTCCGGCACCACGTGGGGTCCCTCAGATCAGTGTCTGTTTCGATATCGACGCAAACGGTATTCTGAATGTGTCGGCTGAGGATAAGACGGCGGGGGTGAAGAACAAGATCACGATCACGAACGACAAGGGGCGGCTGAGCAAGGAGGAGATTGAGAAGATGGTGAGGGACGCCGAGAAGTACAAGGCGGAGGATGAGGAGGTGAAGAAGAAGGTGGAGGCGAAGAACGCGTTGGAGAACTACGCGTATAGTATGAAGAACACGATCAAGGACGAGAAGATTGGGGGGAATTTGGGTGCGGCGGATAAGGAGAGGATTGAGAAGGCGGTGAACGAGGCGATCGAGTGGCTTGAGAGGAATCAGTTGGCTGAGGTGGATGAGTTGGAGGATAAGTTGAAGGAGTTGGAGGGGGTTTGTAACCCTATCATTGCTAAGATGTATCAGGGTGGAGGTGCTGGTGTAGGTGATATGAATGGAGGTGGGTTTGGAAAGGGTGGGTATGGACAGGCTCAGAATGATGCTAATGCTGGGCCTAAGATTGAAGAAGTTGATTAAGTTTATGCAGATTTCTGAGATGAAGTCTTGTGTTTGTTCAATGCTCTTATTGCAGTGTCCTGTTTCTGTCTTTCTGGAAAAAAAAAATGATGAAAATAGTTGTATAGGGGGAAAAAGTTAGTATGATGGGTATGAATATGCAGTGAGATGCGAATGTAAAACCTTGTTCTGAATAGTGAATATTAAAAGAAGCTTTTTTGTATAATTGTTTACCTGTCAACATGAATGTGCAGTGATTGAGCAGAGTATCTGAAACTCTGATTGTTGTTGGTTTAATGAAAAGGTAGACAATTGAAATGATCAATAGTTCAACATATGATGAAGTCCTGTGTAGCATTTTATGGAAGATGAATTCCCTAGGTAATTAGTGTCCAGAATAGTATTACAGCAAGCAAAAATTCCAGGCAGCTATGCACTTGATGAATTACTACTGATCAGCCTGCTCAGAAACACAAAGTTTCAAACACAAGTAGTGATCTTACATAGCAAAAATAGTGATCCTGAAATTGCTGACACAATTTTATACAGTATTTGCAAAAGCTGCTGTTTTTGAGGCCTACTATTACACTTTCTGTTTGCCATGCTTTGGGCTAATTAGTCTTAGATATTGAGCTCCATCAGTTTGTTCAGATGAATTATAGAATACCAGTTACAAAAATGTGCATGCTCGTTCAAAACCAGAGACCTTAGATTAAGGCATAAAATTGCCATTTTGGATGATCTCTGGATTGACAAGTATTGTGCAATATCCTCCTAAATCTGCAGGATTGTCTAATCTAAGATGTGCCATCGTTTACTTGTTAATATGAACATTGCAGTCATTGAACAAAGCAGCACCTCCATCCCAGATAAATTCTCTTTCTCAAACTTAGATTTTTTTTTCAAACTGCTATTTCTGAGGCCTTAATCATCAACTCAATTACTTTGCTAGTGTACATAATATTCCCCAATCACTGAGTTGTTGGAAACTGTTGCACTGTCTGTCTGTCAGGATATACAGAATGCTACTGATCAACCCATGAATGAATAGCATAAGAAGTGCCATTTTGCAGATGATGTCAAGATTGAGATGCTGTGTGCAACAACATCAAGTACACAGACAAAGATGACAAGAAAATGAAAAGCATATGTCCCTGAAACTTGAATTGATAATTCTCATTTGCTGAGGGTTCCTTCAGAGTCACCATCATACCAGTACCAGTAGGGCATTTCTTGGGTCATCAGAAAGCTGGCAATTTGGCATCCATTACCAAATGATCAAAAGAGGGGACATAGTGTTCATTGCAAGATCAATTCATGTATGATGATGTCTGTTAGAAAATGTCCTAAAATCACTCAGTCTCTTGATCCCACAATTATTTAGGATAGTTCATATGATTTGGATGTTGTTTATATGTATATATTTGCCGATGCAACTGATGAATGCTATGCATTTATGATTAATAAATACGGTATAATTATTACTCTGTAAAACTTATTATTTAAAATTACAAAAAATATAAATTATGGATTAACTAAGATGTTTAACAAACATCTTTGTTTAAGATAGATATCATTGTCTATCTTACATTAGTCATATTCCAAGACAATTTCTCTATATTTTCAAAGAGTATGAAGGATAAGGAAATGAATAGGCATATTGAAGGAAGGAGGATGACAGGGAATTCAATTATATCACCCCAAAACAGAGAATAGGATGTAGATTTCAATATTATGAATTTTTTTTTTGATGGAATATTATGTGTTGCTGCTTTACATCTTGTGTTTTGTTGATGTTAATAGTTCATTTCATATTTCAGGATTCTTTTTTGTTTAAGATTAACGGTTTTGCTAAATGTCGCCCTGATGGCGATGGTTAAGAGTTATTTATATCCAACAATATAAGGAATCTAATCTAATTAATATATGTTTTTGATATAAAATATATCGTTTTTTTCTAGGGAGCAAAACAGGGTCTCAATTAATAGTAAACTTTTTAAAATTGAATCAATGATGATTTTACTTCCTAATTTATCAAAATTTTGTATCCCATAAAATCTTTTATTTCTACTAATTAACCAATAAAGATAGATTTATCAATTTGGATCAAAATTAGTCCCCATGGCCACCCTCTTATTTTCACGAATAAGTAAAAATTTTGTTCCATTTTTGTGTCACAAATAAGTAAGAAAATAAGTAAAATTTTTATTATCACAAATTTTGTTTTTTTATATAAAATTTTACTTATTCGTGAAAATAAGAGGGTGGCCATGGGGACTTATTTTTATCCAAATTGATAAATCTATCTTTATTGGTTAACAAGTAGAAATAAAAGATTTTATGGGATACAAAATTTTGATAAATTATGAAGTTAAATCATCTTTGATTCAATTTTGAAAAGTTTACTATTAATTGAGACTCTATTTTGCTCCCTCAAAAAAAAAAGATATATTTTATATCAAAAACATATATTAATTAGATTAGATTCCTTATATTGTTGGATATAAATAGCTCTTAACCATCGCCCTCAGGGCGACATTTAGCAAAACCGAAAGTCCAAAAAAATCTTAGCCTATAAAAATACTCAGAGTTAACACAAAAAGCCCTAAGCCCGGACCACAATCTAAGGGTTGTTGGTACCACAAGATTATATCTAAATTTGTAGCGTAAGTAAATAGATAACTAAAGCATGGGAGTAAACTCGGGCTATCATTGAGCTAAAGAAGTGTAAGCAAGGATTAAGACTTGTATGGATAAGTTAGTAGAAAAATTAGCAAAGTTAGATGAATCAATTCTATCAATAACTGGGTTGACATCCATTATGAAAACAAAGTAAGTCCATCATGTGCAAAAAGATGATAATGATAAGTTTTTATGCCATCTTTTATGCCTTTCTCCAAGGTACCAAATTTAGCACCATAATATATAAAACAACCATCTAATTTGATATTTGGCCATGCTTCACTATTTGTATGATATATGCTTTGCTGATTGGGATTTGGTAATTGTGGACAACTTTATACTACTATCATGGGAATAGAGGGATTAGGTAGAATGAAAGTTTTAAAAAGATGATAATTGAATAGTGACAAGTGACAACACTATATTTATTTCTTATAACAATAATATGAAATAAATTGTTTTTTTTTGATCAACCCTTCTCATCTTTCCCTTCCCGGCAGGGCTGACCACATAAAACTTAAACTTGAACCGTAAAACTGGTAAAAACAGTTAACCGAATTACTTTTTGTGTAAAAGCGGTTTAGGTTAACCAAACGGCTTTGGTCGATTTAGGTTTAGGTTTTGGATTTTTCTAAAACGATTAACCGCGGTTAACTGGTTTTAACTTAGAAACTTGAAATTGATGGACTAAGTATGTGATGACTTGATGTTGGTTGATGGATATTCACAGTTTCAAAGGTAGGGGCAAGTAGCGGCGCATCGAGATGTGAATTTATGAGCAATATGGTTACATTTACTTCCATAAATGTTATTGTAAATTTCCATTTAAGCATAAACTATGTATAGAATGCGGTTAACCGTGTAAATTTCGGTTTGGTTTAAGTTTCTTGATTTTAAATGCGGTTAACCTCTTCCAAATAGCGATTTCGATTTGGTTTAGGTTTCCAGATTTCAAAAGCGGTTAACCGCATAATGCGGTTTAGATTTAGGTTTTCAAAATCCAAAAACCTCAAAAGCGGTTAACCAGTTATGGCCACCCCTACTTCCAGGATTCGAATCCTGAATGGAGCATTCCTTTTTACTGATTTGAGGAGTGATGTGGATGAGAGTGGGTCCAGTTTTGGATTTTGACATCCTCGTCCGATCCCATGTTCGTTATAAGGTACATCGGACTAATATTCCCCTAATATAAGGAGTTCGATGGACTGAACTTGTCACCTATTATAAAAAAAAGTTTTTGAGTGATGATACGTGTCTTGGGACAAGACACTGCTTAACACTCTGCTTGGGAGGAGAGTTAAAATAGAGAGTAGGAGTTCATAGGAGTAAAGGAGCGTGAGGGTATGGGAGGGTTCATAAGGGGTGAACTACTTACCCCTGCTTGGGAGAACAATTTGGAGAGTTCATAAGAGTAAAATGTTAATTGACATATTTACCCTTTCACATTATATGCAATTCAATATAATACTTATACATTTGCTCTAATACTCATTCTCTTTCTATTCTCCCCCTCCCCTCCCCCCTCTCTATCCTCTCTCTCTCTCTCTCTTTCTCTCACATTTTTTCGCTCTCTCACACATTATTTCTCTCTCTTGCATACACATCTCTCTCTCTCTCTTTCTCTCTCTTACACACAAACACATTTCTCTCCCTCTCCCTCTCCCTCCCTCTCTCTCCCTCCCTCTCTCTCTCTCTCTCTCTCTCTCTCTCTCTCTCTCTCTCTCTACCCCTTTCCCCCCTCTCAGTCTACTCTTTCTCTACCCCCCCTCTCTCTCTCTCTCTAGAGTGAGAGAAAGGGTGTGTGTGTGAGAGAGAGAGAGAGAGAGAAATGCAAGAGAGAGAGAGAGATGAAAGAGAGAGAGATGCAAGTGTGTGTGTGTGTGTGAGAGAGAGAGAGAGAGAAATGCGAGAGAGAGAGAGAGAGAGAGATGAAAGAGAGAGGGATGCAAGTGTGTGTGTGTGTGTGTGAGAGAGAGAGAGAGAGATAGAGAGAGAAATATGTGTGTGTAAAAGAGAGAAAGAGAGAGAGAGAGAGAGAGAGAGATGTGTATGCAAGAGAGAGAAAGAGAAACGTGAGAGAGATATATGTGCATGCAAGAGAGAGAAAGAGAAATGTGTGTGTGTGTGTGTGAGAGAGAGAGAGAGAGAGAGAGAGAGAAAGAGAGAGAGAGAGAGAGAGAGAGAGAGAGAGAGAGAGAGAGAGAGAGAGAGAGAGAGAGAGAGAGAGTGAGTGAGATGAGAGAGAGAGAGAGAGATGTGAGCGAGAGAGAGAGAGAGAGAGAGAGAGAGAGATATGTGTATGCAAGAGAGAGAAAAAGAGATGTGTGTGTGTGAGAGAGAGAGAGAGAGAGAAAGAGATGTGTGTGTGTGAGAGAGAGAGAGAGAGAGATGCGTGTGTGTGTAAGAGAGAGAAAGAGAGCTGAGAGAGAGAGTGATGTGTGTGTTTGTGTGCGAGAGAGAGGGAGAGAGAGAGATGGATGTGCGTGTTATGATTTAATTAGGGTTAAGAGTAATATGATCACTTTTTATTATATGTATGTTATAATTTAATCATACACCCCTTTACACCCCAAATTGGGGTGTTAAAAAAATAAGGGTTAAGAGGGGTAAACCTCACTCCCTCTTACTCTCCCTTACCCTCTCTCACTCTCCTTCCAAGCAAGGGTAAGGAGAAGTAAGTACCCTAACCCCTCCTAACCCCCTTTACCCTCCCCCCAAGCAAACCTAAGTGTCTTGCTCCTTATGAAATTAATACTAATTATCATTTTTAACCCTAATTTTTTTGGCATTTTGTAACGCCCCGAAAATTCAATTATAGAAAATTCAAAGTCAAACTAATGTTAACAGACAAAATTAGCGGAAGACTCATAATTCTTATGGGGCGTCACTGCCGTATCCGCGAAGGAATACAAGGCGAGAAGGAAACTACAACTGTCTGATAACGATAAAACAAACTAACAAACTCATACTTATAAAATAAACCTCAAACTAACTTCAAGTTTCTCATAAAACAACGTAATTAACGATGACGTCCTCACTTCTAATTCCCGTCCCCAACATATAGATCTTCACCTGAAAACAAAACATTTCAAAAATGAGGGGGAAATCTCAATAATGTCTACCCCTAACGTTTAAAACAGTTTAAGTTCATTTCAATTCATTTTGGGGAGAGGGAACAAGTCAAACCATTTCTCAAACCTTTAACCCTTAATCGCTTTCCTCAACCCATTCAATCCATATTTTAAGTCGCGGGAGATCAAATCCAAAAGAACATCGCGCCAAAGGCATCATAACAACTATCTTATATCGTGGATGCAACCACGATCTCCCGCACATAACCCATACAGCATCGAATCTCGATCTGGGGTTATCACCCGCATGAATATTAGCCTCTCAAAGGCATCAAACAGTCGCCCATCAAGGGCATCATAACCTCTATCCTATATCAGGGATGAAATCCTGATCTCCTGGCACATAACCCATACAGGCATCGAATCCTGATCTCGGGGTTATCACCCGCATGAATATTAGCCTCTCAAAGGCATCAAACAGTCGCCCATCAAGGGCATCATAACCTCTATCCTATATCAGGGATGAAACCCTGATCTCCTGGCACATAACCCATACAGGCTGATAAGTGTATTTTATATATATGTGATCTTGGGTAATTTAGAGCTAATTTGAGTAATTATTAATATGAATGTATTATTTTTATACTTGACTTCTCTATTTTATGCTTGGTTGGAGTTTGGTATAATTTTGTAGGAAATTGGTGTTTAAGTGAAGAAATCAAGCTTAAAATCAAGTGTATGGAGTCCAAGAGGATCACAATTGAAGAATAAATCCACCCCCAAGGCCCAAGCTCAAGCCCAAGAACACATTGGATACCGGCAGATACCAACACGGGTGTGAAAAGACCCAACACGGGTCGTTTTAGCCTCCAGAAAGTCGAGAATTTGATTCCAGGGAACAACACGGTCCGTGTCAGTTCAACACGACCGTGTTGACCTAAGACGGATCGTGTTGGCTGGAATCACCGTGTTGCTCTGTTTAATGCAAAAATGGCGTTTGGTTGCTCTTAATGCTATATAATTGATATATCCGGTGGTTTTGGCATTGACTCCTCATCATCATC
Source organism: Portulaca oleracea (assembly GCA_029582165.1). Lineage (NCBI taxonomy): Eukaryota > Viridiplantae > Streptophyta > Magnoliopsida > Caryophyllales > Portulacaceae > Portulaca > Portulaca oleracea. The sequence continues at coordinate 34,244,227 of CM055886.1, forward strand.
CTCATCATCATATTCATCCATCCTTTCATCCATATTTCCATCCACATTCATCCATTGTGAAGATAGAGATTGGTTGAGTTTTGGAAGATTGGTTCTCAAGCATTGAGAGAAGTGGAGGAGCAAAAGTCCCCGGATCGACATTCAAGCAAGGATTGAAATCCAACTCGGTTTATTTCTCTTTCTTATAGTTTCCATGCTTTCTAGAGTAGAATTTGTTATGCTTAGTGAATCGAACATGAGTAGTGAGTAGGTTCATAAGTTTATGGGATAAAACCTTATTAGTTTCTCTTATGGATTAAGTTTTGTTGGATTGAACAAGTTTGTTTATCTAGTTTGAATGCATTTTATTTAACCTTTGATTATGTTTGTCATTTTTTTTGACTGGCCATCAAGAATATGGAATTAGATTGTTGAATGAAGTACCGAGCGGAGAAATTCGATAATCAGAACCCTTAGGATTAAACTAGTTTATGAAGTGAACTAGAGATAGAAGACTTTGTAACTAGGGGTCATTGGATAATTTGATATTTAACTTAGATAAAATTGACACAATAAAGAGTCCAATAGATCAATTTTACTAAGCAATCCGTTTCATTGCCAAAAGCTCGCTACGGAATACATTATGCGATTATCGACCCTAAAATGTACCAAATTAGTGACATACATGTTCAATCCACTTGTTTGATTCATAGAGTTACTTAGGTTTTATCCCCTGAACGCTTTTCCCATATTGATAATCCAAGTAAATTGTGTGAATATTTGTTGGTTTTGCCCTTTTTAGTGATTAGAAATAGAAAAAGTTAATCTAAATCAAAAACCCGACCGATTTAGCAATCACATAGGAAGCTAGTTTGGTGTGTAGTTAGCAAAGTCCCTGTGGGATCGACCTTGATATTTGCTACACGTACACCCGTGCACTTGCGGCGTATCAAGTTTTTGGCGCCGTTGCCGGGGACTTTGTCCCTAGCCGCCACCGAATGAATATCCTTAGATTGACTAGATCATTTTCTTTTATTTTTCCTGTTTGATCTTCCTTGGTTGTTCTTGTTTTTGTCTCTTGCAAGGTTTTCAATTGGTGTATGCAAAAGGCACCGCTATTCGAGTTTGATCTGGAGATAGAAAGAACCTTCCGTGCGAGGCGGAAGTGGCAACGAATAGAGGAAGCAAGAAGGAGGCAAGAAGAAGCCGAGGAAGAACCGAAGATGGCCCAACCGAGACGTACTTTTGGGCAATGCGTGACTCCCCCAGTCGCGAATCAACCCACCGCCATCAACGCACCGGGAGTGGACGCACATGACTTTGAGTTGAAGAGCTCCCTCATCAACTTGGTGAAGGCCTCACCATTCCATGGCCTTCCCAATGAAGACCCCAACCGACATCTTCGCATCTTTCGGCAGGCTTGTGAGACGTTCAAGGCGAATGGAGCGACGGAGGACGCAATCAAACTCCGGCTTTTCCCCTTCTCACTAGAAGGGAAGGCTTGGGAATGGTTGGATTCCCTACCGGCGACTACCCCTTTCACTACCTTTGACCAACTTGCTAGTGCATTCGTGGCGAAATACTTTCCGCCTAGCAAGTTGACAAGCTTACGGAACCAAATTTCCACATTCGCACAAGAACCGGGAGAGAGCTTCTACGATGCGTGGGAGAGGTTCAAGGACCTCTTGAGGCAATGCCCCCAACATGGTTTCGAACCATGGGTGCCAATTCAAGCGTTCTATAACGGAGTGGATGACAATTTGAGGGCCAACATCTTGGCAGCAGCGGGAGGTGATATCATGAGCAAGACCGTGGAAGAGCTCCATGAACTCATCGAGCAAATGTCTTTGAATAGCTACCAATGGTCTAAGCCTCGTTCCGCACGAACGGGAGGTAAGTATGAGGTAGATGCTATCACTCTTTTATCCGCAAAATTAGATGCTATAACTGAAAAGATGGATAGAATGAATGTGAATGCTACCCCTCCCCCTCAACCTCAATGTGCATCATGTCACTCTTTTGAGCATGTAACATTGCATTGTCCTAGTGGTATGGAGAGTGGAGAGCCTAATGAACAAGCCAATTATGTTGGTAACCCGAATGCTTACCACCCCGGTTTGAGAAACCACCCGAATCTTTCTTACCGAAACAATAATCACTTGGGTGCCCAACAAGGACAAGGACAAAGGCCTACCCAACAACCCCAACCCCAAATCCAAGACCTAAAGACTATAGAGGTCATGTTAGATGCTATCCTTAAATCCCAACAAAGACAGTTTGAGCATCAACAAAGGCAAGATGATGTGATCAAAGCCTTGGCCTCTAGAGTAGACTTTTTGACCTCCCAAAACCAAATGTTCGAGACTCGTTTGGCCAACCAAGCTAGCACTTTTACCCCTCCTTCGGGATCACTTCCCGGACAACCCATTCCTAACCCTAATGCCCAATGTAATGCCATTATTTTGAGGAGTGGGACTCAATATGAGGGACCTAGCATGCCTAATGCTAAGCATGGGGGGGTTGAGGTTGAGAAGTCTAGTGAGGGAACTGAGAGAGGGAACGACCTTGAGAGTGAGCCTCCAAAAGAAAACACTGAAACCCGACCTTCATCTCCACCTAGGGTTTACAAACCACCGTTACCCTTTCCTCAAAGGTATGCTAAGGCTAAATTTGATGCAAAATTCGGCAAGTTCTTTAATATGTTAAAGCAATTGAATGTGAATGTGTTTTTGGATGTTTTATCTCAAATGCCTTTGTATGCAAAGTTTTGAAAGAAATCCTCTCTAAAAGAGGAAAATTGATGAAATTGAGGAAGTTGCTTTGGTGAAGAATGTAGTTCTGGTTCTTAACAAGCTTACGCCTAAGCTTAAGGACAGGGAAGCTTGATATTCCATGTGGCCTAGGTAGTTTAACCGTTGACCGAGCTTTGTGTGATGTGGGTTCTAGTGTAAGCAATGCCCTATTCTTTGTATGAGCGGTTGAACCTAGGAGAGTTGAGGCCAACTACCATGTCATTGCAAATGGCGGATCGTTCCATCAAGTACCCTAAGGGTATTTTGGAGGACTTTCCTTAAGGTGGGTGATTGCTATGTCTTAGATTGATTTTGTCATCCTTGATATGCCTGAAGACTCCCGTACCCAAATCATTTTGGGGAGACCTTTTCTTGCTACAGTAGGGTGTGTCATAGATGTACAATGTGGAAAGATGAAGTTTAAGATAGGGGAACATGAACTTGAGTTTGATTTATTCCGTGATGTTTTGCCACGTGGAGTTTCCCCTTGCTTTGGTGTTGATGTGTTATGTGAGATAGATAAGCATGTTGATGGTTTGGTTTGTGAAAAGAATGATGATTGTGAGCGTAATGTTGAAAGAGAAAACCTTGAAAAATCTCATGATGATTTTGTTGAAGATCCTTGCGGTTTGTTATTATTTAATGAAGGCCATGAACTTGGCGATGCAAGGGTGGGGATAAAAGAAATTTTGCCCCCACCTAACATCATCAAGAACGTGCCTTATGCTATTAACAAGGGTGCTTTCAATGAGTTTTTCAGGTTTGATGATGATGATCCCTCCATTTCTGAAGGTGGTGATGGGTTTGACCCAAACTGTAGGGTCAATTTGAAGACATTAGGAGGTACTTTACAAGATGGAGCTCCTAAAGCCCTTGGCTATGGAGTTATGGACTATTCGCCTGGTTGAGAGGTACCTTGTCTAGCTTAGGACAATAAACAAGCGCTTCTTGGGAGGCAACCCAAGCTTTTTTTTTCGATTTTATTTTTATTTTTTTTAGGATTTTCTATAATTTTTCCTTATTTTTCTTCCTTTTATTTTGATTTTTTTTCTAAAATTTTCCTTCTTTTTCTAGGATTTTTTCTAAGGTTTATATTTTATTTTTTCCTTTTTGAGGTTTTGAGTTTTAGGAAGATAAAAAAAAAGAGAGAAAAAAAAGGGGAAAATTTGAAAAGAAACAAAAAAAAAAAGGGAGAGGAAAAACAAGAAAATTTTGGAAAATCAAGAAACAAAAGAGGTGAGAAATAGAGGGAGGAAATAAAAGAAAAAGATGAGGGTGAGTGAGTGAAGAGAAAAAAGAAAAAAAAAAAAAGGGAAAGAGGTGCCAAGAGGATTCGAACCTAGGCGAAGAAGGCGAAAAACAGGGCTAACACAGGTCGTGCTGGACCTGGCACGATCCGTGTTGCTGTCCAGAGAGGAAAAAAATTTGAACATGGGTCAACACGGACCGTGTTGGAGCAACACGATCCGTGTTGACCCCTGATTCTCAGCAACACGGGTTTTTCCGCCCGTTTTGATGCCCTATTTTTTTTCCAATTCTTTTTACACGTTCGTTTTGGCCCCATTTCACTCGTGTAACCTACTCCTTCTCTCACTCATTCTTCTTCTTCCATCTCCCTCAACCTCCATAGCCATAACCTTATTCCTCCATCACTCTTTTTGCTCCATCTCCTTCAAATCTCACCCAAATCACTCCATTTTTCTTCCATTCTTCATCTCTTTCCTTCCTCTTTCAGATCCCACCAATTTCATCCTCATTCCTTTCATACCTTTTTCATCCCATTCCACCTCCATAACCAAAACTCCCTCCATTTTCAAAAACCTTCAAGCTCTTTTCTTCTCCTTCAAGTGTATAAAGGTTTGGTTTTTCTAATTTCTTTGTTTTCTTTAGTTTAATTTCGTTGTATATTTTCATTTTTAGTTTTCATTTTTGTGTATACTATGTGAATCTTCATTGTTGTCCACCATTGTTATGTTTCAAGCTTTTTGAAGTGTGCTTTTCTTGTTTAAATGTTGCTTCTTTGTTTTTCTTTCTTTCTTTTTCTTAGTTTGTTACTTTTTGCTTCTTTTAGTTTTGATTTTCTGTTTTAGAGTGTAAATTAGTTATTTTCTTATCTTAATTTAGTTGTTTACATTAGTTTATTTTGGTTTTTGTTTTCTAATTTTAGTTTACTTTAGTTGTTAAGGTCTTCACTTAGTTTAAGTTAGTTTACTTTAGTTTAGTCTTTACTTTTGAAGTGTTTTAGTGTTGTCTAAATGTTGTACACATTGAAGTGTTGGATTAACTAGCTAGCTCAATTTCTTGTATGTGTCTATGTATATGTTCAGTGCCTAGCGTAGTCTAACTTAGTTTCATTAGTAGTGTTTAAGAGTTTAAAGGTCTTGAAAATACTAAAAAAATAAAAAAATATATAAATATATAAAAAAATATAAAACCTTAGAGTTTAGTTTGCTTTGAGTCTTATGTACATTAGTTTAGGATTAGTTTAGGTTTAAGGTTTCTTAGTTTTGCTTAGTTTTTCTTTTGTTACCCTTGCATTTTACTAACTTTTTAGCTTGTACATTTTGTATAAAAGATGGTTAGGACTTCGCGTGGTGAGGAGCAAGCATCAAAGAGGCGAAAAGGGGACAACGGAGACAAAGGCAAGGGCAAAGCAGGTTCGTCCTCCCGGCAAACGTGAGGTAATAACCCTTTTAATTTAGAAGGTGTTCAATTCGAGCGTTACCTTGCTTTGTCTAAGCGAAACATAATCCCTACTCGTTACATGAATGAGCCGTTTTTGCAAACCACTGGCATGCTAGATGATGTAGAATGGCTTTTAAATCGGAAGGGGATGTTAGATTTCGCTAGGATGAGAGAGCCCACCTATCGGAACCTTACCCTAGAGGTGCTTAGCACCTTTGATGTAAATTTTAGAACACAAGAGGGTAGGATTTCCTTTAGTATAGATGAAGAGGAACATCGATTGACTCTCGCCCAATTTGCCGAGATCTTTCGTTTACCAGTTATCCACGATGTCGCCACACGAGATGTGCCCCCTTTAGCCGAATGGAACGCCAATGAATTTTGGCAGTTTACCACAACTAGGAATGACTACCACCCGAGTAGGTCTAAGTGCACGCATACACGAACCCCGTGTTCCAGACACGCAGCCGCATCCTTGCTTGTGGGTTATTTGGTCGGGGATAGTATGAATGTTGCGCTCGCCGAAGTTTTACACGGTTTGGGGTATGTATTATGCACGACCCGAGGTTAACCCCGCCGCTCTTTTTGCCACGCATTTAGCCCGCATCACATCTCACACAAAAGGTGCTATTGTTGTTGGTGGGTTGCTCACAATTTTGGCTAGGCACTTTGGATGGGATCCGGCTCGTCACGAGCGAGATAGGGTAGAGGGCCCAATGACTTTAGATGGTCGAGCTATTAGAGACATGAAAATGTGCAAGTTAAGAGGGGAAGAAGTCTGGTGGGTGTATCCTAACAATAAATTGATGAGGCTTCCTCATCCGAACCTTACCATTCAAGAGCTCCCGAACATTCTTTTTCTTCCTAACATGCCCATCCCTCCACCTAACCCTATTCCCGCCCAAGTTCCTTCGCCTCCTCATCACGAGGATGGTGGGGATGATGATGAAGGTCCCGCCGCTGCTTTTGATTTCCAAGATAATTTTAATTCTTTGCGTGCGGACCATGCTTCTCTTCGCACTTATTGGGAAAATGAGTTTGGTTATTTTCGAACCACTTCGAACCAAATTTTACAAAACCAAACTCAGCTTTTTGCGAGGCTCGACCTTCTTGACCAAGCCAATGCCACCCAAGCTGCCGAACAAGCACGCATGCTTGAGATGATGCAAGCGATGCGCGATTGACAGTTGAACTACCCTCCCCAATATCCTTACCCACCTCCTCCTCCACCACCGCAGTGATTGACTTGTTTTTACCCCTCGTGCTCGTTTCTTCTTGACTCATGCATTGAGGACAATGCTTTGTCCAAGCATGGGGGGGATTACTTTGAAAATTTAGAGTCCTCATCTTTGTGTATATGATTTTATTGTTGTTTCTTTAGTTTTCTTTTGTTTAGTTTAGTTTTTCTTTTTGATTTTTCTACTTTTTAGCTATCATTGTAAATATTTTGCATCCACTTAGAATTGCATTAGTTAGTTTCATATTAGATTTTATTTCTTTCTTTTTCTTAGCTTTTAGTTCCTTCTTTTCTAGTTTTCCATTTGACTTTTGATTTTAGTTTTCGGAAAACTAAAATAATAACAAAAAAAAATCAGAAAAATTGAAAATTAAAACATTTGAAATAAAAAAAAGAAGGAGAAAAATTAGGATAGGTTAAGCTTAGTGAATAAAATTCTCCGGTGATGAATTAAAGCTAGATACGTTTTCTTTTGATTTGATTTAGTCTTGTATAGCCCTTTTGTGAATTAAAATTTTGAAAAGAGTTGTGAAAACATAGAAAGTTTAGAATTGTACTTTGATAGTGAAGATTGATTCCTCTTTTGAGATCTTTTGGAATGAGTTTAGCACATACACATCTATTTGAACTAGGTTTATTTGAGAGCTTTTACCCGTGAGACCACAAAGCCTTAAATGACTAATCATTTTTATTAGTCTCATATTTCCCATGTGTGACTCATCCATAGCTTTCATTCTCTAGAACTTGCGATGTATCTCTTTGAAACTGCATTTTTGCTTGTGCATTGATAATGTGATAGAGGCATTCTTTTGTATATATTTTAGCTACTAAGCCAAATAGCCACCCTTTATTTGTGAATATCCGCCTTTAACCCTTCTTTTAGCCTTGTATCACTCTTTCTTTTGATTACCTATATAACTAGCCATGGCCGTATATATAATTTCTTACCCTTAAGCCATTGCTTGGAGTGTTAGAGTGTGAAAGTTGGGTTGATTGTGGTGAATTACGTGGTTTGGTTTTGTTGGGGATGTTATGAAGTTGAAAATCTTGAGATTGATCCCCATTATAGTTTGATATGGGTTGAGTTGGAAGTTTGCCTTATTAGTGTATATATCTTTGATTATGATTTGAAAAAAAAAATGAAAAATGAAAAAAAAAAGCAAGTGTGTAAGTTTATTTTTCCTTGAGTTGAGGCAATTTCTACTTGATTTTGGGGTGTTCTATTGTGAATATAAGGTGTGAGAGTTCTTAATTGTGTAAATTTGGTGAGGTTTATGCTCCAAGCTTTGGCTTTTAGCACCACTTTCCCAAATATATTTCCAACCCTTAGCCTTAACCCCATTACAACCCTTTTAAAGTCCTCTTGATTATCATTGGTACCTTGCATTTTAGCGGTAGAGAATTGAGATTATTTGCAAGCTTATGGTAGAGTGTTGTTATGCGATGAGTATTGAGTGCACCTTCATTGAATATTACTTTTCAAACACATGAGAGGAGTGTTTCCACATTTCCTAAAGTGAGGTTGCTCTCAATTTCCTAGTTTCATCCATTATTGTGTGCTTGCTTGTTTCATTTGTGATCAGGAGGGTGATTAGTTTGATCTTGATAGGTATGGTTTTTGTAATTCTTTTTATGGTTTCATTTTCTCTTGTAGATAAACTTTCGTTCATACTTGGGCTATGCTTGATTAAGTTGGATTAATTGAATGTCTTATCGATGCTTTCCAGAGGAGATTTGTAAATAAAATTTCAATTTTACCTTGAAACTTTTTCCTTTTGATTTGAGTCATTTTGTCCCGTTTATTTTCTATTTTCGTTCTTTTCATTGTTTTCTTTTTTTTGTTTGTGAGTATTAGCCTTGCTTAGGGACAAGCAAGGTGTAAGCATGGGGGGATTTGATAAGTGTATTTTATATATATGTGATCTTGGGTAATTTAGAGCTAATTTGAGTAATTATTAATATGAATGTATTATTTTATACTTGAATTCTCTATTTTATGCTTGGTTGGAGTTTGGTATAATTTTGTAGGAAATTGGTGTTTAAGTGAAGAAATCAAGCTTAAAATCAAGTGTATGGAGTCCAAGAGGATCACAATGAAGAATAAATCCACCCCAAGGCCCAAGCTCAAGCCCAAGAACACATGGATACCGCAGATACCAACACGGTGTGAAAAGACCCAACACGGTCGCTTTAGCCTCCGTAAAGTCGAGAATTTGATTCAGGAACAACACGGTCCGGTCGGTTCAACACGACCGTGTTGACCCTAAAGACGGTCCGTGTTGGCCTGGAATCACCCGTGTTGCTCCTGTTTAATGCAAAAATGGCGTTTCGGTTGCTCTTAATGCTATATAATTGATATATCCGGTGGTTTTTGCTGGCATTGACTCCTACTCATCATCATCCTCATCATCATATTCATCCATCCTTTCATCCATATTTCCATCCACATTCATCCATTGTGAAGATAGAGAGATTGGTTGAGTTTTGGAAGATTGGTTCTCAAGCATCGAGAGAAGTGGAGGAGCAAAAGTCCCCGCGGATCGACATTCAAGCAAGGATTGAAATCCAACTCGGTTTATTTCTTTTTCTTATAGTTTCCATGCTTTCTAGAGTAGAATTTGTTATGCTTAGTGAATCGAACATGAGTAGTGAGTAGTTTCATAAGTTTAGGGGATAAACCCTTATTAGTTTCTCTTATGGATTAAGTTTTGTTGGATTGAACAAGTTTGTTTATCTAGTTTGAATGCATTTTATTTAACCTTTGATTATGTTTGTCATTGTTTTTGACTGGCCATCAAGAATATGGAATTAGATTGTTGAATGAAGTACCGAACGGAGAAATTCGATAATCGGAACCCTTAGGATTAAACTAGTTTATGAAGTGAACTAGAGATAGAAGACTTTGTAACTAGGGGTCATTGGATAATTTGATATTTAACTTAGATAAAATTGACAATAAAGAGTCCAATAGATCAATTTTACTAAGCAATCCGTTTCATTGCCAAAAGCTCGCTACGGAATACATTATGCGATTATCGACCCTAAAATGTACCAAATTAGTGACATACATGTTCAATCCACTTGTTTGATTCATAGAGTTACTTAGGTTTTATCCCCTGAACGCTTTTCCCATATTGATAATCCAAGTAAATTGTGTGAATATTTGTTGGTTTTGCCCTTTTTAGTGATTAGAAATAGAAAAAGTTAATCTAAATCAAAAACCCGACCGATTTAGCAATCACATAGGAAGCTAGTTTGGTGTGTAGTTAGCAAAGTCCCTGTGGGATCGACCTTGATATTTGCTACACGTACACCCGTGCACTTGCGGCGTATCACAGGCATCGAATCCTGATCTCGGGGTTATCACCCACATGAATATTAGCCTGTTAAAGGCATCAAGACAACAACCCGCTTTATGTTTCCACTTTGAATTACTAATTCATTATTCACACTCATCTCGCAACTCTCAAGTCAAACCCAACCCAGGTTATCAAAACCAATAATAAAACCACTAATAAAAGACCATCCAATTTCTTAACTCATAAAAAATCAAAGCACGAACAATTATAAACAGTTATCCAAAACAGATGGTCACATTTCCACATAAAGTCCCCTTTCGGGATGCAATTCTCAAAACAGATTAGAAAACATTTAAAACACATTTAAAGAGCATCCCGGTGGGGATTAGAGCATAGACATTACCTGATATACTTCACAGCACAGCAAAAAGAAGAATACATTTGAGCTCGCTAACGTCTCGCACTAACTCGGGCCTAGAATAAGAATAATTATCTAATCAAAACACGTTCTAACGAAGTTAGTATTAACTATCAACTACCTAACCCATCCCCTAGGAACACTTAGGTTCCTATCATTTATGGTTTACACTTAACACATTCAAGGAACAAGTTCACACATAAAATTTACTCAAACATTTTCATAAATAAAAGCAAACAGAGGACAGATTATAACGTTCACATAGAACGGGTCACAACTCGACTTCCTGACATCCTATGGGTCTGGTTCTGGACTTTTCGGAAACCTAGGGATGTCTACTAAAATTTCCATGTTGATGGCTAAGCCCAAATCAGTCGCGAAGGACTCTAAAAACACCCCTCTTCACAATTGGTCCAATTCTGACAAGTTCTGGTAAAACGGTTATAACTCGGGCTATACAAAACGAACGTTCGATCCGTAAAATTCCTATGGTTCCTACCATCTAAGGGAACCTCCAGTTAAAAGGGCTCGATAAAAAGGTAACTACACTAGCCGTGGTGACTCGATCTTTAGACACTAACGAAACTGTCCCGATAACAGTTATTAATTTAATTTGTTATTTTGGTTCTAACCTTTACCAAACGGCCTTGGGGTTCTAATTTGGGCTTAAAACGATACTTAGGGTCTAAGATATAAGGTCCAACTTAACTTAGATCCAACAATTAAACTTGTAGAAGTAAACTTAATTTAGAAAACATGAAAGACACTTTAATAACACTTTAATTAAAAAAAACCTAAGTCATACAAGGAAATAAAAAAAATTCTTAGAACAATAACCACGTAAACAAAGTTTTAAAGACTTTAAAACATGAATTAGTTATAAGATTATAACATTACAACAAGAATTTCACGAAGTAAAACAAAGGTGGTTAAACATGCGGTTTCTTTAATCAAGAATCAAGAAAGGCTTAAAGAACAAGTAAAATAAAGTACAAAGTACATGTATCTACTAATCAAGAATTCAAGAATTTAACCTAGGTAATAAATTTCCAAATTCGTACATACAATAATATTGTGGTCTAAAAAGGTTCATATAAAGAATATAAAGAATATTAAAGAACCACTTTTAAACCTAATAACCAACTATTACAACCTAATCTAATTACAATTTACAACATAAAATTACACATAACAATTAATAATTTACACATAATAATTTAATCAAGAATTTAATTAAATATTACTACACAAGAACAAGAATAATTACAATTTATAACTTAATAAATTACACCCTCATATTACAAGATTTGGTAAAAGAATAACAATAATAATAATAATAAAACAGAAAAAAAAGAAATAAAGAAAGAAAAATATCAAAATAGATTTAGGGTTTACGTAGGGTTTAGGCTGCGGGTTTTCCGCGATCGGGCCGGGCGGTCGTGGCGGGCGGTGACCGGGTGAGCGACGGCTGGGTGGTTGGCGTCGGGGTTCGTCGGAGGTGGTCGACTGGTGTCGGCGTGGACGGTGGTGGTTGGGGTCGAACTCAGCAGCGACTTCAAGCAACGGTGGCTGCTTCTTCGCGTCGGGGCGGTTTTCGGTGCTGGCGAGGGTTGCGCGGCGGTCGTCTGGTGGTCGGGAGTCGATAGCGACGGCCTGGGTGGCGGTTGGTGGTGGTGCACAGCGACGGAAATCAGATGGTGAGAGAGAAGGACGAGGGAGAGAAAGAAGATGGTGATGGTGGTTGCGGTGGTTGCCGGCGATGCAGGCAGCGGCGCTCCGGCTCCCTGGTGGCCGGTGCAGGTTCACGGTAGAGAGAGAGCAGGGAGAGGGGGTGAAGGCTAGGGTTAGGGTTTGGGTTTAGATTAGGGTTTGAGGGAGAGAGAGAGGGGTTTTTATATTAGTCTAATAAAGGCCCAACTATACTAATCTCACTCCTAATCCAACCCAATAAGAAAATCTGATTTTTCTTTTCTAAAAACAACTAATAATAATAATAGTAGTATTAATAATATTAATACTAATAATCATATAATCACATAGCAAATAATATTCACGTAATTAATCACATAATAATATTAACCAGCGGAAATTACTATTCTACCCTTGTTAGCCCCTTAACGGTCCTACGAGCTCAAGCGTTAAGAAAAAAAAAATTAAACACAAACAAATAGTAGTAAATAACGAAGTCAACCCTAATTTACTAACGACGTCACGGTCAACATCTTTGGATTTTTTCGGGGTTTTACATCATTACCTCCTTAAAAGAAGTTTCGTCCTCGAAACTTAAGCTCAGACCTAACGGTTCGGTAACAATCCTAACGGTTCCGTTCTTCCTAAAACTTGAGGTTTTACACATTTACTATTAATTATCAATTATATGAAGCTTGAATGTGTTAGCTATGCCAACAATTAAATTGACACCATAACAAATGAACCTCATGCACTAGACATATTTTAAACGTCTTTTTGTAAATTTTAAAAAATATTAGATAAAAGTGTGATTTTATACCATTTATATGTATTATTATAGTAATAGAAGTCAATCATGTAATTTTTTTCAATTTAATTTACAAATATATAGATTTTATACAATGGCAAAAGTGCAAGACACTAAGATGTGTCTTGCCCCAAGACATTTATCATTTTCGAAAGTTTTTTTGATGAACTTTTACTGTAAATTGAACATGAACTCAAAATTATCAAGTATTAAAATTACCAATAAGTCTAGCTAACCTATGTTGTAAAAACCGGACCAGATCAGCCGGTCCAACCGGTTAAACTGTGAACCGATTAGGTGACCGGTCTGGTTCCATGTTTAACTCGACCAACTGGTTCAACCGGGAAAATCCGTCAAAACCGGTTCCACTGGGTGAACCGGTTGAACCGGCCGGTTCACGATCAGACCGAAAATTTGATGATTTAATTTTGAAAATTCCGGTTTTTGACCGGTTCAATCTGGTTTTTGACCGGTTCAATCCGCTTTTGACCAATTCATGCAATTTTCATGCCGATTTAACTATTTTGGTAGTTTAATTATTCTTGAAGTATATGAAATTTTTTTAATTCGTGACCGGTTCATGCCGATTTTGACCGGTTCATGCCGATTTTGACCGGTTCAATCGGTCTAATCCGGCCAAACCGGTCCGTTCGGTTGAACCATTAACCCACTGGGTCAACCGGGTTCTGACAACATAGTACCTAACAAGATAATTATGCTTTAGAGAAACATACACAAATCATAATTACACATAATCATTCAAGATGGGCACTAATTGTTCATTGTTAGGTGGAGAACCAAATACAAGAGAGAATAATGAAGATGTTGTACGTCCTAGACAAAGTTGATGGCACCCACTATTACTCAAGGAATTTGATCCAGCAAAAGAGCATACTCTATCTCCATTGCTTTTTTATGCTCAAAGTAAAATAAATACTAAAGCTTTGAGGCATCCATTTTATTCCACTTCTAAAGTATTCCATTATTCTAAAGTAATATATATACTACTGAACAAATTTCAAATAACAATTATCATTGGGTGGAAAAGAAACAAGCATTATCTAATTACTTAACATCCAAGTTTATGTAATCTCAAAAATAAAAAAGCACTCAGCTCATGGAAATTAAAAAGGAGGAATGGGATTGGTATTTCCCCTTTTTCTTCATTTTTTTATGTTTCTTTTTGGGTTTTATACCCTTGCATATTTATTATGGTTGCATATTTACTAAATTTTAGTTAAATAACATATAGAACTTGAAAAAAAAAAAAGCTTATATCAAAAGTTGAAAGGAAAAGAAGTTCAGACTACTCAAGGACCTGTTCTTTTGTGTGGATGATAGAGTGCGGATAATGATATATATAATATAGAAGGATAATGAAAAGTGTGATATGATATTGTATGGTATGAAATGATATTGGTAAAATTGGTAAAATATGGTAGGTGCAGTGTGAAACCGTCCAAAAGAATTGGACCCAAATTTAATTTATTTTCAATTGAAAAACTTTTAGATCACATTTTAATTAGAATAACCTTGCACATTGATAAAGAAGTTCATACTACTCAAGTTAAAAAAAAATATTATCATCCATTAGTTATCAATGCGCAAGTTATTAACCTTGCACATTGATAATCACGCAAGAAAAATGCTTGATTTGAAATAACTCAAATAATTAGATGATTGTTCATTCATAATATTTGTATTATGAAAATGATCTAACCATAAAAAGATACAGTGAATTTCAAGATACTTTTATTTTAGATATTATATATTACGACAACTTAAGATTTCAAAATTAGTTTAGTTGAATTGACCTTATTTTATTATTACTTGTTCTAAATAAATGTAAAGGTACATATATAATATTTGATAAGCTCACAAGTCAAATTAAAATTAGAAAATGGGGCTCAAATCCCCAAATGCTATCACTATTTTCACTGCAATGTCACACATAACACAAAATTAATTCTCATAATCATAATAGACAATTGCACAAATTAAGCTATGATATTTTTTTTCTTCAATTCAAACAATAAAACTATCTCCCCAAACCTATTAACTTATAATTTTTGTATTTTTTTCACCCACATTTCCGTGGAATAAACCCAAACCGGTTATTTTTCAAGTCATACTCCGTATAATAATTCTGCATCTGGAAATTCCCCAAAATAATCCTCGGCCCGCCCAGCTCCTCCCGGCCCGGCGGGTCCGTCACCACCGTCATGCACACCGCCTCCGAATTTCCGGCGACAGAGAAGTAATTCTCCAGTGGAAATACCATTTCTGCCCCTCCCTTGAACTTGAACTTTAACGACGGCAACGACACCGTTTTGAGGCCGGAGACGTTGAAACATGGCCGGAGCCCCGTCAACTCCTCGACCACCTTCACCCTCCTATACGCGCTCGCCTGCGTCTCAATCTCACGCGCCACCGGCTCGAAGATCTCCCTTGCCATGTACGTGAAAGTCGTGCCGGAATCCACGATCGCGCCGCCGTTTCCGATGTACGGATCCGCCGGAGAAAGGTACGGACGTGGAATCCTGACTTTCTTACCACCGACCATGATCTTCTTCAACCCCAGGTAGTAGTACACAGAGTACCGCTTCTTAGCCTCGACTTGAGGGTTCTTCAGAAACGGGGTATAC
Source organism: Portulaca oleracea (assembly GCA_029582165.1). NCBI lineage: Eukaryota > Viridiplantae > Streptophyta > Magnoliopsida > Caryophyllales > Portulacaceae > Portulaca > Portulaca oleracea. Next base: position 34,259,779 of record CM055886.1, read on the forward strand.
CGGATTCCGGCGACCTTCTCGCCGGAGATGGAATTTCCGGTGAGGTTCATCGACGCGGACATCGGAGTATCGTCGAAGCGGTGGGACACCAAGCAGTACGAGAACTTACTCAACCCGAGTTGACTCGGCAGCCCGGTTTCCCCCCGCCCGAACCCGGCGATTCCGGCGGGTTGCCGGGAGGAAAACAGAGAGCATCCGACGAGGAATCCGGGAACTTTCCGGCCATTCAAGGAAAGAGTATCGAGCAGGGCAAGCCCGCCCGTTGAACCCGACCCGTATATGATCAGATAAGGCGGGCAGATCTGGGTGCAGTTGGGTGACCTAGAATCACATTCGGAGCACCGGGTTTGGGTATTCGGGTCGTGGATCCAGCCGCATTTAGGGTTCCGGCAGCCGAGGATTCTCGCGGTGGAGGACAGTTTGGGTATGAAAGTGGGGATCCGATTGTTTTGATCGGAAAAGGAACAGTTTCTGCAGACGTAGTTATGTGTGCAGGGGAACCAGACGAAGCTGCTTCCGGTGTCCATTACGAAGGGGATCGTCTGCGGCGGCGTTCCGAATTTGAGGGAGATTGAGTAGCCTCCGTACGAGTGAGGGTACAGTGGGGTGGTTGCTGCGGCGGAGGTGGTGGTTGTGGTGGTGGTGGTGGGTTTAGGGTTTTTGAGGTAGTGGGCTCGGGCTAAGGAGGCGGAGGCTAAGTGGGTGAGGCGGCGGTAGACGTCGTCTGAGGAGGAAGGTGGTTGTGGGTGGGTGTTGATGGGGGAGAGTGAGAGTGTGCCGGTGGAAGTTGCGGCGGAGAGAGAAACTAGAGAGAGAAAGAGGAGGAGGAAAGGGATGAGATTGGCCATGTTGTGGTGTGTATTGGCCTATTGGGAGGTGTAAAGGAGGGGTTGGAATTGGGAAATCATTTTGGGGGTTTGTGGGGAGGTTATATAGTAGACCTATTAGAAAGTCCAAAAGTGACCAAAAAATGAGTGAGTTAGTTTGTCTTGTTTTCATGTGTTATGAATCACATGGACCACCATAGGGATGGAGGGACAGAGGCAGCAAGAGCTAGGCTAGGTGTCATGTGATTTTGACTCCTTGCATGTATTGTATTACAATAACTTAGTCATGTAGTAAAGCTCCATACTTTAGATGCGATGCAAAGGCTAACAATGTACTACATAAACCATGGGCTTTGGTAGCCTTATCAATAGACATGTAAGAATTGTGAATATGCTATAGACATGGTACAAGCAGTATCAAGAGGTAGCGGTAAAGTATTTTAAGAAAAAAATTTAAGCAAGAAAATCTTTGGATGAAGGAAAACCGAACAAGCTTGAAAAGTGATATGATCGAACTCCGAACTTTAATGTGATTACCAAATAAATTCCTGATTGAACGAGCTAGCAACCCTACATTAAAATTATTACAAAAAATTATATAAAAACGAAATATCATATATATATATAGTCAAAGACTCCACTTACCTATGGAAAACTACATACCAATCACTTACACTATAAAACTTCAAATTTAGAGAGAGATAGATAGATTACTATTGGATTTGTCATTAAATAGCCCCAGTTAAGATAATGTAGGTGGATGGCAAGGTCACTAGCTCCATGTGATTATTGATAGATGTAAGAGTTTTAATTTTAATCTATAAAATTATTCTATTTGTTGGACTTCACTTCAGACAATCATAAATGCATGCATACGTACAGGCAGCAGCAGCATCCTTAATCAGCAACATAATTTGAATTAAAGTTGTCACCAATAGTTTTTAAGGGCTAGTGAAATCAAGAAAGCTGACAAATTAAGTAGCAAATTGAGAGATTGGACATACACCTACACCATAATTTAAGATTGAATAGTACTATATACCTCTGTCTTAAAATATCTATCATTTGACTAAATTTTGACCAATGATTACTCACAAATTACAATGAGTTACGATTCGGAATTATCACCATTAGAAAGATGCATTAGTAAAAATTACAATGACAGTAATTTGAGAATAATCAACGGTTAAAATTAGTTAAATGACAGACATTTTAGGACGGATGTATTAAATTTCTGTAGAAGATGTTGGCGAGATCCAAGGCGGAAACTCATTTCAATCAAGACTCATGGTAACAGGTTAAGTGATGTTTCATTTTAAAATCAATTAGTGTTAAGAGGAGTAACTCATTTAATTTATATCGCAAATCCTTTCACCTTAACCTTCCAATGTGATACTTCTTACTCATGACTCATGAGTCATGAGTAAATTTCAACAAAAGTATCAAGAATTCCTCTTGACCTAAGGTGCGTTTACTCAGGCTATTATGAGTGATGAAGGTTTATCTTCTCCTAAGGCCTTGTTTTTTTTATATGGTTGACTGCGGTATGACAAGATGCGGTGTGGTGGAATTTCATGGGTTTGAAAAAGTTGTGGTGAATTGTGGTAAGTTGTGGTGGGTTTTGTTTTTAATAATTATAAATTGTGTTGGTAAATGTGAAAAAGGTGGAAAAGTTGATTGCGGTGGGTTGTGGTAAATTATGGTGGATTATGTTGTGATAGGTTGTGTGCCAGAATCATGTGTATACAGAACACTAGCCACCACCGCATAAAAAAATAAGGCCTAAGATTCATATTTCAACGGTCATCATTTTCTGAGGGATATCTATGTATATTTTGGGGGGCTTTTCATGAATTTTTAATGCTACATCATTTTCTGAGGGATATCTATGTATATTTTGGGGGGCTTTTCATGAATTTTTAATGCTACATCATTGTTCATTGTACTTGTACAAGTTTATATTTCCCTCTTATGACTTGTCTATTTAATTACTGTTTCTAGCTTGTGCATTTCTCTTAGCTTCGGTGCTAAGTTCGATATAAAAAATATGGATAGACGGATGATACAATAAGGCTAAATTCGACGGATATAATATAAGGCAGTGGGTCGGATTCTCATAAGGTCCAGAGGGTCGACCCACGTAAAAGAGGATTGCTAAAGGCCTAAAGGGATCATATAGGTATAACCAATAGTCTGGTCTTTTTTTTTGAGTTGGAAAATTTGACCTAGCCCACAGCTTCAATGAATAAATTAGACCTTGACCCTACCCGATTCTACATTGTTAGGATCAAGATAAATTATAACCTAATATTTGCAGCGGAAGAGATAATTATCAGGATGTATAAATTGAGAAGAAATATAACAAGATCAGGAATTAAAAGATAGAAAGTATAAAGACACACGATTTACGTCGAAACCCAAATCGGGAAAAAACCACAGATGACAACGGAGCAATAATCCACTAGTATAAGGGGAGAGATTACAATAGAGATCCCAAGGGGCTATATAACGCAAGGGGATCGACGGTCAGATCACAAGGGCTTAATAGCACAAGCTATATAACGCATGTAAATCGATGACAAGATCTCAAGGGGTTAATACACAGCGAGAATATACTGAAGACAAAATTACTCTTTAAAGGACTCTCACAACCTAGGGATGGGGTAGAGGTGAAGAATGCTCTAAATGTGCGTGTTACATTGTCATAAGTGTATAGGTTGATAACAACCTATATTTATAGGAAAGACTCCTTAAAAACCTAACCTGACTCCCACTCCAATTAAATTTGGAATCTAATACAATTAGGAAATCTAATATAATAAAAAAACCTAAATAATATTCTAATACAATTAGGAAATAAATAATTGTGGGATCAAGAGGCTGATTTTGGGCCATAAACTCAATATACATAGTTAATGGGTCGATCCTAACTCAATTTAGCGCGGCCCATTGTCACACCTACTTGGAGAATGTAGATTGATAGTGACTGCCAATGGTCATTTTGTGTTGGGGGTGGAGACAAGATGGGAGGGTCACATAGGTACTACCAATAGTCCAAAAAAATTGTAGCAATGTGAAAATGAGATTCTCTTGAATAGTTATAGACACAAGGATGCGACGAGGAGCGGTCCATGCTGCGTCTAGGATTTGTTCTTTTCTACGGTGTAGTTGCGGTACAGTGGAAATTTGAAAAATGTGGTGGAATGTTGAAGGTTGTGGTAGAAATAATGGTAGGTGAGTTGACATATTTTAATTTAAAAATAATAATAAGTGGAAATAAAGTGAAAGTTTTGATTTTTCATTTGAAAATTTTTCATTTTTAGGCATCGTTTTTCATGGTTAAGAAATCATGCACAATATTTACCGCATGCTTACAACCCACCACAAAATACCATTCTACCACAATTCACCACAACCCACCACAAATTACTTTTTCAAATTTATTATATATCCTTAATATAAATTTTCAATCAATACTTTTTCAACTCACTTTTTCCAATACAATACTATTTCAACCATTTTTTAATCATTAAAAAATAATACATTATTTCAACTCACTTTTTTCAATTACTTTTTCACAATTACCAATATATATATATATATATATATATATATATATATATATATATATATATATATATATATAGGAAAATTGGATTCTAATAATCCCTACTTTCCAATTGAATGATAATTGGACCGTACTTTCACTTTATATTCTGGTGATCCAAAAAAAAATAAAATTGGATTGTAGTGGGATATTTTCGAGGGAATCATAGATTTTGTGTTGCATTTGATTCAAAACTTAGTATAACACTTTACAATGATTTTTAATGAATTTACAGCGTTTCTCCCAATTTTTTTTCATTTTTTTTACTATTTTTTACGATTTTTCACTTTTATTATTTTTAAAAATCATAATAATTATTCGGAGTCTCAAAAAAATAATTTAAAAATGTTTTAGAAACTACAATTCATTAACTTTCTAGGGGCAGGAACGAAAAAAACAAAAACAATATAGTGTAGGAATGAAAAAAAATAAGAAGAATGTGGAGGTGAATTTGGTACCACTACAATCCTTTTTTTTTTTTGGACCATTAGAATACAAAGTGAAAGTACGGTCCACCATTGTTCAATTGATGAAAGTAGGGATTATTAGAATCCAATTATCATATATATATATATATATATATATATACAAAAAACTCACCACAACATACCAATAACCCGCCACAATTACACCACAACCCGCCACAATTTTACCACACCATATTACGCCATACCGCAGAATACCGCATAAAAGAACAGGGCCTTAATAAAAAGAGAAATGGTATGTTGTAGTAAGTTGTGATCAAATTTAAAAGTGTGATGCAGTGTGGAACCATAAGCCCACCGACCACAGAAAAGAATGAGGCCTTACCATAGATAACTTGGCAAGGTCTAAAACTTCAAGGGGGAAGGAAGGAAAAGAGGATGATATGTGACGACACGAGTGTAATTTAATTTAACAGCTATGCAGTGGCGCATTGCTCTACAAGCACAACGTAGTTAATATAAAACAAGTATTAACTAAGTGTCTGTCATTCCATCTTTCATACTTCCTACAATTAATGAGCGTAAAAATTAGTGAAGAAATCATGAAAAACAATTAACAATGGACAAAATTGATAAATAAGTAATAATTAATCTGCTCTGAAATTGTAAAATGACGGATATTGTCAAATGAAAAAGAATTAACTAAAATAACAGATAATATGGAACAAAGGGAGTAATTATGTTCCGATTATCATGTGAGATGTAATTAAGGTACATGAATTTTGAATGCTAACTAAGTTTGTTTCATAGAAATGTTAATAAGTTAATTTTCATAATATGATTCTAATAATAGAGTAAGACATTTAAAATGTATAGACTCATATAATTTTCATTTTGCTTTTTATTAACTCGAGTTTTATTAAGGTCGTGTTCTTTTATGCGGTTGGTAAACTGCGGTGCTACATCCCACCGCATTTTACCGCAAATCATTACTTTTCTCTCTCCTCACTTTTCTCCTCTACTTTTTATATTCTCTCTCATCTCCTACCCCACATACCAATAACCTACCACAATTCCACCACACCCCACCACAATTCCACCACACTTCACCACATCATTCCGCAAAATACCGCATAAAAGAACACGGCCTAAGGCAACACTCATGGACCAATATAAGTCATTCATTTTAAAGATCATACTCGCTCCATTCTATATTACTCAACAGATTTTCACAGTATAATTTCAATATTATTATTTGATCAAATAACTTCTCATATAATATTTTTATTAATAATTGTAATATTATATTTTTAAAATACTAATTTTTCATTACAAACTAACAATAGCATTTTATATAACAAACTATTATATATATTAGAGAAACAAACGTTCAAAATTTTTAAATTTTAACTGGTATAATTTAGAAGGTGACAAATAAGGTAGAACAAAGAGAGTGATGAAGGAAAATAAATAGGAGTGCTCTGTGTTTGACTAAATCATTATGCTTGCGTTTACTATTTTCATTGTCATACTCAACATTCAGATAGAATAGTTTGAATTGAAATTAAAGAATTCAACTCCACCTAACATGCATGGAAAATGCTTCTTAAAAGTTTATCAGATATTTATTTGGCTTCCGTACGTACTAGTTTTATTTTTCATAGAAGAAGAAGATGATTTCAAGATGGTCATGACGTCCCTAGTTATAGAATTTGAAAAGACATTTCTAGATAGGCCTCTTGCTTAATATGGGATTGTTGATATTCGAACATGAGATTTCTTACTTAATGTGACTTTGATACTATATAGAAATATATCAATTAAAAGTTTAAGCTGATAATTTTATACTAACATTACGGAACGAATGAAAACGTGGCAGCTATGCTTATACAGTTGTACCAAATTGACTTGAATGTTTCGATCATATGAGATCATATTATGCTTTATGATTTCAACAAATATTGAGTTATGTGGTTGGTCAATGTCCTTTATATAAGATGCAAGCGCCACTTAATTATTTTACGCCACAAATATAGGAAATGAATAAACAAACAAGAGGAGTACTCATGAGTCATGGATCATTTTCTTTGCTTAGTCTAATCATATATTCTCACTTCAAAGTTTCCTTTTCAACAAATTCAACACGAACAAGTCGTCATGAGTTGAATTTGTGCTTCGTTTATTATAAATTTTTATATATTCACCTGCAAGTCTAGATTGTTCATCACTTCCAAGTCCTTCTAAAGACTTTAAACGAAAAGATCGAATAAGCAAATTGTATACTTTTTACTGGACCGTAAAATTTCATTCAACATAAATTTGAGAATTTATATATTATAATCGGCATGTTGAATGGTTAGTAAAAGTTAGTAAAAGAAATAAATGTGTTGTTTCTATCAAATGTCTCACATGAATATAATAGTGTTATTTATAGCTGTTGTTTTGCTTAGGAAAATGAATAGATTTTTCCTAGTTAATGTCTTACATGAACATAATAAGGTAGCTTATATCTCCTTATAAGTTAGAGTTACATAGCTTTATAAATAAATGAGCTATGAATTGGACTACCCTATGCTTGGGTTAAGGTTCAATGCTTCACATTGAACCGCATACGCACACATGCGCGCGGGGTGGGCTGTAGGGCGCTGGAGGTGCTTTTGACGTTTATTAGGCATACTTGACACCTAACATAGGAGCAGACAACATAATAACATTTATTTATTTATTTCAAACAGTTGGATAGAATTAGTTGTTTTCAATTGTCAATTCTATCCAACTGCATGAGTGTTGTCGTCTTTATTTAATTAAACAGGAGATAAATGTGAGGATTAATTATATATGAGTAAATCGATGAAGTTTTGTTGTATCCTGGAGATATAAATTTACATGAGAGACAAATCTTGTCTTAATGATAGTGATCTGAATCTCAGTTTTTCTAACATAACCAAAGTGTCATTTAAAGTTTGAAGGATAAAATTGAGTTTAATTGTCCTATTTAAGCTCAAAATGTCATTTAAAGCCATTTCCAATCCCAATATTTTAGTAAACAAATTTCATCGCAAATTACATAATCGCCAAAAAAGTTGCTAAGTTTATTGGTTCAAAAGGTAAGGAAAGTATATTATTAAGAGCACATTTGGTAAGAATCGTAGGGAAACATAATTTACTATAGGAAAAATTTCCCCTGAAAAGTTTTCTCTAGGAAAATTTTTCCCGAATAAAAATTGTAATTTTATAATGTTTGATTTATATTCTAAAATTCTGGTAAAGTATTCACAGTTTGGTTGAAATCATAACTTTCATGGGAAAAAGTGTTTAGAATGTCCAAACTACTATTGTTATTTGTTGTAACTTAGGGTTTTTAAAATTTTCCAACAAGCACCATAAAAATATCTTTACCTCCATCTACGTAAATTTTCCTTGAGAAAAGGTGAGAAATTGTAGGCTTATCATAAAATTTTTCCCAAAGCCTAAACACAGTCAAAGTACCGAACATGGGAAAATTGGTCAACATGGGAAAAATGACCAATTTCCCCAAGGTTTTCCTTTAATAAACGTTCTCTAACTTAAAAAGGTCAAGGTTAGAATTTTAAATGTCATAAATTTAAAGAAGACAATGCGTAAATTTTCCATAAAATTTAAAGTTTTAAGATGAGTTGATTTAGGATTCAAACTAAAATTCAAAGTATTAAACTAGCTTGGGTTAGGGTAATTGATAAGTCGGAAAATAATATGCGTCTTGAATTGAATAGAAATTTGAATTGTTCATAATTTATATTTTTGTAACTTTTAATAATATTTTCTCTAGTAAGAATATAACACTTCATAGTTAGGTCAACAATTAATTGATAGCATAATTTTATCAACCATGGTAAAGAATACATATTTTATGCATAGTTTATATTTATAAAGGGTTTTTGGACGTCAATAATACCAACTTTGGGGTATTGGATACTAATAATACAAACTATTTTTTTGGACACGGACAATACCAACTATCGACCTATTTTCCTACAACAATACATCACCGAGTTGTTGTAGAGTTTTAACTCATTGAAAAAATGACGTGGCTCCATATTGTGTGACTTGGAAAGCAAATTAGTGTCCATGTCAACATTTATTACACAAGCTTCGCCTTTCACGTCACGCATTATGGAGCCACATCATCTTTTCATGAGTCAAAATCATACCAAATTAGTGGTGTACTGTTAGTGGAAAATAGGTTGATATAGGTACTACTAGTATCCAAGAAAATAGTTTATATTATTAATATCTAATACCTCAAAGTTGATATTATTGACATCCAAAAATTCTTTATAAAAATAATATAAATAAATAAATATTTTTATATTGTATATAAGTCGTAATAACCATCAAAGTATTGAAACATAGATTTATAACAATTTAAATATGTTTATATTGAATTTTTTTGGAATGATGTAGGCAAAAAATATGATTATTAACCATCTTGAATCAAACTGCTTATCATTTTCAATTCAAATTAGGCTCCATTCTTTTTTATGGTTGGTTGCAGTGTAGTGATGGTGCGGTGCAGTGAAATTTGAAAAAGTGTGTGATGAGTTGTGGTAAAAGTTGTGGTAGGTGGGGTACGTTAAAAGAGAATGTGAAAAGTAGAGAATAAAAGTGATGAGATAGAAAAATGAAAAGATATATTAGTAATGATTGTGATGAGTTGTGGTGAAATGTGGTGGAAAATTACAAAATATAGTATGGTGTAGTACCGCAACGTAACCTACTGCATAAAAAAAACGGGCGATAGTGTAATTTACTTATCTACTAAACAACTTAGTGGTACAATGTTGAACATGGATCATACGCAGTTTGATTGCTTCCAAAATCCAAATAGTCAACAGGTTAATTGAAGTTGAAGCTGTAACTAATCTTACATTTTGTATGTCAATTCTACCTTAACCAACCTCTTTGTTAAAAAAAAAAAGGGAAAAAAAAGAAGAAGAAGAAAAGCTGCTACATACATACTACCTCCGTCCCAATTTGTTTGTCACCCCAACTAATTTGTTAAAACCAATACACTTTGGAATTGGGGTGAAAATTTTGAACCTTACACAAAATGCCCCTATATTAATTGATATAATAGTTATTAGAATTGTAAAAAGTGATAAATAAAGTTATTAATTATGGGCAAAAATGGAATTAAAATTGTTGGAATTGTAAAAGTGACAAACAAACTGGGACAAGAGAGTTAGTTATTTTGACAAACATTTTGAGATGGAGATAGTACCATTCTTCATGTATAACTGTATAGGTGCAATTTTTACTTGTGATTTTTTTCAACTTTTATCAAATGCAACTTAACATGACTGTGATGGAAATATAAACAAGTCAAATCTGTATTTATTTCAGTTTTAACTTGGACGATAACAATATTTTTCGATATATTTTTTTTTCCTATAACCTGATCATAATTCGATAGAGAGAAATGAGATAAAACTCAATCATACCTTATCAATAACTTGATCATATACTTAATTAGCTTAACACTACTACGATAATTAAACACCAACATCATTGATCCTCCATCAATAATCAAGATTTCATCAATCATACAAAGATACACATATATATCATCATAGTATATTTATATAATATTTATGATCCTCTCATTTCCTCTTAGACAACTTACCTAAAACAGCTTCAAAATAGCCAGGATCACAATTGATCTGAACAACCCCTTGATGATGATACCCAAACTCCTCTGCAGACTGCTGCAGCAAATCAGCAATGGTTGGATCCTTCATGAACCTCGTGGGGACCACGAACCGCTTCGACGATGTCTCCTCTCTTCCGACCATCACCGGCACGTGACCTTTCGGTGTCCGCCCCTCGCCCCCGCTTTGACCTCCGCCGTCGACGTCACACTCAACGCCGTCATCATCTTCACAGCCGCCTTTCAGTTTGACGTAGCTTGGCGGGCGGACAAGCTGCTGGCGGCTGTCTTTTTTCTTGCTGTTTATCATCGTCAACATGCCGCCGAGCTGTTCCCGGGGCTTGGAGAACGCCATTGATGTCTGATTTTGATTTGGTCAATGATTAGCATTAACACCAAGCTGATTAGCCTTAATTTGCTGTGGGATTTATATATATATATATAATATATGCATGGTAAGATGGTAACCTATTTGATCAATCATACAGCATTAATTAAATTAATTAACTGATTTGATTTTTGTTTTCGTGTTTTTTAAGTTATAGTGGAGCCGTTAAGTAAGAGGGTTGTTGTTTTGTTGGTCATGGTCACGGGGGGATTAGCGAACTAGCTAGTACTGATAATTGTCCTTTACATGTACTTTACGGGTGCTTTCTAGGAAGTTAATATCTATCTAGTGTTGTCTATTCTTAATTAGCACAAGTTTAAGAGCCTATTTCATTTTTTAAGAGTGTGTATATACCATAAGAATTAATTTTTGAATTTATTTATGGGAGAGTATGCTATAATTGAAAAACTTTTCAATTATAGTAGTTGAAATGTGGAGTAAATTTTAATTTTATCTTTAAAAAATTAATTGAAATTAATATGTATTGATCAAATGACTTTTTACAATAAATAATGTTTTTGCTGATGTATAAACTTTTATAAGATTTAATATTAGTTTTAAAAAGAGCACAAAGGTTACTGACTGTGTCCGAATTTCCAAAACTAGTCATCATAAAGTTAGAATCTCACAATAAATTTATTATGAGACCCACAATTAAGGAGTCTCTCAAGGGCACCAATAATTTGCACAAAAAAATGGTGGTCATCAGGAACCGAACGGATAAACCTTCTACCCTCATGTTGCTTGAGCTACAAGCTCATTGATGTGTGTGTATATATATAAATATATATATATATATATATATATATATATATATATATAAATAAACCAAATCAAATGAGTTTACTTGTCAAACTACATGGGAGTTTTCTATCTTTTATATTCATAGTATTTTATTATAGGCCGGTCCACACGTTCAATCAACTGACTTGGTACATAAGCGAAGGCTTTAATTAAGGTAATTGACATATTAATTAGATAAGGAGTTGGTGCTATTAGTATTGCTCCTTATGTTGTCAAATATTTAAAACTAGTATTTTAATTAGACAAGGAGTTAGGGCTATTAGTATACTCTAATTCTAATCATCATTTTTATTTATACTTTTTCAAAATTACAAGATTATATTCTTATAAAAAATATTTATTACTACAAATATGATGAATAAAGAATTTAAAATTATAATATGCTAATAATGATAAGTGTTTGGAAATCGAGAAGTTTTTTTTTTTAAAAAAAAAACAGAAAAAAGGAGTGGCAATGAAGGAAATAATTTGTTGTAATATAGTGGTATGAGGAAGAGCTTTTTGAAGGTTGAACAACATCCAAAATATAAATGTATGTTGTGGATGAAGGTGATAAGAAGATGCGATTATATATGCGAATGTTTGATATTATCTTTGTTCAAAAATTTAAATTTTGACTCTTGAGTCTTGACACCAACTATATTCTATGGATTTTCAATTGTTTAATTTGGTCAACAGTTGGTGAATCATAATCATATATTTTTCTATAGTCAATGCTAATTTAATAGTTATGCTTCAAGTAATTTTTTTCTTGTGTTACAAGTTTTTTTGTTCTTAGAGTAATTGAAGCGGCGAGTTTGACAGTGACATGATGCTGATATGGTATGTGCGAGAACGAAAATGGCATTGTAGCAGCGATGACGAGTGTCGACGAAGAGAATAACTCGAGCTGTGCTAAGGACGAAGACGAGATTTTCTGCAGTTTTTTTATTTTATTTTGTTTACTTGTGAGTTTTACTATTTACTCCCTCCATCCCAAATTTACCCATATACTATTTACTCCCTCCGTCTCAAAAAATGTCTATGGTTGATTAATGGAGTCAATCTTTGTTAATTTTGAATGTTAATTTATCAAATTATATGTTGAATTATCATGTAAGATTACCGTTATTATTAGATTTATGATGAAAATAATACTTTTTCTCAAATATAATATTACAAATTTTGCTAAGGTAAAACGTAAAATATTAGCAGTCAAAGTATGACCTCGAATACTGTAACAAAGCATAGTGGATAACTTATTTGAGACGGAGGGAGTAATACTTATTTCTTTATCTACCTGAAATTATGTTACTATACTTTAGCTAATTTTACATTACTAACCCTGAGTCTTTGGATAAAAATGCCACTATACTTTTCCAAAATAGCAAATTTGCCACCCGCAAAAAAAACATGTTATGAAACTGCCACTAATCTAACATAATTGAGACAAATATACCACTTTACCGGTTGAGGAGAAGTTAAAACCTAAAGCAACAGGTTAATCTGCTGGGTAGGTGTGATTAACTAAATTAAATAAAAAATAAACATATTTAAGTTAAAAACCCTAATTATACTAAAACATAGTAAAAAATGCATTGGGCCCTCTATTATTTCCCTCCAATTCAAAAAAAAAAAACCCAGGCAACGTTCTTCTTCATCCTGCTACTCTCCATCGCCTGGGTTCTTCAAATTCCACCAGTGAATTCTACTTCTTTCTTCAATCAAAACCTAAATTCAACTTCAAGGATCAAAATCGCATCCCAGGGAAGTGTTGAGGATCTGATTGAAGGCCTGACAACTTCACATTCATACGTGGTAAGTTCATCAAAACCCTAATTTTTGAAATTTCGGTTTTTTGTCAAAATTCTTTGTTTGGTTGGTATTTGTTGGTGTTTTTGATGTTGTTTATCAGTATGAAGTACTTATCAGTTGAATTAGTCGAAAAAAAAATTCTAGGGTTTAAGTTCTTCATTTTCCCAGAATCCCATATAACAAACCCTCTGATGAATTGGTGTTTATGTATCTGAAATTTGGTTTGTTTTCATATATTATAGGGTTTCTGAATGGGTAAATTACAAATCTTTCATGGGGGGCAGTTTATATCGAATCCACATATGGTTTACATTGATAGTGAGGTCACTGAAATGGAGGTAGACCCTGATAGGTTATGTGTGGATGATCTGATTGAGTTTGTTGAGAATGCTGGGTATACAAAAGATAAAATTGGAACCCTTTACATTAGCAAGCCTGGAAGTAATATAGGATTTGAGGACAGTCTTGTTGAGGTTAAGGGGGATGATGAGATAAGGATGTTGAGTGATTTTTTAGAGAAATTTCCATTTGTTCGCATGTATGTGAAGCATCCTGATGTTAATAAGGATAAGGGGAAAGAAAAAGTGGCTGATGATGCTGTTAGTGAGGCTACTTGGTGGTTTGAGGATGGGGATGATGATGTGGATGATGATGAGGATTATGTACCAAATGGTGATGGTGATGGTGATGGTTCTGAAGTTGAGGATGAGGAAATGACTGAAGTCATGAAGAAAAAAAAGGATTTGAGGGACAATGAAATAGCTGATAGGAATGTTGTGTTAGATGGTGATGATAGTTTGATTGAAGGAGGGGTTATTGAGGAGGGTGAGGGAGTTGAGGATGAACAGTACCATGATTCTGACAACCCTAGCAGCCCTGAGAGTGAGAGTGATGCTGAGGTTCATGGTGTATTGAGAAAGAAAAGGCCTAGCATGATGTTGGTGATGATGTTGTTAGTGAGGCTACTTGGTTTGAGGATGGGGATGATGATGAGGATGATGATAAGGATTATGTACCCAATGGTGATGGTGATGGTGATGGTTCTGAAGTTGAGGATGAGGAAATGACTGAAGTCATGAAGAAAAAAAGGATTTGAGGGACAATGAAATAGCTGATAGGAATGCTGTGTTAATGGTGATGATAGTTTGATTGAAGGAGGGGTTATTGAGGAGGGTGAGGGAGTTGAGGATGAACAATACCATGATTCTGACAACCCTAGCAGCCCTGAGAGTGAGAGTGATGCTAAGGTTCATGGTGTGTTGAGAAAGAAAAGGCCTAGCATGAGGAAGAAGAAACCCAAGTGTCCTAGATACAATCCTGCAATACCTAGTAGACTCCTTACTGGGATGACATTCGCTGACAAGAAGGAGATGAAAAAAGTTGTTGATAACTAGGTGGTGTAGACACCGGATTTTGTACCAGTATTAGTTTTAGTTATTTGTAAAAATAAGCTAGCCGAGTAGTTTAGTAGCATGCAAACCCATTTCTTTTCTAGCCTGAAAACAAGCATAATGGCCCAATACTAGGGGATAAACCCGTCTGGGTTCGTTGGGCCAGAGCATAGCTCAGCCCGGATCAAACCGACTGAGTTTACTGGGCCAGAGCTCAGCTGAGCAACCCGTCTGGGTTCCGCGGCCATATGCTAACCCTAAACGCACCCCTTACTCCCCCTATTCCACTATAAATGAAACCTTTTTTCCCTTCCATTAACACACAACATTGTGCTAGAGTATTGACACTAGCATAATTCTCTCCACCTCTTCTCTCCCTTTGCATGCTGCTTCACTAAAGGTTAGCATAGTTGATGTAAACCAGGTAGCATAATCTATCGAATTCATGTTTCTTTTACATTTTCAATGTTTTGCATGACTTTAATGATGAATTTGTGAAATTTATATCTAATCCCTCCCTTTTAACTTTTGTTTTGCTTTGGTTTAATTCTAGTAAAGTCTATTCGTTGAATAGGCGGATTTGATGATTTTAATTGTCAAATTCGTAACCTTACCCCCGAATCCATCTCTGGATTCGCAGGCCGGAGTCTATATTTAAATGGTTTGTTGTTTTTCTCCTAAAAATTCAACTGGCGACTCTATTCATACTTCGGTATTTTCCTTTTTACGGTTTCTTTGACTTAATTTGTGATTAACGCAAAAGGTAATCCGGTTTGGTTCAATCCATGAACCCGGACGGTTTATCGTGCTCTTTTCATTTTCTTTTACTTCGCTATTTATTCGGTCCAATCATGGATAGCTTTGAGCTAGCAGGCTTCAACTCATGAACCCAGACGGGTTTATCACCTCTCTTTTCTAATCTTTCCTTTGTTTTCTTTTCTTGTGGTGCGGCAGAACGAAAACCCGTCGGTTCAAGCAATGAACCCAGACGGGTTCCTAGTGTTTTCCCCTCCTTTTTATCTCTTTCTTTCTTCTTTCTTAAAAAGGTGAATCTCGGGATTAGGGCGCATAAATTAGATTAATCCGTTAACGAAAACATTCTTAAAAGTTCAACCTTATTTAAGGTTAAGCAATCCTATTCGGCTCCCAATCACTCCTTAAGTAGCACCGCGAAAAAGGTCATCAAATTTTTCGGGGTCTACAGATTGGCGACTCCACTGGGGACTTAAACTTAAAAAGAGGGTAAAACTTGAAAGAATTAAATTTTAATGTTTTTTTGTAAAAAGGGGAGGAATTAATTTATTTCACATTTTTATCATTGTTAGGCATATTGCATACCAGGCTACTCTTGGGCCTTTATGGCTGGGGAGCACAAAAGCGTTGGTTTAGGTTTTAAAACTAGGAATCAATCCTGAGAGCGGGAGGTCACTACTTGTGGGATGCACTTACATCGCCAAACATTTGATCTCTCCTCTCACCCGTGTTACACTCTAAAGGTTTCCTTGAAACCCAAAGAGCAACACCCCACACATTTTTCCTATGAATTCCATATAAGGAAAATGCACCAGGGCGAGAACATGTGGTACCCTACTTATCTCCCTAAACCTAGAAAAACCCTGAATCTAAAGCCATGGTTAGGCTCATCCCGCATCTATATGTCATGTAAATTAATCCTGTAAAAGTTGAGTCCAAGTGTCTAGCCCGATCATGAGTGGGACGTCATTCTAGCCCGCGTAGGATCAAATGAGAGATGGACTGGCCCAAACCCAGACGGGTTTGGTGGCCTAAACCCAGACGGGTTTGACATGCCTGTAGACCCCGAAAAATTGATGACCTTTTTCGCGGCGCTACTTAAAAGTGATTTGGAGCCGACTAGGATTGCTTAACCTTAAATAAGGTTGAACTTTCAAGAATAACTTTGCTGACAGATTAAAAACGATTTATGCGCCCTGAGCCCGAGATTCACCTTTTAAGAAAGAAAAAAAAAAAGGGAAAAAGACAAAGAGGAAGGGGAAAACACAAGGAACCCGTTTGGGTTCACTGCTGGAACCAAGACGGGTTCTTAACTGCAGATCCTACGAGAAAGGAGAAAAACAAAGAGAGAAGAAAAAAAAAGAAAAGAAGGTGAAAACCCGTCTGGGTTCATGAATTGAACCAAGCCGGATTGCTCCTTGCGCTAATTAGGTCATAGAAACCATAAAAAGGAAAATACCAAAGTGCGAAAATAGAGTCGCCAGTTGAATTTTAGGAGAAAAACAACAAACCATTTTGATAAACAACTCCGGCCTACGAACCCAAAGACGGATTCGGGGGTAAGGTTACGAATTTGACAATTAAAATTGTCAAATTCGCCTATTCAAACGAATAGACTCTACTAGAATTAAATCAAAGCAAAAAAAAAAAAGTTAAAGGGAGGAATTAGATATAAATTTCACAAATTCACCATTAACGCCATGCAAAATATTGAATTGAAAATACAAAAGAAACATGAATTCGATATGTTACATGGTTTACATCAATGACAACTATGCTAACCTTTAGTGAAGCAGCATGCAAAGGGAGAGAAGAGGTAGAGAGAATATGCTAGTGTCAATACTCTAGCATACAGTGGTGTGTTTTTTGGAAGGGAAAAAAGGGTTTAATTTATAGTGGAACGTAGGCTAGGTAGGGTGATTAGGGTTTAGGGTTAGCCGCGACGACGAAAACTCAGCCGGGTTTATGTTTGGGCCGAGCTGCGTTTGGGCCCAACAACCCAGACGGGTTTATGCCAAGCTGAACCAGGCTTTGGCCCAGCAACCCAGACGGGTTTACGCCAAGCTGAACCAGGCTTTGGCCTACCGAACTCAGCCAGGTTGGACCGTAATGCTGGGCTATTTTGCTTGCTCTCGGGCTAGAAAAGAAATGGGCTTGCATGCTACTAAACTACTCGGCTAACTTATTTTTACAAATAACTAAAACTAATACCGGTACAAAACCCGGTGTCTACAGATAGCCCCCACTTTGATCGAGTTTGAGTAAAACGATGATCAAAGTAGTCTTGATGATCTTGGATATGAATCAAGCTCGCTGTTAAGCCGTTGACGCTTGGAAGCTTGGTCCTGCGCCGATGTTGGTTGGCCTGCTTAGTTTCTTCCGTAAAGCTGACCGAATTGATCTGCCTCATTTCGTCGTGAGGTGGATCAAGGTCATGCACTTCATTTCGCCGTGGAGTGCAAGACCTGTGTCTGTACGGGTTGACCTGCTTAGTTTCTTCCGTAAAGCCGGTCGGAGTCGATCCGCTCCATTTCGCCGTGAGGCGGATCTGGGGGGCATGCTTCATTTCGCCGTGAAGCATGACAGGATGATGGGGTGGTCCACTTCATTTCGCCGTGAGGCGGACCGAGGTGACGCGCTTCATTTCGCCGTGAAGCGTGCCGTGATGATGAGGTGATCCACTTCATTTCGCCGTGAAGTGGATCGAGGTGACGTGCTTCATTTCGCCGTGAAGCATGCCGTGATGATGGGGTGGTCCACTTCATTTCGCCGTGAGGCGGACCGAGGTGACGCGCTTCATTTCGCCGTGAAGCGTGCCGTGATGATGAGGTGATCCACTTCATTTCGCCGTGAGGTGGATCGAGGTGACGTGCTTCATTTCGCCGTGAAGCATGCCGTGATGATGGGGTGGTCCACTTCATTTCGCCGTGAGGCGGACCGAGGTGACGCGCTTCATTTCGCCATGAAGCATGCCGTGATGATGAGGTGATCCACTTCATTTCGCCGTGAGGTGGATCGAGGTGACGTGCTTCATTTCGCCGTGAAGCATGCCGTGATGATGGGGTGGTCCACTTCATTTCGCCGTGAGGCGGACCGAGGTGACGCGCTTCATTTCGCCGTGAAGCGTGCCGTGATGATGAGGTGATCCACTTCATTTCGCCGTGAGGTGGATCGAGGTGACGTGCTTCATTTCGCCGTGAAGCATGCCGTGATGATGGGGTGGTCCACTTCATTTCGCCGTGAGGCGGACCGAGGTGACGCACTTCATTTCGCCGTGAAGCATGCCGTGATGATGAGGTGATCCACTTCATTTCGCCGTGAGGTGGATCGAGGTGACTTGCTTCATTTCACCGTGAAGCGTGCCGTGATTTGTGTCTCTGTGCTGAAAAGGGTGTCATCGCATTGTGAAGGCCCGATGACGGCCACCGAAGATGAGTTCGTCCTTTTGTAACCGCCTGACGACCGACGTATCTCGTGCATTGTCCTGCAAAACAGAGAAGGAGGGCATCAGTTTATCTGAAAATCAAAGCGAGTCAGAGAATTTACCTGTCAGTTGTGCTGCAGCTTTCGGAAATGGGCTTAAGTTTGCCATTGCTTCATAGGAAATGCTCGAATTGCATTGGGCCTGAACTTCGGGCCGGTACAAAATCCGGTGTCTTCTTGTAACCGCCTGACGACCGACGTATCTCGTGCATTGTCCTGCAAAACAGAGAAGGAGGGCATCAGTTTATCTGAAAATCAAAGCGAGTCAGAGAATTTACCCGTCAGTTGTGCTTTAGCTTTCGGAAATGGGCTTAAGTTTGCCATTGCTTTGGGCTTGAATTGGAGCGACGAATTTGGGCCCATTTTGGCTCTGTGAAACCGTCTGAGTTCTTGAATTGGGCTTGCAATTGCAAGGCCCACTTTGGCTGCGATGAGCTTGGGCCGGTATTTTGGCGCAAGGAACCCGTCTGGGTTCCTGCATTGGGCCTGCAAATGCAAGGCCCATTTTCTGCGACGTATCTGGGCCGGTATTGTTTGGCGCAAGGAACCCGTCTGGGGTACTTTCTTCCTGCATTGGGCCTGCAAATGCAAGGCCCATTTCTTGGGCCGGTATTCTTGCGCAAGGAACCCGTCTGGGGTAGTTTCTTCCTGCATTGGGCTCGAAATGTGGCCCATTTCTTGGGCCGGTATTTTTGCGCAAGGAACCCGTCTGGCCCATTTCTTTCTCTTCTTTTTTTTTCTGCCAATGCATGTGACTTTAGGATAGATTTTAGGATAGATTTTCGGCCAATGCATGCCTTCCATGATCCTATTGCTGGGACCCGCCGGTTGGCCACTTGTGTGGTGTACATGCATCCACTTTCCTTATAAAAAGGGGCCTCTTCACACCCTCAATCACACATCTCATTCTTCTACTTTCTTTTCTTGCTCAAAAAATCATTCATTCACTAGTTAGGAAGCAATGGTTAGAAAAGCTAGAGATTTGCCCGTTCAACCCCATGCAACAAACTGGGCACATGAAATGTCCTCCCGGCGAGCATGGACTCCTAGGCCGGGTTGGGAACCGCGACATCGGGTGCACGAACCGTGGAATCACGTATGGCACAAGCATTCACATGTCCGGGTAATGTCTTCTTCCTGACTCTGCTCTTTAATTATAGCATAAATTTGCAAGTAGAAATGTTTTAATTCTAGCTTGTTGATTTAGCTACAAATAATGAAGTAATTTATGTCGATTACCCGTATTGTTCAAATCGAGCTTTAGAGAACCGAGGATGATAGGCCGATTTTTTTTAGAATGGAACGCATAGTGAAAACAAACCCGTCTCAGTTGGGCTGCAATTAGATGAAAGGCCCAAATCCATCCCTTAATCGGCCCAACTTTTCGGCGAAGAGAACCCGTCTGGGTTCCTGAAAGTGAGCGGCCCAACTTTTCGGCGTAGGAACCCGTGTGAGTTGGCTGAAAATGAGCGGCCCAACTTATTTTTCAAGAGCCCGTCTGGGCGGGCCGAAAAGAGAGGCCCAATCCCTTTTTTGGCACTAAGAACCCGTCTCTCTCCTTGCATGAACCCGTGTGAGTTGGGCTGATGCGACCCAACTCTCTCCTTGCATGAACCCGTCTGAGTTGGGCTGATGCGGCCCAACTCTTTTTTTTTTTTTTTTTTTTTGCCTTGCACGAACCCGTCTGCGTTCCAACATACGGCCCAGCCTACTTTTTTTGAGTTGGGCTGATGCGGCCCAACCTATTTTTTGAACTCGTTTGAGTTGGGCTGATGCGGCCCAACTTCTCATGTACCCGTCTGAGTTCTTGCTTACGGCCCAACCTATTATGTGAACTCGTTTGAGTTATGATGCGGCCCAACTTCTCATGAACCCGTTTGAGTTCCAATATACAGCCCAACCTATGTGTTTTTTTTTTGAACTCGTCTGAATTGAACCCGTCTGAGTTCTGCATACGGCCCAACCTCTTTTTTCTTGTACAAATGCAGGTTGAAACGCAATTAGATGAAAAGCCCAAATCCATCCCTTAATCGCCCAATTTTTTTTTCCGCGCAAGAACCCGTCCAGGTGGTCAGTAAGTGAGCGCCCAATTTTTTCTCGGGCGAAAGAGAGGCCCAAACCTCCTTGTTGTGGGAACCCGTGCCGTTGGGCCGAAAAAAGCGAGGCCCAACCCTCATTTCCTTGGGTGGGCCGAATGATTTTTTTTTTAGCCCACTAATTTAGTGGAAGCTCAATTTAGCTTTTGCTAAACTAGGGATCACCTGATAGGTTGCCGTAGGGACTTGTCTCTTTTTTTTTGAATTTTTATGGTGGATCCTCAGGAGGACTCCCTTAGAACTGGTGGCAATATGCGGAAACCGATCAAGGTGGTGGAGCATTTTGCAGAAGATAATTGGGCGCTTACACTTTTAGAAGAGTCAGGATTCGACCTCTTCTGGAAATGTGTCAAGGCCTGGGAACCTTGTACACCACGGGTGATGGGGCGTGCGCTCGCAGAGATATTCTGGGATTCCACCAACACCTTCCACCTCCTTGTAGGAGAAATGGCCATAACCCCTGTCGACTTTGTGATGATTACCGGGCTACGCTGGGGTGGTCAAGATGTCGAATTCGACCACAGTGCGGACTGTGATGGAATTATTAGAGCACGTGCTCGAGCTAGCGATTTGGTCGAAAGATGAAGCTTTCTTATGGTTCCTTCGAGGATGTCATCACTTCCGTCGACTTCACTCATATGGATGAGTTTCAGTGTCGCTTTATTTTCCTGGCATATTTCATCTCTGCCACGATGTTTGCCAATCGAGGAGACGACGTTTACTTGACCTGGATGAAGAATCTCCTTGATCTAGAGCAGGTCATTCATCGGAACTGGGCAAAGGCTGCTTATGCTAACTTCATTCGTTGGCTTCGCTTTGGTGTTCGCTGCACTGATGTGGACCCATTCTTTGCACCGGAGAATCCGCGGGAGATGAGCGGTCCGAGCATGTGGAAGGTGCTCGAGGTAATCTTCGAGACGCTTCTCTTTTACATGCATTTCTCTCTTCTTTTTTATATCATGAGTCTCGGTATTGACATATTTGCAGGTATGGAGGTATGAGTACATTAAGGGATTTACTATCCCTACTCGACACGCCAAGACAGTGCCGGCCGCAGAACGATGGCACAAAAACTACCTTGAGCACAAGAAGAAACCATTTGGGAGCTTAAATGAGCTGCGCCGCATCTTGGATCACCTTGAAGAGGTACATCTTTCATATAATCTCTCTTGCATTTCTTTGGTGCTTATGTTTCCTTTACTTGTGCAGGATGATGTCAATTGGAATGTCTGGGTTGGCTTCGAGATCCCGCAAGACTTTATTCCTTCACGAACTGCGGCGCATAGGGATAGTACCCTGCGCTTGGTGATGGAGAGTCCGTCCGGTTGGGTCTGGAGTCTTGGTGAGAGACTTACAAGGCAAACCCTGGGCCATGAAAGGTGGATAATACCATCAGACCCTCCCGAGACCATGCATGATCCGCGAGCCTTGCATGCCGAGGCGTTTGTAGCAGCTAAGAGAGGTTCCTGGTATACTAACCACGCATCGATGGCATCGCCCGACCAATTCTGGGAGGAATGGGAACAATATCGGGACCGCCTGGCCTTCAGAAAGGTAGGGAAGAAGACCACTATTTACTCTTTTCATGTTCCTTCTATTACCGCCTAATATGACCAATTCTTTGTTTGCTGTAGTTGGGGCCCTATTGCAAGGATGACGAGAAGAGTCAGAGCAACTCTGGGGACACAGTTTGCGGCTACCCAAGGGCAACTAGTGAAGACATTAAACCGGAACTAGAGAAGATCCTGGGAAAGCCGGTAGATGATTCCCCCTTTTTTCCTTGCTTAGTTGTAACTTGCCCAAACTTTGACCAATTTTCCTCATTCTGTGTAGTGGCGATGGAAACAAGCAAAAGGCTTTCTCAAAAATTACTTCACACTTAAATGGGCTCGCGAGAAAGACCTTGCAGTTACGTGGTTGGGGGCAAACGTGGATGATGATGCATCTCGTCTGTGGATCCTCCCGCCATTCGGATGCGCGCGTGCCTCGTGGCGTCGGAGCGAATGGACCTTCCTCGACATTCCTCCTTCATGGCCGACGCGAGGCGGTCCTATGTGAAGGCGCTCTCCGAAGGCACGGAGAGGAGTAGGACGAGCACGGGCATGCCGGCTCATGATGACCGTGGGAAAGGTATCTTACTTGAAGATAGTCATTCAACCAGTTCCCACTATGGAGACACGGGTTTTGGCCACGACTTTCAGCGTTCTATGGAGAACAGTATATCCTCCATGTCTTTAGGTGAGCACGGCCATGAGGTGAGGTCTCATGATCATGGGAATTCTCGTCGGAGCCGCGGTTCTCGTCGTGGCACCCCCAGTTTTGTGGTGGAGACAGGTTCTGAGTCTAGCGCTGTTGGTGGAGCTGTGTGCGGCGGGCAAGAAGGCATTTCACTGCATTTAGGTACTCCTTCAGAATCTCATCATTCAGGGTCTAGGCGTCAACCCTCTCATCCTTCGCCTCAGTACCCTTATGGAATGCCCGGGTATGTTCCTGCGTCTCCTGCACCGACTGTGGATTTAGGTTATGGCACTTCCTTTGCGGCGGTCGATCCTACCGTGGTGCTTTGCAGCGATTCGGGTGCATCTGTGGGGTATAACCGTGCCCTCGCAGATGACGCCTCATCGGTGCTTCCATCTCAACCCGTAGTACCCGTTATTCCTTCGCAGGGAGGTTTGGAGCTACCTCGAACGTCTGGATGGGGAACACAAACTCAGGAATGGTCGGGATGGCCTGTCCCAGAGCCCGTAGTAAGAACTTCTTGGCCTGCTCCACAGGGGTGGCCTGGAGGTAATCAAGAGTGGCAGGTTCCAGAACACTCTTGGCTTAACGCAGGCAGTACCGAAGTGTTGCACTTATCTGGCTCAGGTGGTGATACAGAGGTGGTAGACTCCTCCTACTATCAATGGGACACTTACTTTGGAGCTGGTGGAAGCGGAGCCCATGGGGCTGATAGCGCCAGTGGTGGTGGTGGAGGTCTGGCATGATGAGGATGCAGGGTCTTTATGCAATGAACCTATGTAATGCTATGTATGACTCTTTATTATGCACTTAGGACGATGCAATGCAATGATGAAACAACGTCTTTTTTTCTTTTTTTTTCCTTTTTCTTCTTTTTTTTTCTTTTTTTTTTGTACTAGTGCGAACTACTGATGTGACGCTTATGCAGTAACGATGCTATGTAATGCACTTCTTTTATTTTCATGTACCCTTATGCACAATAATGCAATGCGATATGCAATCTACGTGGTGGGATTACTCCCACTTCCCCAAACGAAAAAGACCGAAAAAAAAATTAAAAAAAAACGAGAATTAAACGCTACAAGTAAGTTCGAGCTACAGTTTCGGGGCCGGCGAAGACATTTGATATTGGGATTTTCTATGTGCTGCCGAAACATTCTGGGATAAGGAATTTTCGATCAAAACAAAATCAGTTCAACAAGCCAAAGACAAAGATTAATCGACAAGATCGAACTCGATTCGAAAGAGATAGGAAGAAATTTTCAATCCCAAAGGAGAGAACAAGTACTTCAGAGGCATAAATCCATGATCTTAAGAATAATGCAAATGTGCGCGGTTAGTTATGGACGTAGGTCAGTTAAAAAAGAGCAAACCTCACATAGGAAAGAACAAACACTCAAACACTCAATTTTGAAAATGTATGTGTGTTTTCTCATACTCAAACCAATAGAAACAAACTACCATAAGCTTGGTAAGAACCTCACTCTCCACTACTGGTATGCAATGCACAAGTGACAATCAAAAGACTTTTTCGGGTTCTGTGGGGCTTAGGTTAGGGTAAGGAGCGGTAAAATTTGGGAATGAGGAGTTAAGAGCCATGCTTGGATTGATTTTCAACGAATAAAACACTCTAAACTCTCCTTCTTGCTTAATGTATGCAAGACATTTCACCTTTCACCCTGAAACATCTCAACTGAATACAACCAGGTCAAAGTTTTCTGAATTTTAAATTGAATCTCCCTATTTTTGAAACTCTTTTCTTTTTTTTACTTTTTTTTTAACTTTTTTTTTTGTTTTTTTTGTGGGTGATCGGGGAGAAGAATATCTATGGAATCTTCGACTTTGATATGATATATGAACAACATAACCAAATACCAATCGCTCAAGATATGGGACTTTCAGATTCTCCCAAACTTCCAAAAAAAGACAAACTCTCATCCAACCAAGCAAGGCAAAGGGATACTGGATATCAGAGGCCAAGGCTCGTATTGTCAGGGTTCAATCATGAAAAAAGGATAAACAAAGGCTAGGCGGGGCAAAAAGAACGGTAAATATAATGTAAGGAAGGTTATTTAGCTATGTAGCTTATCAAAATAAAATCGAATGCCTTAATCACTTTGTCACAGCGTGCAATGCAAATGTGTAGTCTCAAGCAAGATGCAAAACAAGTTCTAGAGATGCAACTAATGGGTGAGTCACTCAAGGGATCATGGAATTGATAAAAGTGATCAATTCAAAATTTAGGCAATGTGGACTCACGGGATGGGGCTCAATCAACTAAACTTAGCCCAAAGATTTGCGGCACGCACATTTATACTTTCTAAGATAGTCAAAGCAATCAGATACAACTTTCATAACTTGTCTCAAAATCAGAAGGTTTGAAGGAAAAGGTTTCAAAAACTTTTGAGATCTCGTCCAGATTTTTCTAAGTGAAGCAAGTTAAACTGAAAGTAAGAAAGGTTTACGGCCTCCGTTGGATGGAATTAGTCTCAACAGTTTTCTGAGGGGGGGCTAGGCACGCTAGTGGTCATGGTGGATTCACTGGATTCACTGGATTGGGCCGGCGGTCTGTAGTTGGGATTGTGAATGAGCCTGCCGGTTTGTGGGTCACGGATGCGGGCTCGGAGATGGTCTGCTATCTTGCCTTTGGAAACTGGTTTAGTGCTCGAAAGAACCTTTATGCCACCCGCCCAATGCATGCATGACTTAATGGACCTATATGAGCCTAGGACACGGACATGACGCCTACATGCTGACATAAGGGTGACTCACCCACTTTTATGGGAGTGCATGTCCTAACTCTATATGGACCTAGCATGATGGTAGCGGGGTGATACTCATTGGGCATCTGACTCAAGGAGCGTCATAAAGGACCAAATAGGATCAATAGTAAGTGGATTGGGCTGACTGCAGTATCGAACAGTTTGGCCCGATGTGGAAGGAGAAGAAAAACAGGCCCAAACCCGTCTGGGTTTGAACTGTAACTCCTCCCTTTCAAATAGGCACAGACAAGATTCCACAGTGAGTCCAACTAGACCAGGCACATTAAAACCCGTCTGGGTTTAGGCCACCAAACCCGTCTGGGTTTGGGCCAGTCCATCTCTCATTTGATCCTACGCGGGCTAGAATGACGTCCCACTCATGATCGGGCTAGACACTTGGACTCAACTTTTACAGGATTAATTTACATGACATATAGATGCGGGATGAGCCTAACCATGGCTTTAGATTCAGGGTTTTTCTAGGTTTAGGGAGATAAATAGGGTACCACATGTTCTCGCCCCGGTGCATTTTCCTTATATGGAATTCAAGGAAAAATGTGTGGGGTGTTGCTCTTTGGGTTTCAAGGAAACCTTTAGAGTGTAACACGGGGAGAGGAGAGATCAAATGCTTGGCGATGTAAGTGCATCCCACAAGTAGTGACCTCCCGCTCTCGGGATTGATTCCTAGTTTTACAACCTAAACCAAAGCTTTTGTGCTCCCACCATAAAGGCCCAAGAGTAGCACAGTATGCAATATGCCTAAAAATGATAAAAATGTGAAATAAATTAATTCCTCCTCTTTTTTACAAAAACACTAAAATTTAATTCTTTCAAGTTTTACCCTCTTTTTAAGTTTAAGTCCCAGGAGTCGCCAATCAGACCCAGAAAAATT
The DNA here is from genome assembly GCA_029582165.1 of Portulaca oleracea. NCBI lineage: Eukaryota > Viridiplantae > Streptophyta > Magnoliopsida > Caryophyllales > Portulacaceae > Portulaca > Portulaca oleracea. Next base: position 34,286,925 of record CM055886.1, read on the forward strand.
GATGACCTTTTCACGGCGCTACTTAAAAGTGATTTGGAGCCGACTAGGATTGTAACCTTAAATAAGGTTGAACTTTCAAGAATAACTTTGGCTTGATTAAAAAGCGATTTATGCGCCCGAGATTCACCTTTTAAGAAAGAAAAAAAGGAAAAGACAAAGAGGAAGGAAAACACAAGGAACCCGTGCAGGTTCACTTCTTTGGAACCAAGACGGGTTCTTAACTGCAGATCCTACGAGAAAGGAGAAAAACAAAGAGAGAAGAAAAAAAAAGAAAAGAAGGTGAAAACCCGTCTGGGTTCATGAATTGAACCAAGCCGGATTGCTCCTTGCGCTAAACACAAATTAGGTCATAGAAACCATAAAAAGGAAAATATCAAAGTGCGAAAATAGAGTCGCCAGTTGAATTTTAGGAGAAAAACAACAAACCATTTTGATAAACAACTCCGGCCTACGAACCCAAAGACGGATTTGGGGGTAAGGTTACGAATTTGACAATTAAAATTGTCAAATTCGCCTATTCAAACGAATAGACTCTACTAGAATTAAATCAAAGCAAAAAAAAAAGTTAAAGGGAGGAATTAGATATAAATTTCACAAATTCACCATTAACGCCATGCAAAATATTGAATTGAAAATACAAAAGAAACATGAATTCAATATGTTACATGGTTTACATCAATGACAACTATGCTAACCTTTAGTGAAGCAGCATGCAAAGGGAGAGAAGAGGTAGAGAGAATATGCTAGTGTCAATACTCTAGCATACCGTGGTGTGTTTTTTGGAAGGGAAAAAAGGGTTTAATTTATAGTGGAACGTAGGCTAGGTAGGGTGATTAGGGTTTAGGGTTAGCCGCGACGACGAAAACTCAGCCGGGTTTACGTTTGGGTCGAGCTGCGTTTGGGCCCAACAACCCAGACGGGTTTATGCCAAGCTGAACCAGGCTTTGGCCCAAAGAACCCAGTTGGACCGTTTTTTTACAGGGCTATTTTGCTTGCTCTCGGGCTAGAAAAGAAATGGGCTTGCATGCTACTAAACTACTCGGCTAACTTATTTTTACAAATAACTAAAACTAATACCGGTACAAAACCCGGTGTCTACAATGCCTGGTCTAGTTGGACTCACTGTGGAATCCTGTCCGTGCCTATTTGAAAGGGGGGAGTTACAGTTCAAACCCAGACGGGTTTGGGCCTGTTTTTCTTCTCCTTCCACATCGGGCCAAACTGTTCGATACTGCAGTCAGCCCAATCCACTTACTATTGATCCTATTCGGCCCTTTATGACGCTCCTTGAGTCAGATGCCCAATGAGTATCAGTCCTGTCAGTCATCATGCTAGGTCCATATAGAGTTAGGACATGCACTCCCATAAAAGTGGGTGAGTCACCCTTATGTCAGCATGTAGGCGTCATGTCCGTGTCCTAGGCTCATATAGGTCCATTAAGTCATGCATGCATTGGGCGGGTGGCATAAAGGTTCTTTCGAGCACTAAACCAGTTTCCATGCAGGCAAGATAGCAGACCATCTCCGAGCCCGCATCCGTGACCCACAAACCGGCAGGCTCATTCACAATCCCAACTACAGACCGCCTGCCCAATCCAGTGAATCCAGTGAATCCACCATGGCCACTAGCGTGCCTAGCCCCCCTCAGAAAACTGTTGAGACTAATTCCATCCAACGGAGGCCGTAAACCTTTCTTACTTTCAGTTTAACTTGCTTCACTTAGAAAATCTGGACGAGATCTCAAAAGTTTTTGAAACCTTTTCCTTCAAACCTTCTGATTTTGAGACAAGTTATGAAAGTTGTATCTGACTGCTTTGACTATCTTAGAAAGTATAAATGTGCGTGCCGCAAATCTTTGGGCTAAGTTTAGTTGATTGAGCCCCATCCCGTGAGTCCACATTGCCTAAATTTTGAATTGATCACTTTTATCAATTCCATGATCCCTTGAGTGACTCACCCATTAGTTGCATCTCTAGAACTTGTTTTGCATCTTGCTTGAGACTACACATTTGCATTGCACGCTGTGACAAAGTGATTAAGGCATTCGATTTTATTTTGATAAGCTACATAGCTAAATAGCCTTCCTTACATTATATTTACCGTTCTTTTTGCCCCGCCTAGCCTTTGTTTATCCTTTTTTCATGATTGAACCCTGACAATACGAGTCTTGGCCTCTGATATCCAGTATCCCTTTGCCTTGCTTGGTTAGATGAGAGTTTGCCTTTTTTTGGAAGTTTGGGAGAATTTGAAAGTCCCATATCTTGAGCGATTGGTATTTGGTTATGTTGTTCATATATTATATCAAAGTCGAAGATTCCATAGATATTCTTCTCCCCGATCACCCACAAAAAAAAGAAGTAAAAAAAAGAAGTAAAAAAAAAGGAAAAGAGTTTCAAAAATAAAAGGGTGATTAGGGAGATTCAATTTAAAGTTCAGAAAACTTTGACCCGGTTGTATTCAGTTGAGATGTTTCAGGGTGAAAGGTGAAATGTCTTGCATACATTAAGCAAGAAGGAGAGTTTAGAGTGTTTTATTCGTTGAAAATCAATCCAAGCATGGCTCTTAACTCCTCATTCCCAAATTTTACCGCTCCTTACCCTAACCTAAGCCCCGTTGCAACCCGAAAAAGTCTTTTTGATTGTCACTTGTGCATTGCATACCAGTAGTGGAGAGCGAGGTTCTTACCAAGCTTATGGTAGTTTGTTTCTATTGGTTTGAGTATGAGAAAACACACATACATTTTCAAAATTGAGGGTTTGAGTGTTTGTTCTTTCCTAAGAGAGGTTTGCTCTTTTTAACTGACCTACGTCCATAACTAACCGCGCACATTTGCATTATTCTTAAGACTGTTGGCGGATTTATGCCTCTGAAGTACTTGTTCTCTCCTTTGGGATTCGAAAATTTCTTCCTATCTCTTTCGAACTGAGTTTTGATTTTGTCCAGATTAATCTTTGTGCTTGCTTGTTGAATTGAGTTTACAAAAAAAAAAAAGAAGAAAAAAAACAAATATGCAACCCAGACGGGTTTATGGGCCTCCTTTGCCCCGCTTCTCGACCCAGTTTCTATAGGTGAAGCTCCCATTGGGCTTGAACGTCAGACGGGTTTGGGCCAGGTTATTGGGCTATCTCACAAAACCATTTCGCCTCCATCTTGGGTCATAATGCGGGTCCACGAGATGGTTATCGTCGGCCCCGAAACTGTAGTTCGAACGTACTTGTAGCGTTTAATTCTCGTTTTTTATTTTTATTTTGGTCTTTTTTCGTTTGGGGAAGTGGGAGTAATCCCACCATGTAGATTGCATATCGCATTGCACATTTTTGTTACTTTGTGCATAAGAGTACATGAAAATAAAAGAAGTGCATTACGTAGCATCGTCATTGCATAAGCATCACATCAGTAGTTCGCACTAGTGCATATAAAAAAATAAAAATAAAAAAAAGCGTTATTTCATCATTGCATTGCATCGTCCTAAGTGCATAATAAAGAGTCATGCATAGCATTACATAGGTTCGTTGCATAAAGACCCTGCATGTGCATCTTTCTCAATCCTCATCATGCCAGACCTCCGTGTCGCCGCCGCCACTAGCGCTATCAGCCCCATGGGCTCCACTTCCACCAGCTCCAAAGTAAGTGTCCCATTGATAGTAGGAGGAGTCTACCACCTCTGTATCGCCACCTGAGCCAGATAGATGCAACACTTCGGTACTGCCTGCATTAAGCCAAGAGTGTTCTGGAACCTGCCACTCTTGATTACCTCCAGGCCACCCCTGTGGAGCAGGCCAAGAAGTTCTTACGGCGGGCTCTGGGACAGACCATCCCGACCATTCCTGAGTTTGTGTTCCCCATCCAGACGTTCGAGGCAGCTCCAAACCTCCTTGTGAAGGGGTAACGGGTACAACGGGTTGGGACGGAAGCACTGATGAGGCGTCATCTGCGAGGGCACGGTTATACCCCACAGATGCACCCGAATCACTGCAAAGCACCACGGTAGGATCGACCGCCGCAAAGGAAGTGCCATAACCTAAATCCACGGTGCAGAGAGCGAGGAACATACCGGGCATTCCATAAAGTGCGAGGCGAAGGATGAGAGGGTTGACGCCTAGACCCTGAATGATGAGATTCTGAAGGAGTACCTAAATGCAGTGAAATGCCTTCTTGCCCGCCGCACACAGCTCCACCAACAGCGCTAGACTCAGAACCTGTCTCCACCACAAAACTGGGGGTGCCACGACGAGAACCGCGGCTCCGACGAGAATTCCCATGATCATGAGACCTCACCTCATGGCCGTGCTCACCTAAAGACATGGAGGATATACTGTTCTCCATAGAACGCTGAAAGTCGTGGCCAAAACCCGTGTCTCCATAGTGGGAACTGGTTGAATGACTATCTTCAAGTAAGATACCTTTCCCACGGTCATCATGAGCCGGCATGCCCGTGCTCCGTCTACTCCTCTCCCCGTGCCTTCGGAGAGCAGCTTCACCCCCATAGGATCGCCTCGCGTCGGCCATGAAGGAGGAATGTCGAGGAAGGTCCATCTGCTCGGCCGACCCGCGAGCACGTGCGCATCTGAATGGCGGGGAGGATCCACAGGACGAGACTGTGCATCATCATCCACGTTTGCGTCCCCAACCACAGAACCTGCAAGGTCTTTCTCGCGAGCCCATTTAAGTGTGAAGTAATTTTTGAGAAAGCCTTTTGCTTGTTTCCATCGCCACTGCAAAGAATGAGGAAATTGGTCAAAGTTTGAGCAAGTTACAAGTAAGCAAAGAAAAAAGGGAATCACCTACCGGCTTTCCCAGGATCTTCTCTAGTTCCGGTTTGATGTCTTCACTGGTCGCCCTCGGGTAGCCGCAAACCGTGTCCCCAGAATTGCTCTGACTCTTCTCGTCATCTTCGCAATAGGGCCCCAACTACAACAAGCAAAGAATTGGTCATATTAGGCGATAATAGAAGGAACATGAAAAGAGTAAATGGAGGTCTTCTTCCCCACCTTTCTAAAGGCCAGGCGGTTCCGATATTATTCCCATTCCTCCCGACTGGTCGGGCGATGCCATCGATGCATGATTAGTATACCAGAACCCCCCTTGCTGCAACGCCTCGGCGTGCAAGGCTCATGGATCATGCATGGTCTCGGGGTCTCGATGGTATTATCCACATTTCATGGCCCGTTTGCCTTGTAAGTCTCTCACCAAGACTCGCACCCAACCGGACGAACTCTCCATCACCAAGCGCAAGCTGCTATCCCTATGCGCCGCATTTCGTGAGGGAATAAAGTCTTGCGGAATCTCGAAGCCAACCCAGGCATTCCAATTGACATCATCCTGCACAAGTAAAGGAAACATAAGCACCAAAGGAATGCAAGAGAGATTATGTGAAAGGTGTACCTCTTCAAGGTGATCCAAGATACGGCGCAACTCATCTAAGCTCCCAAATGGTTTCTTCTTGTGCTCAAGGTAGTTTTTGTGCCATCGTTCCGCGGCCAGCACTGTCTTGACGTGTCGGGTAGGGATAGTGAATCCCTTAATGTACTCATACCCCCATACCTGCAAATATGTCAATACCAAACTCACGATCTAAAAAGAGAAATGCATGTAAAGAGAGCGTCTCGAAGATTACCTCGAGCACCTTCCACATGCTCGGACCACTCATCTCCCGCGGACTCTCCGGTGCAAAGAATGGGTCCACATCAGCGCCAGGCCGGACACCAATACGAAGCCAACGAATAAAGTTAGCATATACGGCCTTTGCGATTCCGATGAATGACTTGTTCTAAATCAAGGAGATTCTTCATCCAAGTCGTAAACATCATCCCTCGATTGGCAAACATTGTGGCGTAGATGAAATATGCCAGAAAATGAAACGACAAGAAACTCATCCATATGATTGAAGTCGACAGAAGTGATGACATCCTCGAAGGAGCCATAAGAAAGTTTCATCTTTCGACCAAACCGACGCCGTTCAAGCACAGGTTCTAATAATTCCATCACTTGATCCGGCAACACAGGTCGACATCTTGACCACCCAGCGTAGCCGGTAATCATCACAAAGTCAACAGGATATGGCCATCTCCTACGAGGAGGTGGAAGGTGTTGGTGGAATCCCAGAATCTCTCTGCAAGCGCACGCCCCATCACCCGTGGTGTACAAGGTTCCCAGGCCTTGACACATTTCCAGAAGAGATCGAATCCCGACTCTTCTAAAAGTGCAAGCGCCCAATTATCTTCCGCAAAATGCTCCACCACCTTGATCGGTTTCGCATGTATTGCCACCGATTCGAGGAATCCTCCTGAGGATCCGCCATAAAAATTCAAAAAAGAGACAAGTCTCTACAGCAAACTATTAAGTGATCCCTAGTTTAGCAAAAGCTAAATTGAACTTCCACTGAATTAGGGGGCTACAAAAAAATCATTCGCCCAACCCAAGGCATTGAGGTTTGGGCCTCGCTTTCTGCTCACCCAGACGGGTTCTCACAAGCAAAAGGGGTTGGGTCTCTCTTTTTCGGCTCACCCAGACGGGTACCTACAAGAAAAAAAGGGGTTGGGCCTTTCTTTTTCGGCCCACCCAGACGGGTTCTCACAAGCAAAAGGGGTTGGGCCTCTCTTTTTTCCCACCTGCACGAGTTCACAAAATAAGTTGGGCCGTGTCAACCTAACTCGACGGTTCACGAGAAGTTGGGCGCATCACCCCAACTCTGCGGGTTCTTGAAAAAGTTGGGCCGATTAAGGGGCGGTTTTGGGCATCTCACGCGCAGCACAACTAAGACGGGTTTTGGTTTCACTATGTGTTCTAAAAAAAATCGGCCTATCATCCTCGGTTCTCTAAGGCCCGATTTGAACAATACGGGTAATCGACACAAATTACTTCTTTATTTTTAGCTAAATCAACAAGCTAGAATTAAACTTTTCTACTTGCAAATTTATGCTATAATTAAAAGCAGAGTCAGGAAGAAGACATTACCCGGACATGTGAATGCTTGTGCCATACGTGATTCCAGTATCGACGGTTCCCAACCCGGCCTAGGAGTCCATGCTCGCCGGGAGGACATTTCATGTGCCCAGTTTGTTGCATGGGGTTGAACAGGTGGATCTCTAATTTTTCTAACCATTGCTTCCTAGCTAGTGAATAAATGATTTTTGAGCAAGGAAAGGAAGTGGAAGAGTGAGATGCATGAGTTAGGGTATGGAGAGGCCCCTTTTATAAGGAGAGTGGGTGCATGCACACCACACAAGTGGCCAACCTGACATTAGGATCATGGAAGGCATGCATTGGCCGAAAATCTATCCTAAAATCTATCCTAAAATCACATGCATTGGCCGAAGAAAAAAAAAAGAGAAAAGAAGAAGACGCCAGACGGGTTGCAGCTAGGCCCAAAATGCCGGCCCAAACGCGTCGCAGCCAAAATGGGCCTTGCAATTGCAGGCCCAATGCAGACGGGTTTACTGTCTGAAACAGGCCCAAAGTTCAGGCCCAATGCAATTCGAGCATTTTCCCATGAAGCAATGGCAAACTCAAGCCCATTTCCAAGAGCTAAAGCACGACCGACTGGTAAATTCTCTGACTCGCTCTGATTTTCAGATAAACTAATGCCCTCCTTCTCTGTTTTGCAGAACAATGCACGAGATACGTCGGTCGTCAGGCGGTTACAAAAAGACGAACTCATCTTCAGCGGCCGTCATCGGGCCCTCACAATGCGATGACACCCTTTTCAGCACAGAGACACAAGTCCCGCACTTCACGGCGAAATGAAGTGCGTCACCTCGGTCCACCTCACGGCGAAATGAAGTGGACCACCTCATCATCACGGCACACTTCACGGTGAAATGAAGTGCGTCACCTCGGTCCACCTCACAGCGAAATGAAGTGGACCACCTCATCATCCTGGCATGCTTCTCGGCGAAATGAAGCGCGTCACCTTGATCCACCTCACGGCGAAATGAAGTGGATCACCTCATCATCACGGCACACTTCACGGCGAAATGAAGTGCGTCACCTCGGTCCACCTCACGGCGAAATGAAGTGGACCACCTCATCATCCTGGCATGCTTCACGGCGAAATGAAGCGCGTCACCTTGATCCACCTCACGGCGAAATGAAGTGGATCACCTCATCATCACGGCACGCTTCACGGCGAAATGAAGCGCGTCACCTCGGTCCGCCTCACGGCGAAATGAAGTGGACCACCTCATCATCCTGGCATGCTTCACGGTGAAATGAAGCGCGTCACCTTGATCCACCTCACGGCGAAATGAAGTGGATCACCTCATCATCACGGCACACTTCACGGCGAAATGAAGTGCGCCACCTCGGTCCACCTCACGGCGAAATGAAGTGGACCACCTCATCATCCTGGCATGCTTCACGGCGAAATGAAGCACGTCACCTCGATCCACCTCACGGCGAAATGAAGTGGATCACCCCATCATCCTGGCATGCTTCACGGCGAAATGAAGCATGCCTCCTAGATCCGCCTCACGGCGAAATGAAGCGGATCGACTCCGACCGGCTTTACGGAAGAAACTAAGCAGGTCAACCCACACAGACACAGGTCTTGCACTCCACGGCGAAATGAAGTGCATGACCTTGATCTACCTCACGGCGAAATGAGGCGGATTAATTCGGTCAGCTTTACGGAAGAAACTAAGCGACCAACCAACATCGACGCAGACCAAGCTTCCAAGCGTCGGCAACCAAATTTTTCATTCATATCTAAGATCATCAAGACTACTTTGATCATCGCTTTACTCAAACTCGATCAAAGTGGGGCTATCTGTAACCGGATTTTGTACCGTATTAGTTTTAGTTATTTGTAAAAATAAGCTAGCCGAGTAGTTTAGTAGCATGCAAACCCATTTCTTTTCTAGCCCGAAAACAAGCATAATGGCCCAATACTAGGGATAAACCTGCAGGTTTGTTGGGCAGAGCATAGCTCGGCCGGATCAAACCGGCTGAGTTTATCGGAGCGAGCTCACCAAAGAACCCGCGGGTTCCGCGGCCATATGCAAACCCTAAACGCACCCCCTACTCCCCTGTTCCACTATAAATTAAACCTTTTTTCCCTTCCATTAACACACAACATTGTGCTAGAGTATTGACACTAGCATAATTCTCTCCACCTCTTCTCTCCCTTTGCATGCTGCTTCACTAAAGGTTAGCATAGTTGATGTAAACCAGGTAGCATAATCTATCGAATTCATGTTTCTTTTACATTTTCAATGTTTTGCATGACTTTAATGATGAATTTGTGAAATTTATATCTAATCCCTCCCTTTTAACTTTTGTTTTGCTTTGGTTTAATTCTAGTAAAGTCTATTCGTTGAATAGGCGGATTTGATGATTTTAATTGTCAAATTCGTAACCTTACCCCCGAATCCATCTCTGGATTCGCAGGCCGGAGTCTATATTTAAATGGTTTGTTGTTTTTCTCCTAAAAATTCAACTGGCGACTCTATTCATACTTCGGTATTTTCCTTTTTACGGTTTCTTTGACTTAATTTGTGATTAACGCAAAAGGTAATCCGGTTTGGTTCAATCCATGAACCCAGACGGGTTTACTGTGCTCTTTTCATTTTCTTTTTACTTCGCTATTTATTCGGTCCAATCCGCGGATAGCACCTGAGCTAGCCCGGCTCGGTTCAACTCATGAACCCAGACGGGTTTATCACCTCTCTTTTCTAATCTTTCCTTTGTTTTCTTTTCTTGTGGGGTCTGCAGCAACGAAAACCCGTCTCGGTTCAAGCAATGAACCCAGACGGGTTCCTAGTGTTTTCCCCTCCTTTTTATCTCTTTCTTTCTTCTTTCTTAAAAAGGTGAATCTCGGGATTAGGGCGCATAAATTAGATTAATCCGTTAACGAAAACATTCTTAAAAGTTCAACCTTATTTAAGGTTAAGCAATCCTAGTCGGCTCCCAATCACTCCTTAAGTAGCACCGCGAAAAAGGTCATCAAATTTTTCGGGGTCTACATGTGGTTACAATCTGAAGGTGAGCAAGAGTGACAAAGTGAGGTATCAACTATTCTGCCAGGGTGAAGGGTGCAAGTGGAGGTTTTGGGGATCAAAAGTAGGCAAGGAGAAAAGCTATGTAATGAAAACATTTGGCCCCCCTCACACATGTATAACTTTTAGCTTTGAGGCTGGACATAGAAATATGAGTGTGCAATGGCTGGCTGAGCATTATAGGAGCAGATTTAGGATAACCCCAACCATCACTGCCAGAGACTTACAGAGAATGATGAAGGAGGAGCTAAATTACAATGCTGCTTTGTGTATGTGTGCTAGGGCAAGAAGGAAGGCATTAGACTCGATAGTTGGTGATTATAGGGAGCAGTTTACCCAACTTAGAGACTATCTTGGGGAGTTGATTGACAAAAACCCTGACACATCTGTTGTTCTGAAAACAACACAGAATCAGGAGACTAATGAGCATGTGTTCAAGTTTCTTTATGTCTGTCCTGGACCATTGAATAAGGGTTTCTAAGAGGGATGTAGGAGGGTTTTGAGTTTGGATGCGTGTTTTCTGAAAGGGCCTTGGGGAGGACAAGTGTTTGTAGCTGTTGGGAGGGATGCAAATGACCAAATGTATCCTTTAGCTTGGGGAGTTGCCTCAATAGAATCAAAGGAGACTTGGGATCTTTTCATTTCACAGTTACATATTGATCTTAACATGAAGGATGGCCATGGATGGGCAATTATTTCAGATCAACAAAAGGTACCAATAAACCCTTCCTTAAGGTTTTAAATTTTTATAATTACAGTCTGTTTTATTTTATTTTTTAATATTGTGAATTTGTTTGATTGTGTTTTTTGTTTGGTTTAGGGTCTAGTAGACAGTGTGGCAAGGATTTTACCAAGAAGTGAGCATAGGCTGTGTGCTAGGCATGTGTATGCCACCCTAAAGAGGACATTTAGGGGTGAGATGTACAAGAAGCTGTTCTGGAGGGTTGCTAAGTCAACAACAGAGATTGAGATAAAGAAGAATGCCAAAAACCTCTATGATCTTGACCCACAAGCTTGGGGGCTGCTTGAAAGAAAAGGTGTGGAGCATTTTTGTAGAGCTTTCTTCAAACCACATGCCAAGTGTGACTCGGTGGATAACAACATGGCTGAAATATTCAACGCCTTCATCATAGAAGCTAGGTACATGCCTATAGTTTCTATGCTCAATTGGATGTTCAAGGCAGTCATGAAAAGAGTGGGGCACAAAAATGCATGGGCTTCTAAGATCAAGACTCCAATACCTCCTAGGATAATGAAAAAACTGGACAAAAAGATTTAAGAGTCCAAGACTTGGGAGGTTACTAGGGTTGCCAGGGGCTTGTTTAGTGTCAACAACGCATGGGCTGAAGAATATGTAGTGGACTTGAATGCAAAAATGTGTAGTTGCAATTCATGGCAACTAAATGGGATTCCATGCCCCCATTCAATTGCTGTGATGAGGGAGGAAAGATTGAGACCAACTAACTTTGTCCATGAGTGCTATGCAACTGAGAAGCTTGTGACGACATATTCTCATACACTACATCCACTAAATGGGTCCAACATGTGGGCAACTGCCCCTGGATATGTTGTAACTGCCCCATACTTCAAGCCCAAGAAAAAAACCACAACAAAGTATTTTAGAAGGCCAGAGGCTGGTGAAAGCACAAGGGTTAAAATCTCAAGGGAGTCCACCAGAATTTACTGCTCAAATTGTGGATTTGAAGGCCACAACAAGTTGACTTGCCCACATGTGGTGAAGAAGTTAACGGTAACAAACTTAACCTTATATTTAGAGTTTGACTTTTTTTATTTTTTAGGGTTCATTTCAAGGGTTTAAGGGTTCAGTGTTTAGGGTTTAGGTTCAGTTTGACTTTTTTATTTTTTTTTAGTAATTTATAGGGTTTAGGGGTTTAGCTATTGTTTTTTGATTGCTTTCTCATTACATCTTTCTTTCTTTCATTGATGGATATCATAGCCAAAAAGAAGAAGGGTCACAAAAAGGCCCCCCAAACTCACTGATGCTTCAACTACAATCGCCGTGCATTTCCATCATCTCCGTGATCCCATCATCCGCAACTCCATCATCCGCTGCTGCTTTGGTTCTTGTGCTATTCTTTGTTGGTTCTTCAGGCCGTTGTGCCGCCATTCTTCTTCTCACGCTTCTTCTCGCTTCAATCAAGAATCGCCACTGATGTTGTTCTTCGCAAGTAGAGTGGCCCATTTTGAGGAAATCCCACTAAATGGATCACAACCTCATCCATCACAGCCATCTCCAGCATCAACTCCAACAAAGACTAGGAAGAAGAGAGCTGCAAACAAGACTCTATTGCCAAGAATATCACCAAGGAAGAAATTGCCAAAGTTGAACCTAGGGAACTAGTAGTTTGTGGTGGTGTTTGTAAAGCCATTTTGGACTGTCATGGCTTCTTTTGTGAATGAATACTAAGTAGGCTGTAAATGGTGTGCTGAATTGTGCAGAATGACAATGTATGCCAATCTTTTGGGGGGGGGGGGGATATGTCTTGTGTACATCTGTTAGTTTTGTACCCTGTTTTGTTGCAAGGTTAAGCCAAAACAGAGGAGTATGTACATCAAACACTAGATGTTGTACCCATTACATATTCCCTCATACTTAATGCAAGTTTGGTTCTGATTTCTGTTAATGCCCGTTTCATTCTGTCTTGGAAGCCATTACAGTTTGCATTGTTCATTTCATTTCTGTTCAATGTCACCTGGTTTTTTGCAAGTTTTTGAGCATCAAACTACAACTCAACTCATAGCATAACCTGTTGAGCATCAAACGTCATAGCAGAGCATAGCATAAGCATTATAGAAGCATAGCATATACAATCCAAGTTTACCATAACATTCATTCATCATTCATTACTTTCAAAATGCAACTGATTACAATGCTTTCATTACATTTCATCAATCAGCCCTACCTAAACTGCCAACCCTAAACATACATAAACCCTAAAACATACATGAACATCAAAGCTGATGATTAACAGACCATTGAACCCCAAAATAATTGAAGCATCTGCTGTCCAGGATGCTTACAATGGCCATTCAATCAAGCAAAAAAATTCATCACCATCTTCCTATACACATCATCTTCTTCATCATCAGATTTGCAAAAACCACCCAACCCCCATCAGCATCACCCCTCTACTTACCATACCCCCCAGCCAGAACCCCCATGACAAACACAAACATAAACCCCACAATCACCCCCCAAGATTTTTTCTTCAGACCCTGAATCACCCCCCTCAACCTCTCAAACTCACCCATCAAATCGTTGATGTTGGCCTCAGTAATATCGGCGTCAACCCTCAACTCATCTCTCTCCTTCTTGACCTTTTCATGTCGAACAACCAATCTCTTAGCAGTAATTGCAAAAGTCTCGCAGATTGGGTCATCAATCCACTGCATAAACCCACAGTCGTCATGAGTTTGCCAATGCATACACCTCGCAAACCTCCTAAGAGGGTTGTCTTCAGTGAATGAAGTGTACACAAGGCAAATCGTCCGACAATCAGACTTAAAAGTACCTTCTTGTGGCATGCAGCCATGCATGCCCTAATCGGGTGTTCGACACGAGGAAGATGCACGCCATTTGTGATTTGGGAAGAAGGAAGAAATTAGGGTTTTTCTGAGTTAAGCCCTAAAGCGGAGAAAAACAGAGAAAGAGAAGAACAAGAAGCTCGGTTATGGCGGGAGGTTGATGAAGAAGACAGAAGGAAGGAGGTAGGTGAAGAGTGAAGAATCAGGGGGGAAAAGGGGATTAAATAGGCAGAAAAAAATAAAGAGGGGAGGTGGTAATTAATTTTAGGTAGGTAAAAAATTAATAGGGTGGTTTAAGGGTTAATGAATGAGTTACCTGCTACTCCAGGTTATCAGCCGGTAAAGTGGTATATTAGTCTTAATTATGTTAGATTAGTGGCAGTTTCATAACATGTTTTTTGCGGGTGGCAAATTTGCTATTTTGGAAAAGTATAGTAGCATTTTTATCCAAGCACTCGACAAACCCCTCTATCTAAAGAACAAATTGATAAGTTATTTTAGTTACTTTTTAATGTGTTGGAAGGATTCTCAAGAATTCGAATGGAAGGATATAATCTTATTCTCGTTTAGGCTTTTCAAGGGGCCGTTCATACCCCTTAGTATATCGATATGATTGTCTGTGATATTAAAAACTTAATCATGAAGTTGGAAGATCCTACTATTTGTCATGTCTAGCGACAAATAAAATCAACGGCAGATTGGATGATTAATCTTATTTATCCGAGTTTTAAAAAAGAAACAATACTAAAAATGTGTATATGACCAACCACTTTTTCCAACGATTTAGGTCCTGTTCTTTTCTGCGGTTGGCAAACTGCGGTATCACAGCATACTACAGTTTGCCACAACTCACCACACTTTATCACAAATCATTACTTTTCTCTCTCCTCACTTTTCTCCTCTACTTTTTACATTGTCTCTCCTCACCTACCCCACATACCAATAACCTACCACAATTTCACCACACCCACCACAATTCCATCACACCACACCACATCATACCGCAAAATACCGCAGAAAAGAACAGGGCCTTAAAATAGTTGGAAAAACCAAACATTTTATTAACCATTTTATACTCTTCTAATTTTTCAATTATTTTTCTAATTTTAAGTGAGAAAAACGGTTAAAAATTCCAACAACTTGTATTAAAAATTTTAAATGGTGAGAAATCTTTCTTGCCAACATTTTTTCCTAAACGTTTGGATAAGGCGTAAGGGTCGGGTATTCACTATTCAGGACCCAGAAGAGAAGCGGTTCCGCCAATAACCCAATTTGGTACTTCATCTTCGTGGTTCGGGATAGAGCTCCCAACTCGCCGGGTTAACTCTGCTGCTGCCATTAACGAGTTGCAGAATTCAGATTAGGGTTTCCCAGCTGCAAATTCCCGGTATCAAATCTACAATTTCGAGAGAAACCTTTCAGTTCAAAAGTCATGCAAGATAAGAAGTACGGATTGATTCTTAGGGCTCCGAAATCCCAACAAAAGAAGCAGCATGTCCGACCGCCGATCCTTAAACCCGCCGGATTCAACGACGACGACGACGACGATGTCGAACAAGAAATCTCTCGCCAGGCCACCAAGAATAAGTCTCTCAAAGAAGTATGTCTTCCTTCCCTTCCTAATTTGGGTGCTGAGTAGTTTGAAATTAGGGCACGAAATTGATGTTGAGTTTTCGTGAATTGTTGCAGGTCGAGCAGCAGCATAAGAAAGCATTGGAAGAGGATCCATCTGTGTTTGATTATGATGGAGTTTATGATGATATGAAGGCCAAAGTTGTTCAGCCTAAAGCTCAGGATCGTCAACAACGTCAGGTACTTCATCTTCCTCTTCCTCTTCGTGTAGATTGATTGTGATAGTTCAGTATGTTCGTGATTCTGATTGATTACTATTGAGAATTGTTATCAGTACTTAGTTAAATGAAATTGATCACTAATTCATTTACAAATGTGCAATACGAGCGACTCCTGTGCTTATACAATGGAAATTGTGGTATGATTTTGTTGATTTGGTTTACCAGTATGTTGCTTTAGATAGGGTTTATGATTGTTACCTGATGCAGCTTCAACTGGACTTTGAGTTAATGAAAAAGTATTTGGATAGTTCAAGGAATGTTGAATTTGAATAAAAAGTCTTGCAATGCGATGAATTGGATTGTTCTGGTTGTAATTTAGCAAATTAATGTGTGAGTTGAATTGAGGGAATAGGAAGAAGTTTTCTTGGTTGTATGATCTAGTGGAGAGAATTTCCTGAAAACTTTGGACCTACTTCTGTTGTTTTCCTGAATCTGAATACTGCGAAGAAGATGTAAACAGAATCAAAATATTCAGATTTTTCACTTGTTACATGTACCATTTCACCCAGAGTCAAGACTCAAGACGGCTTGCTCTTGACGCTCCTGCAATCTTTAATTTGTACATGTCCAGAGTCTGGTTCCATGCAACTGTCATGATGAGTTGACATCTGTAGAATGTGTAGCAACCCGCCAAGCTACTGTGGAGGGATTTGTCCAGCCTTTGCTTTAGGATCGTGGATTGTGGATTGTTCAGAAAAGTGTTGTACTTTCTTGATACGCTCTTCATATTTGATCATATTTGTGGAGGGAATGCTAGGATATACAAGTCGTTTTGGAATATGAGTGTCATCTCTCTTTTATGTGTCCATTGTTTGAATTTGTTAGGCTTTCTAAACATCTATTGTGGTGCTAATGCTAAGTTGTTCTGGGGTACAGGTGAGGAGTCCTTTTAGATGCAACTTTTAATTGTTTTATAGTGTTCAAACCTGTGTGCGATACGCCCCTTTACTTTGTCTCCGTGTGTGTCACATGGATTTTCGTTTGGGGGGGGGGGGGGGGTTATGAAGAATAAGTTATGTGTACCTTTGAATCCTTGATTGAACATGTTCTCTTCATTGGCCAGGCTGCTGAGCTTCATGTACCATTTTTTTCCTGGGTGAGGGGATTGTGTTGTTGTTAATCTTGTTATGTGAACCCATTACAATCATATCCTTTCTTGTCCTCCACTTTTTTGATTGTTGTGTGGGCGATCTAGTCTTCAGTTATGCGTCTATAGTTTGCTCTATTTTGATGCATTGATTTCAAAATTTCAGCCAAAATACATTCAAGCATTGATGGAGAAGGCCAAACAACGAGAGCGGGAACATGAGATTGTTTATGAGAGGAAGCTTGCCAAAGAGAGAAGCCAAGATGACCATCTCTTTGCAGATAAAGACAAGTTCGTCACAAGCGCTTACAAAAGGAAGCTTGCAGAGCAGGCAAAGTGGATGGAAGAACAACGCTTGCGTGAACTCCGTGAAGAGAGGGATGATGTAAGTCTAGTATCCTCCCTTTTGCTCCAACCTGTTGGCAGCAGAACATCATCTCTTATATTGTGATTGCTACCTTCCATTATAGTTATGTTCTTAATTGATTGAAACGCAATTAGCTAAAAATAGTCAAGTGCAAAATACAGGTGTGCAAAGAGTGAAAACTTGCCTACTGTCCTGCACTTACTTATGTGGAACTGTAAATATGTTAGGTCTGCTCCTTTTTTCTGATTGCTGTTTCTGCATTTCTGATAGATGTCTTGCACTCATCAAATGTTTGATGTTTCTTAGCTGCCAATTACAGTATTTTGTGAATACATTAGTACTGCTCATATGCTTCCTGGGTTCTTTCCATCTAATATTCTGATTAATCAAATAGAAGCCCAACCATGTTAGCCTAATCTATCAATTTGTTCGACAAGGCCATGAAAATGACATATTGATTCCTGAGATGCTGAGTAGCTGTCGAGCTTCTTCCTATTGTGCGATCTTCCTGGGTAGTTTGAATGATGCATTTAGGCAAAATTTGGAGTTTCTACCATTATTATGTCTACATTTGTATTGAGTTCTACAATGCATCTCTCCGGCCAATAATGATGCATTCGCAAACATTTAGACATTTTTCTGAAGCAGAACTTATTGTTTTTCTTTTCCTCAACTTTTTCAGGTGACCAAGAAGAGCGATCTGACAGATTTCTACTTCAACCTTGCAAAAAACGTCGCATTTGGAGCTTCAGATAAACCCGAGCTGAAGAAACCGGAGAGGCCAGAAAAAGAACCGGCTGCTGCTGCAAGCAGCAAAGAGGAGCCGAAGAAGCCAGAGAGGCCGGACAACGAACCAGTTGGCCCTCGACAAGAGCTCAGGGATCCAGAGAGGCACGGCAAGGATCGAGGTCCCGCTCCATCCCCATCCACCAGCTCACCCAGGGCTTCGGCTTCCTCCTCTTCAAGATCAGAAGACAGACGGCCTCAACCAGAACCATCGGAGACAAGCCCGGGCGGCCCGTCTCCAAGCCCAGGCCCACCTCCCCCCACTTCTGCGAAAGAGGACCCACAGCCCAACGATCAGCCCAAGCGGGACCATCACAAGAAAAGCGAGGACGCTCTCACTGCAGCCAAGGAACGGTTCCTGGCCCGGAAAAAAGCAAAGGTCCAAGAAACCTATGGGCTTTAACCTTATTCTACACTACCGACTTCGTTCCGCATCATGTATTCATGTCTGTAACACTAATACTGGTTTTTGCTACGAAGCTTCGGCATGGCTCTAGTGTCAAATTCTCAGTGACTTGGTGATCGGATGTGATGTGGTTTTTCAGTTTTGGTGCGTAGCAGTATTGATGGACAAATGTGAACGATGTAGTATTGTTTTGGTCCTTTTGAGCTGAGTTGTATTGTATGGGCCTGATGGCCCGGCCCACCGCATGGATGGATGTTTTGGGCTGGGTCGGGTCTGAAATGGGGCCGTGTTTAATGGAGCGCATTAGCTGATTAGCACGTGGTGTACGTCTACGCGCCTGTTTCACGTGCTGTCCTTCCCTCCTCGCTCCCCACTTCTTCCGTCTTTTCTTTTCTGTCCTTTTCCTTTTTCCTATTTTCGGATAAAGGCGGGAATTATACATTTTCTTTTCTTTGTTCAAAATACTAGTGCTACTATAACCTTAATTACTGAATTATTTGGGTTCAAAAAATAAATACCGAATTATTTTTCTAGGTTTTTTGAGAAAATTAATATTTTTGTGAAATGTGCCTCTTCTTGCATTTGTGAAAGTGAACACACATCAGTCTACAGTATCATGTTTAGCAACATTTAAAATGGTAAAGAAGAGAATCTTTCATTCAACTTATAATTTACTAGAGTAATCAATATATTGTTATCTGCATATGGTAAGTATGCAATTTATAAATCAAAGAGGTGATAGTTAAACAATAATCATCCTATTATTAAACATTTCTATTAAGGTTCAAGTCTTGGTAGAAGTAAAAATATTTTATTAAATAAAAATTGTGGGGTTGATGGGTCATATATATTATTGATAGTTTGGTATCTACCCTTTTCGGCTTGATAGTGATATCTGGCGAGCTAGGATTAAAGTAACTAGGTGAGGGCATGAGAGGTTACCGGTAGGGTGTGCTATGCATTTTTTTGGTGTTTCTTGAGCTTTCGTTGTGTTTGTATTTTGCAGGTGTATTTGCAGCAGTGACTACTCAGTGCACAAAAATTTCTTTTTCTATGCTTCATTTCTTCAATCGGCTTCATTTAGTTAAGTACATAGACATATAACTACACACGTTAATTTATTAATTATACATAAATCAAATTCTACAATTAAAAATAATTCCTAAAATATTCAACAATGAAATTCTTCAAAAAAAGAAGTGTTTGACTTGCATTTCTTATCCATTAACTTATATCATTCATATCAATATAAATATTCAAAGTTATATCAAGGCATCAAAAATCATTTTTTATTGCACCAAAAAAATTTTTAATATCAAAACCAAAATAGAAAAAGATTCCATCTCAATGTCAAATCTGCGATGCCACCCTTTGTTCACCATAGAGCAAGAGGAGACCATACAGTCGCGGGTATTTCCCTCTTTTTTTTAATTTATAAAAACTTCAAAAAAACCAAAAAAATAAAATTACGTGAAAAAAAAGAGGGGGAAAAGAAAAAAAAGGAAAAAAAGAAGGAAGAAAATTAAAAGAAGTTGGGGTTGTAAGTGCTTCCCTCCACATCTGGTATCCGAACCTCAACCAAATTCCCTCCTCTCTCCCCTTCCCTCGTTTTCTTCTTCCTTCTCCGCCACCGCCTCCGCCGTCTCCTCCGCCAGATCCGCCCTCCCTCCTCCGATCTCCACCATCTCCGCCACCTCCCTCCGTCGTCCATCCTCTCTCCTCAATTTCACTTTTCTCAAAACCCTCACCTCAAACCCCACCAAACCCTCACCACCTCAACCTTCGCTCCGATCGCCTCCGACTTCCGGTGAATCTAGGGTTTAGTTCGCCTTCCGGAAATGTCAGCCGCCAATCAGCCGCCGCCGCCGCCGCAGCAGCAGCAGCAGCAGCCGCCGCCGCTTCCGCCCAAACGCCAGCTCCCGTTCACGGCTAACATGAAGCCGCTGTTTGCGCCGTCGCCAGGAGACTACCACCGCTTCGCCGGAGGCCATCGGGTCCCGCCGGAGCCGGAAGCTATGGTCGTCAAGTCGCCTGTGAGTCTCGGCGTTGATTCTTATCTTTGTTAATCGTGTTTGATTTTGCGCGGGGTTTTGATGAATTGATGTTATGGGGAAATTGAGTTAGGGATCTTTGTTAGTTTAGTATTCGAAGTTTAGGTTTTGAGTGGGTGGTTGTTTGTTGGGTTTCGTATGTGCTTAATTTGTTGATTAAGGTTTCTGTTCAGATTGTGATTAGCTGGTCTTTTTGCGCTCAAAATGAAGGAGTTTTTGTGAGATGGGTGGGTTTCTGTGTTTGATAGTCGCTACTGTTGTCCAATTGCTGGTTGCCGATTTCTGGGTTTGATTTTGTTGTGTTTTTGATGTCGGTTGAGCAGCTGAGAAGTCAATGATTGGCCTTTTGTGAATTGCATTATCACATTTCTGTTGACCTAATTTAGTGTAGCATCTGAAAGGAGTTTTTCTTCAATCGCGACCTTTTGATCTCTGCTGGATAGCAGATGTTTTGTTTATTGAAGTGTGACACACATTGTTGAAGTTGATATCATCTCTTGGGTAACATAAATGCCATTTACTCCAATGTATTATCATGGATAAGTTGGTGTAATTGTGGGATGTGTTTGTGTCTCGGCTTTGTTTTATGAATGTCGCATGAACCATGTTTTGTTTGTGTTAAATATGGATGTGAGTCCTGTGACTAATTGTGTATGAGTGCAGTAACTGGAGCAACTTGCAAATTGGAGGATTGAGAGAACAAATGCAAATGTTGGGGAACCTAGTGTGTCTCACAATAGATGAGGGCGAAATCTATGTAGAGCTTACTTTTGCTAGTAGCTTGTAGACATTGGGCACATATGCTTGTGACTGCCTTTTATAGTCCACTCTTTTGGCATTTGCAAGCTGGCCCTGGATGTTTTTTCGCTTTCTCTTGTTCATCTGCTTACCCACTCATATATCCGATTGCTATCTACGTCTCGAGGGATTCGATTCCTTCCTCTTATCCTATTACCTGCAGTTTCAGTCTGATATTTAGCTGAGCTTCTTAAACTTAGTATCTTTTTCGTCTTGTTCAAACCTGAAAGTTGATGTTTCTGAATGTCTTGATATTCCCTTCCATTAAGGAAAAAATGGTGCATTGTTTGTCGAGAAAGATGAGAAGCAATTGGATGTATGTGTTGCTTGACATTGGAAAGTACTTGTGGGAGGTATTGCTGAGGAACAGTTGCGCATTTGATTCGATCAGCGAATCACCCTTAGTATATGAAGTGTGCATTGTGCTATGAGTTGAAGATTGTGGAGTTGATACTCGATGTGGCTCATTTGTTTCCCCCTGTTGCTGATATTTTCATATCTGTAAACATTTGGGTTCATTTATTGGACCCCACACTTTCATTGATTCGTTGAGGATCTTCATATTTTTGCATTTTTGCCAATGCTCTTTGTTGCGTGCATCTGTGCTACTTTTGAGTCAAACACTCTCCATATGTTTCGTCCCTTTCATTTTAATTGGAGCAATTTTATCTGTGTAACTTTCTAAGTGGGCATTCTCAATGGGCTTCTTAATATAATGCTTCCTACTAAACTCCTGGGATTTTTATCACGATTAAATTGCTTTTCCGAATGATTTACTTTGTTTTTGGCACATGAGCTTGTGCCCATTCTCACCTTTTTTTTTTTGGCAATCTGGTGTTCCTCAGCCTATGAAGCGGAAGAGTGAAGCTTCTGAGTTTGATGCTGAGTCTACTGATTGGGCAACCAGCTCAGCATATACAGAAGTAGTAAGCAGCCCTCTACAAACACCTGTATCTGGAAAGGGTAGCAAGGGTCAAAGAGGCTCACGGGCTACTAAAAGCAATAGAGCTGCACCTCAGACTCCCATGTCAAATGTTGGTTAGTGCTGATGTTTTACGCGTTAAGTTTACTGGTCAATGGGAGCTCCCATAACCTAAATGTTTCATTCTGACGTAACATGATGCATTTCCTTTTAGTTCCTACAGTTCTCTTGAGGGTGTAGGGTTCAAAAAATCTACATGGAATTTTATCAGCTATACACTTTACATTTTATTTTAACCACCTTTTCAAATTTCAGGTTCACCAGCCAGCCTCACTCCTGTTGGTCCTTGTCGCTATGATAGCTCCCTTGGTAATCAATCTAATCATTCATGGAGCTTTAGGCAGTGATTTACAGTATTATATCTGCCCGTGATTGTATGATTAGACTGATCATAATTCATAATGTTTCTCGTATCATCTAGGACTCTTGACAAAGAAGTTCATTGATCTAATCAAGCGTGCTGAAGATGGTATTCTTGATTTAAATAAGGCTGCTGATACTTTGGAGGTATTCTTCAGCAACATGCACCTGCTTGAGCCTTATCTATCCTGAAGTTAATCTGATAATCATTGTTGTTTCCCTCCCAGGTCCAAAAGAGGAGGATTTATGATATTACCAACGTTCTAGAGGGTATCGGTCTTATAGAAAAGAAATTGAAAAACAGAATACAGTGGAAGTATGTATTTCTAAGTAGAGTTCAAGCCATACTCCTTTTGATTATTGTTACATGCTTCTTGATGTAGACTTGAATTCAGTGAATATATGTACTGAACATGATCTGACTAATTGATCAGGGGACTTGATGTCTCAAGACCAGGTGATGCTGATGATAGTGTTACTACTCTGCAGGTATTTATTGCTGAATTCCATTTTTCGCTCTATAAAACGATTTTACCAGTATGCATGCTGCACAACTGAGTAAAATATGTACTGCACAGTTCTGGTCATGCATATTATTTGCCTTTGGTGTTAGCATTGTATTTATCATTTTGCAGGCAGTTGTCGAAAACCTTTCCATGGAAGAGCGTAGATTGGATGAGCGGATAAGGTTATTTGATATCATCCTTTGTAGTCTTGTCTTGTTGATTTCCCAACATTCGAATCACTCTGACCCTTCAGATTGTCACAGGGAAATGCAAGAAAGATTGAGAGAAATGAGCGAAGATGAAAATAATCAGAAGTACCTCATCTTTTGTTCTTCCTCCCTCTGATTTATCTGTTCCTAACTTTAACAAGAAAGCAAGAGTCTCTTTTTAACATGGTTGTGTGTTGGTTATGACATCTGTCAGGTGGCTTTTTGTAACTGAAGATGATATAAAAGGGCTACCCTGTTTTCAGGTTTGTAATAGTCCATACCCCTTGATGCATATTTCCACTGTCTCTAAAGTGTTGACTGTTGACGGTTTCCCCCCCTAAATTATCCTTCTGTTTCAAAAGACTGACATAATGCTTATGGGTTATGATAGAACGAGACGCTGATTGCAATCAAAGCTCCCCATGGAACAACCTTGGAGGTTCCTGATCCAGATGAGGTAAGTTCAGAATGTGATTACTATATTTTTTTTGTGTTGGTTTTCGGCATTATTAGTTTATGAGGTATCTGACTTTTCATGCGCTTCATTTATTAGGCTGTTGATTATCCCCAGAGAAGATATAGGATAGTTCTTAGGAGCACAATGGGTCCTATTGATGTCTACCTTGTCAGGTATGACCTCCTGTTTTCATTAGATCTTTAGTGTTTTTTATCAGTCGTTTACTGGTGTTTGCATGTTTGGATAAAGTCCAGTTTGAATGCATGCACTTGTACTATCGTAGCCCCCATAGATACATGCTTTGCCAATTCTGAGCTTACATCTGATATAATGAAGGCAAAAGTTAACATCCAGATAAAACTTTACTTTCCGATGGTGTGCTAGTCTTCTGGCACCGGGTTTGCTCCCTGACAACCCCCCCCCCCCCCTCCATGTTACTTCAGTGGGCACCTTGCCTTTTCATTTTGCAAGCCAATTGTTGGCATTAATTATGTACACTCTTTTTTTGCCAACAATCAGTCAATTTGAAGAGAAGTTTGAGGAGATCAATGGCAGCGAGGCACCTCTAAGCTTGCCAAGCACCTCGGGATATGAGGAACATGCAACAACTTCGGTGGAGACCAACGAAAACAAAATGCAAGGACAAGAAACCCATAGGATGTGCTCAGATGCCAGTTCTTCACAGGACTTTGTCAGTGGGATCATGAAGATAGTACCTGAAGTTGATGTAAGTTTGGCTTTTGAGCTCACTACTCGTTATAGTCCAAAAGTCCTAAATCGCTTCTTTATAACTGTCCCATGATTGAATTGGCGAGGCATTCACTATCATATTTATAGATTGGACTATCTTCTCTGTTTGTGTTTATGAATACCAAGAATGTTAAATAAATTGTTTTCTGTAATTTTGAACTTATTTCAGTACCCCCTGCTATAGTGTATAGAATTCCTGCTTACCTTTTTAAGTGTTTTGCATATTAAGGAGCTTACGGTTTGAATTGTGCATTCCCTTTGCAGAGTGATGCAGATTACTGGTTGCTCTCTGACACAGATGTTAGCATCACAGACATGTGGAGAACTGACTGTATCCTTTCTTCTTTTTGTTTTGTTATTTTTGTTATTTTTTTTTTTCTTTCGGCTTGAATTTATCTCTCCACCTCTTCCGTAATTCGTAAGGCCCAACCCCTCCACTCAACCCATTCACAAGGAATTTCAAGGGGAAGGTGGATCAGCGGAGCACACAATGATCTAAAACTGCAACCAATCTGTTTCTATTTTCACGGTCTTACAGTTTTTGGTAACACACATGAATAGGATTCCTTAACTGAACCAAAGCTGGGGTTGAATGGAATGAACTAGGGACCATCCCGGAAGACTACACTGTGGCCAACGTCAGCACCCCACAGGCACAGCCACACAGCTCACCATCAGCAAATGCAACACAAGTGCCTCCTGCTAATGCTACTAATGGAAAATGATTGAGATTATGGCGTATTTCTCTGGTATGTTTCACCATGATCTGTGTGGACCGTGCTGACTCCTGGTCTAGTCCAGCCGCTGTCATAAAAGTCAGAATCCCTGGTTCAGTCCTGGAATTGTCTTCAAAAGAACTTGCAAGGGTGTTTCAATATGTGCATTACAGCTCAAAGGCATAGAAGCGCAATGAGATGAGATTCAGATTTCAGGGGAGAGTTGGCTGCTGATCCATTGTACAGCCAGCAGCTATATGAACTCGGCGCAACAGCAAATAATGTTGGGGGGGGGGGGGGGGGGGGATCCTCGTAGGCTCTGTTTGTTTTTTAGCTGTACATTTGTTGTTTGGCTGAGTGTCTCGTGGAACATAATTGTTTACCCCCCAAGTTATCGACTGAGGCGTAGATTAGTGTTCTCCTAGAATACCCGGTTCTGGTGTAGTAATGATGCATTACCGTGTGACATTCATTGGGACAAGATATGAGATTGAGGTTGCCAATGCCACCACCCGCTCTGCTTTGCTGGTGTATCATGTAAAAAACTGCTGTTGTTATCTGGGTTGGTTCTGGTTTCATTAACCAGATCATGTGAATTATCTCCTAGAGGTAAAGTCGAGAACTTTGTAACATTGAGTAGCTTTACTCTATTCAATTTTCATTTCTCAAAATTCCCATTGTGAATTCATTCTGCTTGAAGAAGCATAAGACAGATGATTGTGTAGATTATATTGAGCATATGATGATAAAACTCCATGGTGAGACAAACAGCATAGTTTGTTTCATGTTCCTCTATGACACATACATACATATTCTAACATATGATTACATAGACAAGGGACAACCAAAACTCCATTATCAGAAGCTCTGATGAATGTTGATGTATACATAACTAAGTTTTACAGATGATTAGTTCTCTTTATCAACTTTCTTTCCAATCCAACCAGCAACAATGGGAGTGAGTGCAACGGTGGGAGGAAATCGTATGGGAGATGCAGCCTTGTGTGCAGCATATGCCAGTGCAAATGTCCCTACTTTCTCCCCTGTCTCATTGCTTGAAATTCCCACCTACAAAACACAAGAAACAATGTCGCCAATTAAACCCTTTTTTCTTGTCGTTCGTATTTTGTGGAAGAAGAAGAAGAAGAAAAAAGTGCTACCTTCTGAAGAAGGGCAGAGACATCGACACCAGCGCTGATAAGAGCGTAGCACAAAGAGAAGGAAATCAAAGATAAGGTTATGGATGTCGCCAAATAAGCTCCTCCGTATTTTGCCAAGAGCTCTTTTGCTTGTTCTCCCTTGGATTTCTCTCCAGTTTTTTCGTCTTCTTTGGAGCTGAATATCTGCATTCAAAACTTACCCAGATTCAGATTGGAAAGTATTTCATATCTAACAGAATGCCCAGAATTTGAGCAATAATATATGCATAAATCAAATTTGAAGCATAAGAAGGTTGAAGAAGAAGAAGAAGTTAATGGAAAGGATTACCTTCCAGAGACCGGCTTCGAGGCCGTACTTTTTGGTAACTTCCTCAACTGAAGAAGAAGAAGATGAAGAAGAAGAAGAGGAAGAAGAAGTTTTCTCTTTGAGTGCTCTTACTTGATGGAGTTTGTGAGAGGAGGATTTGTTGGGAGGTGGGTATAGTGAAGAAACATGGCGGAAAAAATGGAGTCTGGTAGAAATACAGGAGGAAGAAGAAGAAGAAAGGATTAGAGGATGAGGAGGCATCCTGAATTTGGTTGCTCAGAATTCGCAATTGTTGTCCATAGATTGTCATCCCTGTTCTCCTCACCTATTGTTTTCAGGGCCTGGCTGAAGCGATTTGGATTCGGGCTGAGATTTGGGCCATTTGGATATGGCTATCTTTCACTCCACGTTTTCACTCCCTTCTCCACTTGATTCATCTTCCCTTTTCTTTCCCCTCCTCCCTTTTTAGGCCCGTTCTTTTGTGCGGTGTGATATCATAACTTATCATACCACTTGATATCCTTTAACATTTTACAATATCGTAACATACTTTTAACATAATCAACCACACTTTTCCCTCTTTTAACTTTTCTCTTTTACTTTTCAAATTTTCTCTCCTCATCTGCCACATTAATCGCACTTTTTATAAATTTCACTTTATCATTCCACATCTCACCACACTTGCCACAATTTCATCCACTACACCATTTTCACATCTTACCAACCGTTTTTAAAAAAAAGGCCTTAGTTTCAGGTTTATTTATTCACAGGAATAGGCAAATAGGAATAGGATAGGGCTCCATTTTTGAAGTTTTTCAATTCCACCAAGGATTAACCCTGTTCTTTTATGCGATATTTTGCGGAATGGTGTGGTGAGGTGTGGTGGAATTGTGGCGGGTATGGTGGAATTGTGGTAGGTTATTGGTATGTGGGGTAGGTGAGGAGAGAGGATGTCAAAAGTAGAGGAGAAAAATGAGGAGAGAGAAAAGTGAGGAGAGAGAAAAGTAATGATTTGCGGTAAAATGTGGCGGGTTGTGGCAAACTGCGGTAGGCTGTGGCATCGCAGTTTGCCAACCGCAGAAAAGAACAGTGCCTAAGATTTATTGAAATCCTTAAAGAAAGGACAAAAAATATATTAAAGAGATGGTTATCAAATTGGTAAGTACCTCCATCTTATAAATGTTTTTACCAATGTTTAATTTTTGATAGATTTAAAATATCTTTTCATTAAAAAATTATAGTGTAATCAAAGTAGTATAAAATTATCATTGAAAATTTAATAATCAATTTAAGTTTTTAATTGAAATGATTTTAATATTAGATTCAAACTGAACAAGAGCTCTTAAATTCGAATATCAACACCTTCATGTTTATATCTCAAGGTGAAGGGGCATTTGCAACATTCACAATTCAAATTCAAAGGACATTTGTGTGATGAGGCGTATCAAAATATAAAACCATCATTGCACGTTCAACCATCTACTTAAACTTTTAGTTAAAATGAATTCATAATAGAATTAACAAGTCAATATGCTTGTTGGGAATGGTTTGATACCCTAATCTCAACCTTTGTACGGATTGAATTGAAAAAAAAAAGAACAGAAGTTGAGCAAAATCACGTGCTTAATGTACCACTCTATACCCTAATTCTACTAGCTAGGGTCGAGGCATTCACAACAATCACAAGTTACAAACCTTTTTAATGGTTGATTTCATGAGTAATGCTATTATATGCATGTTCTTACTGTGGAACCATTTCAATCAAAAGTTTAAGCTGATGGTTGTAAATCCAATTATGGTTTTATACTTTAACACTTAGGGTTTAGGGTTGAGAGGTGACAACGACCACTTTTACTATAACTAGTCTTAAACTCGTGCGATGCACGGTGTATGATAAAATAAATATTATTTTTAACAAAAAACACCTAAATTATTATTGTACATATAAATTAAAAAGACCACAACATAAATTATATAATTAAATTAAAGATACGAAAAATTGTTCATTGAATTTACATTGAATTTATTTACACTGAATTTTATAGTAATTATTAATGAATTTATTAAGAAAATTTTAATACTTTAGTAGACATAAGTAGATATTACATAGTGTACCATATAATAATTAATGTTATGATTGGTGGATGTTGGCGGATTGCTCTTTGTATAAGTAGGTATTACATGGTACCAAATTTCGAGTGGTACTAATCGCATTATAGATACCACAAGTCCCTGATCGATTCCTGAGAATATGCGAGATACATGTCAAAGAGACCACAATGATTTCTATTATAATATATAAATTTGAGATAAAATTATAAATTTTATATATATCTGATGAATATAAAAATATAGTGATCACGTTTAATCAGTTAATATAGATCCATCATTGTCTAAGTGGTTGTTTGTGTTACACATCCTCCACACTCCACTAGCCCATTCGATGAATATTGTTAATGAAAAGAAAATAGTTAATTAGCAGCATGCATGCGTAATTACCTACCGAGCAATAGCAAATCATGACTATTGACTCACGGTTCCTCAATAGCATATTAATCATTTTATTATCTTATACCATGTATCACTATTTTCTCCCCTTTGGTTGTACGTTATTATTGTCATTGTGACTATATTTACACTTTCTCCCATTTATGAAAAATTAAGCACTTTATTTAGATGCTCACGACTAAATACCCATGGACCCATGGTCCTGGGTAGGTTTGAGAGGCAATCGTTCAAAGTCTTCGATTTAAAAAAAATAAATTATTTTAGTTTATAAGCCTCAATTGAGAATATACATAGTAGTATGAAAAATATTTCCACTGAAAATATAGATAGTAATATTAAAAAACCTAACATACTATGCAAACAGAATACAGGAAAAAAAATAAACAACTCATATATTACTTTGTCAAAAGAAAAAAAGAGTAGGAGACATAAATTCTTAATATCTACAAATTGGTATACTATATATTCTTCAAGCTTAAAAAATGTCAAGATCGGGTGTGCAACTAAAAAAATATTTGCTGAAATTAGGAAAATATGCATATAAAAGGAGGCTAGGCTGACAAATTTGACGAAAATCTATTTCAATTTCAAAGCCAGTTTTCATTCCCTCCAAGCTGGAGAAAATAAACTAAATC
Organism: Portulaca oleracea; assembly: GCA_029582165.1. Lineage (NCBI taxonomy): Eukaryota > Viridiplantae > Streptophyta > Magnoliopsida > Caryophyllales > Portulacaceae > Portulaca > Portulaca oleracea. The sequence goes on from CM055886.1 coordinate 34,316,403, forward strand.
TATCAAGCAACACGAAGGAAGATATCATCATCTTTAAGTCTCGGTCCCAATCCTCGAAGAGCAAGCCATATTCAAAACTTGGTCAGTACCCTCCAAATAGGAGCAACAGTACGAAAAAGATCATGAACAAGCAACGGAGAGCAAAATCCTCTGAAATTAGTAAGCTTTCTATCAATAATTCTATCTATAAGTGTTTTATCGCGAAACTTTCTTCTTAGAACAGGGAATTACAACGAAACGAAAACTTGAGCATATGGAGGATAGTATCCTACCTTTGATTAGAAAAAAAGGCACTCCATTGGAAAGCGATGTGAAACAACTAAAGATTGTAATTATTGGTTTTGTTCAAAGTAAATTGATGTACTCTAATATAAGCTCATAATAAATATATAATATGAACTATTCTGACCAAAAAAAATAAATTTTGAAGCCAGTTGCAGTTGGTAGTGCCGAATTTATGCAACCCCAATCTCCAGCTAGAAAACAAATTTAAGGAAAATATGTTTTTTTTTTTTTATAGGAAAGGAAATATGTTTAAGAGGACTAATATTATTTAATTTGCTTACAGATTTAATTTTTTTATTTTTCATTATGCCGGCGGGCAGGACGACGGTCAGCTACTCAGCTGCCGCTCCGCGTGGCCCATCCACGGCCAGTTTTCGTATAGTCGCCCCCTGCTTCAAATATTCCCATTTCAATTATTTTTATTGCTTTTTCCATCAAAAAATTTAATGCTTTATCCGTAATTATCGATGATATACACTAAGCAATATTTTATTCAACCATCAACGTTTTCTTTTAGTTTAAGAATCAATTTTTAAATACGTGCATTTTGTGATTATTGTCCTGTATTCACATCTTGTTCTCAACAATTTGGACTTTTTCAAATTTTTGATTTAAATTATAGACTACTGACTGTACTAGTATTTGGGCTCAAAAAATTTACAGTTCAGTATATTGAGCACTTATTTTTCGCATTAGATGTTCCAAAAAAATATATTTAGGAAAATGATATGAATTTTGTCACATAAAAACTTTTTAAGTGTTTTACCTTACAGTGAAATCTATTTTATTGCATATTAAATTTGAAAAAAATATCTACTATAAATATAATTCTCCTTTGGTTTCATATTAATTGCCTTCAGTTATAGCATATTTTATTTAAATTGCAACATTATATTCTAATCATAGTCATTTTTGTGACGAATCTAATAATATTACTTTCATATTTTATTCATTTTTCAATTTTTAAAACATGTATAAAAATTATTAACATGAGATTGATTTCATTAGAGTATCTTTATATTTATAGAATAAATATTTATTAAAAATCATGATATATATATATATATATATATATATATATATATATATATATGGAATTGATCACATGAGTATGAACCTTATATGAGCATGTGAGCATCAAAGCATTTTTTACGGACATTAAGTATTGTTTTCATGGACATCAAATATCCAACTTCATGTCCACCATTCATATTTGATTTCCATGAAAATAAATAAATAATACTTGATGTCCGCCAGAAATACTTTGATGCTCACATGCTCATATAAGGTCCATGCTTATTTGATTTATTCCTATATATATATATATATATATATATATATATATATATATATATATATATATATATATCTATATATAAAGTAAGAAACACTGAATTTTACCTATGGCTTTGTTCTAAAAGTATATATCATCAAATATATTTGAGTATATTTGGATATAGTTGTGTAGGAGTAGCTAAAAGTAAATAATGAATTATTTTAAAAGTAGAAAATTGTGGAATTTAGATAAATTTAGGTACTTTATATAGAGAGAGATAAAGAAATATTGTAGGTAAATTACATTCATAAAGAACATGGTATGAGATCAGTAAAGAGGACAATTATCTTTTTTCTTTATAACCAATTTATTTATATAACTATTTAGTAATACATTCATATAATGACAAAAAAAGACCTTATATATTTTAGTTTATTCTTTTGGCAACATATATAAATTCATAATTTTTATATAGAACTGTTTTTAACCTGCTTGTATTACTCTCTTTGTCCAAGTTCACATGCATGCTAATATTTGAATTATTATTTTTTAATAAAAAAATGTCATGATAAGTGACATCCCTAATAAATAGAACTACTTCATTTGAAGATACAAAGGCTTTTTGCTTTTTTAATAGCCAAGCTTCTCAATCAAATGTCCCACATGAATTGATCCCCCTTCCCACCTATATAATATATATACCTCCATTTTTGTACACATTTCACCTTGATCCCCTCTCCATCTCTTCCCCCACCACCCACCACCACCTACAACCACCGTCTCCGCCGCAGTATCACCGCCGGCACCACCATGTCTGCCACCAAGGGTCGGAAAAACCTCCTCAGAAGCCTTCTGAAAGCCCACCTCAGCCTCGGGTGCGGCTGCAGCGACTCGAACCTGGGCCGCTCCGACGTCTACCAGCCCATGCCGAAGCCCGGGCGCAGGCCCAGCCCAACCCCGTCGTCGTCCTCCTCCGACGGCGGCAAGACGTCCACCACCTTCTCCCCCGTGGTCCACTACTGCTCCGACGGGCCCGGCCCTGGCCCGTCGGAGAGGATCGGGTCCGGGGGCGGTGGCAGCCCGGCGGACAAGATCGAGGGGAGCATCCCGGTGGTGAAGGAGTCGGAGGATCCGTACGAGGATTTCCGGGAGTCGATGATGCAGATGATCATGGAGAAGGAGATTTACACGCAGGAGGATCTCCACCACCTCCTCCGCCGCTTCCTCCGCCTCAACGCCGCCGCCCACCGCCCTCTCATCCTCCGTGCATTCGTCGACGTCTGCCACTCCCTCGTCTCTGATCTTCCCGAGGATCATGGCGGCGCCGGCAACCGTCGTCACACGTGTGAAGAACAGCCCTCGTCGCCTCCCATGTGATCGAGCTCATGTCTCACGTGCCAAGCACCTTCTATTCCCCCCGGGTGATGCTGATTTTTTTTAGAAAATTGGATTTTAATAATCTCATATTTCAATTTTCATATGCAATAATTACTACATTATTTTTGTATTATGATTGCCCCAAATAAATAAAATTGTATATCCGTGGGACACAGCCGAGTTAAGTGACGGTGACTTGGTGGAAACTGACGTATACCCGCAGAAGTGAGTTGACGTCAGCTTTCTATCGAGTGAGCCTTATTGGCTGATGATATCCCGCCATAATACAATTTTATTTTTTTGGACTGTCATAATATAAAAGTAAAATAGGGATTATTAACATACAAAAGCGCTGAAAGTAAAGATTATTAAAATCTAATTTTCCTTTTTTATAAAAAAGATACTAGTAGTGATTAGAGTTGTGGTTAATTAGATGGTCAAACTAATTACATATTTGTAGCTAGAGGTCGTTGAATCCGCATACTAATTCTTGAGTGTGATTGTCTTATTCAAAGTATTAGTGGATTAATTGCAGGCTTGTATATGTACATATAACACGTAAAATAAAAAGAAAAAGCACTCAAAGATAAGAAAATTATCAAAAATTTGAGTTAGAATAAATTGTGTAATTCTTTTTGAAAGATTTTTGGGTGAATAAAGTGTATGATGAAATTTGTCTCTCTATGAATTTTTGCTTATGGGTAAGGTTGCCTACTTTAGAATTTTCAGATCACGCTTAAATGTGTCATCTAAGAGGTTGTTGCTGAAAGTGTACGATGAAATTTGAATTAGAAATAGTGGAGTGATATATGACTTGGATTCAAACATAAATACATAATTAATATAATGTTTTGAAGATGTATTTTTAATATAACTGGGTTGGTGTTATAGGAAATTATGGCTGAAGTCATTGCCGTATGAGGGATTGGAGATTGAGGAGTTAGGTAATGCAGGCCAAAATCTTCAACACCACAAACTGAATTCTCAACTTTATTAGTATAATTATTATTTTTTAGCCCATCATAATAAATGTTGGTCACACTGAACTTAATTAATATATTCTCTCATTAGTACTTATCTTTATTGGTTAAAAGTTGTTAAGGTCCTCAGGAGACAGAGTAAAGAGCACTGAAAAAAATTTGAAGACTCAAAAGTAATGTTTACTAGTGTTTTGTTGCAATGAAATTTTATCGTGTCATCAATTGCTCTCTTGACTTCTTTTGATTTCTTTAGTGTTGATGAGTAACAGTTTTACACTTTAATGACTATTTTGTTATACCCTACATTTTGACATTTACGAGTTCTCCCAAATAACAATTGAAAAAAATATTGACGACACTAATCAACATCTATGAAAGAACCCTAGAGGGGGGTGAATAGGGTTATGAAATTTTCTGCACAAAATAGCAACTTGGTAAAGGACGTTAGGATCTTAATCCTTCTAGATTAAGATTCAATAAATGATAAAGGCAGTTTAAGCTTTAAAGCGAGGAACAACAAAAGTAAACTGAATAACCTCCTTTATCTTACTGAACTGGAACACAGAATAACCCAAGGTGAAGGACCTTAGGGTTTATAACAGAACCTAGCGTCTTTCGATGGACGCTTCTTATTTTCTGAAAAACACCCACAAACTCAACTTTGGTGTAATCACTGATCGATCCTAAGTCCTTCTAGGAATCGATTACAAAAGTATCAACCAAATCCTAATTCCGTTAAGGAATTGATTACACTCGAACACAATCTCACTCAAACTCGGTTTTCTCACTCAAAAGAAAACTCAATCAAAACGAAGAATACTCTTCTTGTTTTGAACACCCGATTTCTTACATGGAATCATTGAAATTCTTTGTCCTTGATGGTCTTCTATTTATGCTACTTCCAGTCGTATATAGCCGTTTGAAGGATAACTTCATTCGGATACTTTCCTTCCTTCAAGCCTGATAACTTCCTTAGTCAGCAGCTTCCTTCTTTATCTTGATTATGGAAATCTTCCTTCCACGTCATTAATCAATTGTTTCCTGAAATAAGAAAAGTCACAATTAATTAATTAGTCTGGTTTATAAAAGGGTAGAAAAAGGATGTAAATCTTCCCAGAATATATTCCACAAACTTCCCTGATATTTTGCTTCTTTTATCTTTCACGACGAAGCTTCTCGTCTGGGGTGAACGTCCTTGTGATATTGTGAGTAAACGTCCTTATGATGCCCTAGGTGAATGTCCTTCTGCCTGCTTTGAGATTTCTTTCCTTGCGCATCATATCTTTTCTAGCTATTCGAATTTTGGCTTTCATTCAAAACTGATTCAGTGCCAAGGTCCTTGAGCCTGAGCTATCAACGTCCTTGAGGGGTTCTAACAATTTAGTTTATTAACATCACTTGGCACTAGTATTTTTTTGCAATTATTATAAGTTTGAAGAAGGCTAAAAGGTTCTAATCACGGTCAAAGTGGATTATACATGATAGACAGCAATACAGTCATACAACATCTTAAAAGATGTGCACACACTGCCACAAAACCTCAAGATAATTCCTGCTTGTGCTTCTTCAAGTAGTACGTCTTCTTACGGATTATCAAATCCAGTTGATCCACTCCGTTTTTTTTCCTAAAATGGTTTGAATTTTTTTAAAAAATATTTTTGCAGGCAACTTTGCTTACCATGCGTCATTTACCCTCTAACATTGTTTAATTTTCTCCTTTCTCTTAAACTTAAAATGAGTTTTAACACCCTTAGGGAAGAAATCTTCAATTTCAAGAGGAATATTGTAGCCTGACTCAGTAGGCTGAGAGCCATCCTTCAAATAATCTCCTAATTCAAATCGGGAATGATATCTCCACCATAATAGCCCTAATCAATAATAGTGGACGAACCACTCACAAAATAGTCTGACCTCTATCAACAAACCTGACACTAGTATTTAGTATTATAAACTTGTAGTTAATAGTACTCAACACTAATTATCAGTAATTAGTAATTGATCAACACTTACGATTAAAATTGTTGCTTATAAAGTTATTCTTCTGTGATGCAAGAATGACAATTAATATAATGAAACTAGCTAGCTAGACTAAGTGTACGACTAAAATGCACCCATATGTATTCATCAATATCAAAATTAATTTGAAAAGGATAATGGATAATCCAAATGCATTATAAGAAAATAAAACAGCATAGTTAAAGAGAAGCTAAATATGCATGCATGTATCTTTACGCAGAATGTAAAGTGAAAAATTGTATGATGAGAAATTTCTGAAACGACACTCAAAATACTGACAAAATATGTGCTTAAAGTGTATTCTTACTGCACTGGTAGGCCCTGTTTGGTTGTGGTTGGAGAATGTGCAAGAATCGTACACATGCATTCTGACATTGTCAGATACTATATATCATATCATATCATCACTAGGAGGTGGAGTGCTTCCTAAGTATGCTGTTACTTGGCAGGAGGGTAACTCATCCAAACAACGACTGCATGATCATTACCATTTACTACTGTTAGTAGTATGCTAATGGGTGTGTATTTTTAATTACTATAATTAAGCTGTAATTAACAACATATGGTATAATATTTGTTGAGAATTTCAATCTGATTTTCTGTGAAATTTGCTTAATTCAACCTAATTCAATGTTTCGATCATATCATTTTGACGCATGACTGCATGAGACATTCTCCATATGCTTCCAAAATTCCATCATATACTACTATGTGTGAAGTACGGTACAATTATCTGCTGCTTATAATCATTGTGATTATGAGATAATAACGGTTAAGACACTAATTACAAGTTTGACTAACTGCTTTATGTGAAAGTGAATCCTCACATACTCTGTGAAATGACAGAAAGCGAACAGTGTAATCGTGTATCATTAAGCTAATTAATCAATGGAGTTATAATGAGTGTGTTTAATTCTGCGATTGCAATCTCACTAAGCAAGCTACTAATTTTGACCCAAACCCACATGGATCGAGGCACATTATATAATCCTATCCACCGGTTAATTATATATAATTATCTTTCACAAATCGATTTATCCTTCTTAATTAGGGTTTTGAAATATGTTATCTTGATTGTCACTATTATTTCGCTCCTAAAATTTTAGGGATGTTAAAAGTTGTCTGACTTATAAATCTAATTCAGCCCGATCCGAGTAAAATTGGGTATGGTAATAACTTTTTCGTCTCAATTTTGACATTCATCGAACTTTTTTAGATGTCAAACACAATATTTTTCATATTTTTAAAACCGGATTTAAGCTCATCAAAATTTTGTTAACCCGAAATAAACCTTAAAAAATTGAATATCATACATCAATTTTTTATCAGATATCCAACTCATTTGAAATCAAAATTAAGAACCTAAACCAGTATTTTTGACAGCCCTATAAGATTTGAGGGTCACATTTTAATTTAGTGGGTGTTTAGTTTATCCATCCTTAGCCCCAAAAAAAAAAACCAAAATGTTCCACACAAGCTAGGTTGGCGTATAAATTTTGAATAATTCTGAAGTAATTATATGAGATAAGTCTTCAGATTAAGAAAGATGGTGACTCAACCCCTGGAATTATAAAGTAATTAAATGTGGTAATCAAGTATATAATCAAAGAAGCTTGCATTGGATTGTATCGTTTATCATCTTTCTCCCAGTCTACTTTTATAGTCGTACGCATTCTTCATCGACTTCAACAGGGAAACTACCAGGCACAAATAATATAACACCTAATTAGTGATGACATAATTATAATTAATAACTTAATTAACCATAGCTGGGGTCTTATACAAGCTTGCTTAATCTACTTCATTGTCTGTCTGTCATCTACTGGCTCATATATAATTAAATTGATTTATTTGCTTGGGATTTAATTCTATGTTTTCCAAATACTGAATGTTTAAGTATTGCTAAGTAGCTCATCGGCCATAATCTAATGGACCATGGTAGCTTAAGATCATTAATATTAGGAGGTTAAAAAAAAAAGAAAGGAAGGATATCTTTTATTTACCCACTAATGACTAAATTTTGGAGGAAATAAAAAAATTTCATTAAAGGATATCTTTTCTTTACCCCATGGGCCAGGTCTCAACCTATAAAACTTGTCGGTGATTACCTTTGAGATAAATATTTAGGCCTTATATCTTTTGCAGATAATTAGATATGGAAATGGTACAGTATGGTAAAAGTGTTAATTCGTCGAAACATGACAACAACTAGCAGCATTAGCTTGTGACAATAAAAAATAAAAAATAAAAACCCAAAAAGTATCATCCATGGTGAATGTGATGGTGATCATATATACTAGGATAATTGGATTCTAATAATCCCTACTTTCATCAATTGGACAATAGTGGACTGTACTTTCACTTTGTATTCTGGTGGTCCAAAAAAAAAATAAAATTGGATTGTAGTGGTACTAAATCCACCTCCACATTCTTCTTATTTTTTTCATTCCTACACTATATTGTTTTTGTTTTTTTCGTTCCTGCCCCTACAAAGTTAATGAATTGTAGTTTCTAAAATATCTTTTAAATTATTTTTTTGAGACTCCGAATAATTATAATGATTTTTTAAAGATAATAAAAGTGAAAAAATCGTAAAAAATAGTAAAAAAATGAAAAAAAATTGGGAGAAACGCTGTAAATTCATTAAAAATCATTGTAATGTGTTATACTAAGTTTCGAATCAAATGCAATACAAAATCTATGATTCCCTCGAAAATATCCCACTACAATCCAATTTTATTTTTTTTTGGACCATCAGAATACAAAGTGAAAGTACGGTCAACCATTGTTCAATTGGTGAAAGTAGGGATTATTAGAATCTAATTTTCCTATATACTATCATTCCCGTCTTTGCTTCTGTTTTCACCTATCTCCTTTCTGTAAAATAATATTTTTTTAGCAAATTTACGTTAAAAACTTGCATATATGTTTGGATCAACAATAGAAGGTTACCAAGTTACCAACCATATAAATCCAAACTAATTAATTATTTATTGCTTCTACAGAACAGAATGTTTGATATGATAACAATGAGACATCCTGTTTCAACTAACAATAAAATCAACCTGTGAATATATCACTACTTCACGTCTGCAGTGGTTAGTTTGAAGGAGACAGTCTTTCATTGAAAAAAAAGGGAAAGAAAAAACTTGAAAGTTAACATCCAATCAAGGTAGCTAGCACATCAATACTTCAAAAAACTTGTTGCGAAATAGGGTGCAAGGAGTTCGATACAACGGGAATAGTCCATTTTTCATAGTACACAATCTATATATTGTTGAACCAAAAATTACAAAAAAAAGAAGTCAATCCAATAATAAAAGATAGGCCAATCAATTTTCACTTATATATTTTTTTAATTCAAAATTGTTTGGCCGATCTACTTAAAAATTAAATGTCGAGCTCATTTTTTTACTTTTTTTTTTTTTGCAAGATAAGTGGGTGGGAAAGCTTGACGCCTCTTCTCACAAGACAACGTCCAACTAAATCATCTCTCAAAATGTTACAAAATCTACTAGACTCTTGGGGTGGCAAATACTTGTTTTTGTTGATAGAATGTGTTTGTAGACACCAAAATAATGTTCTAGACCAGGAAAATACCTGGCATTTGTCAAGACAGTCCAGTTAAAATCCTGGCGAATTTGCTCGGACAGACCCGGGAAAATTCTTGTGGACTAACCCAGGAAAAACCACGCGGATTTTCCAGGCCAGTCCAGCACAAATCCAGTACAAATCCTGGCGGAATTCCCAGACCAACCCAAGAAGATCCACGCGGATTTTCCAGGCCGGCCCAGCACAAATCCTCGCGGATTTGCCCAGTACCACGCAGATTTCACAGATTCGGGCCCAGAAAATCCTCGCGGATCCGGACCAAGGTCCAGCCTGGAGTCACGCGGATCCGGGCCAAAATTCAGCCTGGAGTCTCGCGGATCCCGGCCAAAGTTCAGCCCAAAATTCTATTAGAGCCACGCGGATTTGTCAGCCTAGCCTGGCAGTGGGAGTCATGCGGATTTGTCAGCCTAGCATGGCAAAGTTGGCGATTTGTTAGCCTAGCATGGCGGTGGGAGTCACGGATTTGTCGTAACTCGACATAAATTCGCTCAAAAGCAAGTCTTGCGGATTTTTGAATCCACCGGGATCCTCGCGGATTTAGTAGATTTAGCCCAGGAAATCCTCGATTGCGCGGATTTGATCCAACTGAGCCAAAATATGAAGGTTGCGCGGATTTCATGAATTTGGGCCAAGATGTCAAAGTTGCACGGATCCAGCCCAAAGTCAATACAACCCAGAAATCCGCGTGGATCCGATTTCTGGGTCCGCGTGGATCCGGATGCAGGTCAACCCAATCCGTGGATCCGGGTTAGGTCAACCTAATCACGCGGATCCGGTGCAGTTATGGTCAAGCATGGCGGTTTATTTTTTTCAAACGGTCAAGTAAACCGCCGAAGCGGTTGCAGGAGGAGTTGCGCGGATTTCAGGCAACTACTGAAAACTACCTTCTCCCCCTTTGCTTATTTAAGGATCCGCGCGGATCCTTTCGAGAGGTTGGCAATTTTTCTTCTCGGCGGGAGATCTCCAGAAAAACAGGGATAGTTTCCAAGCGAACTTGAGAGAATTTGTGAAATCCGCGTGGATTTCACTGGTTGAGTTCATCACACAGTTCTTGGGCACACGTCAGGTCCACGCGGATTTTTGACCTTTCGACCCGTACTCATTTAAAGAACCGCGCGGATTCTCACTTCCAACCCGTATCCGCCAGGACCCACGCGGATTTGGTACAATCCGCCACCCTTTCTATCTTTTCCATCTTTTCTTTTGTTCAATTTCGTTTCGTTTTTTTCCTAAAATATGTAACAATGTAGTCGGTAGATTCCCGCCCGCTGTAATTTAGTTTATTTTTCTCGTTTTTCTTGTTATTTCATCCATTATGTGAACTTTATCATTTCCTTATGAATGCATGCATTTTTTCCTTTAATTCGTGACAACTTTACTTTTTATTAATGTGAAAAACCTGACCTAGTAAAGGCCGCTTCGGCGGGCGGTGCAAGGGCATCCCCCTACACTGACACCTTTACCCCCGGATCCGTTCTTTTGGTTCAAGACCGGAGTAAAGTCTTTTTTAAAAAAAAGGGTTTTGTTAGTTTTTCCTTTTAAAATTAACTGGCGACTCCTTCCGTTTTTTTGTTTTTTTTCTCTTTCTTTCTCTTCTTTTTTTCTCAAAAGAAGTTGGAATAAAATGGACACGGAATCCGCGAGGATCCGGGCCTGTTTTGGCCAGTTTTCCTTCCTTTCATCTTTTCCAGTTTAAAAAAAAAAGAGTGTTTTGGCCCAAACAAGTCCCGGATCCGCGCGGATCCAGGCCTTGTTGGGTCCAGTTTTTTCGTTTTTCTTTCTTTTTTTCCTCCAGTACAAAAAGCTTGTTTTGGCCTGGGCGGGTACCGAATCCGCGTGGATTCGGACCATTTCGGCCTTCTTTTTATCTCGTCGTTTTTTTCACTTTTTCCCTCTTTAGCCCAGAGTAGTCCTGGAATCCGCGTGGATCCAGGCACCATTCAGGCCCAAGCTCGCCTAGGATCCACGCGGATCGGGCACAGTCTTTTTTTTTCTTTTTTTTTCTTCTTACCGATTTTCGAAAATAACTTCCGGAAAAGTCGAAGATCTTTAAATTTGTCCCTTAGGAAAATAAGCAACCCTACGTCGATCGACACTCCGCGGGGGACCGTGCCCTCCGGGCCGCGGGCACTACAGTGGCGACTCCACTGGGGACTTATTAGTGGGTAAGACTTGAAAAGTCGGGTTTTTGTTTTAAAAAAAAAAAGTTGTCATTTTTTTACTTTAGGCATATTTGCATTTTTCAGGCCTTCCCCTTTGTTGGGCACAAAAGGCACCGTTTAGGTTTTATCCCTATTTTTGCCATTTTTGGGAGAACAAAACCATTCAACTTGGTGGATCCACTTAGATCTTCACCAAGCCGGTGGTTGTTTTTCCACTCGTGCACCGCTCCTTAGTCCATATGACAAAAAGGGAGCAACCTGAGTGTACTAATCTCACCATGCACCCCATGGGAGACCAAACACTTAGGACACGGGTTAGAGGTTAGGAAACCGTACCATACCACCTTGAACATAGACCCTTGGTTAGGTTGGAATTCACGTGTGTGCTATGTGCTTCGAACCTGAGACCATGCCTTAACGCTTAGAAAAAAAAAACAAACATAAAAAAGTGGGCATTTTGCATGCTGGACCGAGATAACCGATTTGGTCCATACAAAGCTGGAACCAGGCGGATCCTCGCGGATTTCGTTCACTGGATCAGTTTTGTATGACCCAAATCAGTGGTCTGGTTCTCTATTTAGGTAGTCGGCTTTGGTTTAGGCCCAATAGGGGACTTGAGCCCAAGAAATCCGCGTGGATCTTGGCGCGCTTAGACCCTACGGGGCCTAACCCGAGGCGTGTCGGGTTTTTCCATTTGGGTTGCAGATTGTGATTTGGCCCATGCAAAGACCGAGCCCACGGGATCCTCGCGGATTTTGGATCGGGCCGGACTTTGTATGGTCCAAATCATTTTTCTCTCCTCTTCTCGGTTTAGGTGTTAGAACGTGAATTTGGGCTCGGAAGTGGGCCTGAGCCCAGGAAATCCGCGCGGATTTCTGGGGAGCTCGGTCCTGCTCGAATCCAAGTTCAGGTGTTCTGATGGTGTTGGTCAGCATACATGTGTTTTGGTCGGTACCGGCAGTCCATCTGAGTCACACAGGTCAGCTCGGGCCACATGGATCCACGCGGATTTGTAGTGGAGCCCGGCCCTGTGTGGTTCAAATGGTCTGTTTGGTGGTCATGGTCAGCTAAAAAAAGGATGTTCAGCCCTTATGAGAGGCCTGAGCTTATTTTGGATTCGGCCCGATAAGGTCTAAATATCTCGTTTTTGGGTTTAGGGTCTGCATTTTGCATAAGTCTTTTTAGGGGTCATTTCATGCATAGAGTCTTAGGAGTCGACATTGAGCTGAGTCTTCAAATCCCTCTACATTTCAGGACAGAATAGGTTGGTTCCGGGTTTACCAAAGGGACGAAACTGGTCGGTTGAAGACTTTTGACATTTATTACGACAGCAACGAAGATCGCGCATCGTCGGGGGCAACTGAAAGGCAACTAACTGACGAGGGTATCGAATCTTCTGTGATAGACCCATCTGAAACAATGGCAGACCCAAATGGTGACAACCATGAAGAGCACCTACATAATGACCAAGGAGAGGAGCAAGCACCTCCTCCACCTCCTCCAAATTCTGAGTTGGAGCAGCTCACCAACATAATTCTAAATATGCAAGTGAATGCATAGCTAGAGGCACAGAATCAGAGAATTGATGTTGTCATTCATGCCATGGAGGAGGCGAAGAATTCAAATGAGAAAAATCGCACTACGGGTGAGAATGAACTACAATCAGGGAAGGAAAAAGATGAGTCGGTCCACGGGGTTTCAAACTCGAGACTTGACCGGATCGAGCAAATGTTGAAGGAATCTACTCTTTTTAACAATCAGTTTATGGACGACGTTCGTTTCACGCCCGTCCCAAGGAATAGACTTTCCCCTAAATTCAACCTGCCTGACATCAAGTTCCACGGTACTGAGAACCCACATCAACATGTGAGGAATTTTATGGGGGCTATGACACTCAAGGGGGTAGAGGAGGATATCTACCACATTATTTTCCCTTGGACTTTTGGCCCGGATGTTATGAAGTGGTATAACACACTTAGTCCTACCAAGTCCTCTCAATGGAGCTCACTTTGCAGGGAGTTCCTTCATCAGTACTCCTACAATGTTGACATACCCGTCACTTTAAGGGACATGGAGCTCATGAAGCAAGGAGAGGAAGAGACATTCTCTGACTACTTCGCTCGATGGAGGGCGAAAGCAGCTCAAATGGTAGATCGACCTTCTGAGGAACATCAAGTAGATATGCTTGTGCAAGGCTTACAACCCTCGTACAACACCCACCTAAGGTTCCAACCTATTAAGGACTTTGCATCACTAAGATTGGCTGGAATCAAAATCGAAAGTGAACTGGCTAACTGGGGGCTGGGAGAACACTTATACTAATAAGCAAACTTCCAGCCTAGCAAGGGAAACGAGGTGAATACCTTAGAGCGCTCCATGTCTTTGAAGCACTAGAACAACTTCAAGACAAGGATGAGCTAATAGGGAAATACTCCAAAGTTGGGATGATGATGAACTCTGCAAGTACCACAGAGCCTAAGGACATTACATTGATCACAATGAAGGAAAGGTCTAGGTCGGAGCAATTATCCAGTCGAAATGCTTTGAGTTGTATTGCCCTGTGCAAGCCATTTTTTCTTGAGTACTTCTTGCATGATTGTTGAATCTTAGTAATTGTTTATCTTTTTTGAGCTAGTTGAAGAGTTAGTAGAATAACCCGTGAGATTTTGAGCCTTCATAGACTATTCATTATATATATAGTCTCAATTTTCTTTTTGTGTGTAACTCTTCCATGTGTGCATCTCTAGAACTTGGCTTGACATTCCTTAAAATCACATTTGGCATATGCATTGAGTTAATATGATTGAGGCATCTTTTTGTTAGCTACATAGCCAAATAGCCACCTGACATTTTGACCTCTTTTTGCAAGCCCTTGCTAACCCTTTTTCCTGTCTTGTTGTTTACCCTATAAGTGTGCACCCTTGGCCTTTACATAATTTTCTACCTTTAGCCAGGATAGAATGAGCAACTGTTCAGTTGTTTGGGGCTGTTTCGTGGTCGATTATTGAGAGTGAGTAGTCGGTTTGTTGCTACAAGAGAAGTACATTGTTGAATATCCTTTTACCCTTTTTATTCTCAAAGGTTATAACCTGTGACTACGGGGATTTGAGTTGCTCTTTAGATATTCATGCCATTCATAAAAAAAAGAAAAAGTTCAAAAAATTAGGAATTCATAATAATAAAAAAAAAGAAGCACAATGAAAAAAAAAGAAGAAAAAGGAAAAAAAAGAAAAAGAAAAAAAGGAAAAAGAGAAGTTTTTTTTTTTTGGGGTTTTGATTTGTATTTGGTACTCTATCCCGGTCTTCTTTTGTTGGGGATGTTTTGCGCTCTTTTGGAGGTGTTGCGCTGCATGGAGTGGAAATGTCGTTGCTCTTTAGGTACTTGGCTACTTAGCTCCACATTTCCCAAATAATTTCCCTTCTTACCCTAGCCTAAACCACATTACAACCTTTTGAAAGTCCTCATGATTAGCATTTTTGCATGTTGTCCTCAGTGATGGAGAGTTGAGAGTCTTGTCAAGCTTATGACAGCTGTATATGTCGGAACGAGTTTGAGTGAACCCTTACATATTTCTAAACACATTGAGAGGAGCGTTCCATTTTACCTAAAGTGAGGATCTACTAGCTTCACTAGCTCACCAATTGCTAAGGTGATACATGATTGTTTAGAGGTACAACATAGTGTAACTGGTTTGTGTCTTGGTTTTACGCTCATAGTATTGAAATAGAGTTTGCTTTGACATGATTTTGACCTTATGCATCATTGTTTCTCTCACTGGTCTTATTGTTATGTGATATGAGGTCTTGCTCGTGAAGTCTCACACCTTCTTTTCTTCATGGCTTACACTGGAGGCTTTCTCTTCTCCTCTGTACGTCTTCCTTTCGAATTGGGGGCTTTCTTTTCCCTTTTGTCTTCCTTTCAAACTGGGGGCTTTCTCTTTCCCTCCGTTTTCTTTTTTAATTGAGGGCTATCAAGATACAATTTCCTGATCACTACAGGTTGCATCCAGGGACAAAATTTTTTTCCCTTTGCTCACCTTTTAGCAGTCAATCTAGGGTGCCTAAGAGTAGGCATTTCGTTCTCATCTCTTCTCGTGGAAATGACACGTTGGTCTTGTCACTTTCCTTCATGTTCATCGGATAGCAAGGTCAAGCTCTACTATCCAGTAACAATAAGCTAGATAAGGAAAGTCTTAACAGATGTTTGTGGAAAAGCCCTCGCAGGATTTTCAAGAGAAAATGTTCATCATCAATTCTTCTAGCAACATTTTACATAAGAACAACTTTTTTTAAGCATGTTCATCACAAGTCAAGTCCCTATAATCCCTCACGAATTTTTGGGCAATGAGATCATTTGGATATTTTCATGGCAGCTTGCATGGTCCACAATTTTAAAGAGAATTTCTCAGGTGATTGTATAATTGGACTACTTTTTTTAAGCATGTTCAACATTGGGTCTAACACTAGAAGCCAAGCTCTTGAACAACTTTTACAAAAGCATGTTCACATATATCAATTTCGGCTTGGAAATGCGGGTTTTGTTGGCACAACATCCTAGGAAGATTTCTCATTCATGAAGTTCTTACGGACTCTTGGTGGCTTATCACCCCGAGCATATCCCTCCTAGTATATTCACATATGAGTCAAGAAGCTTCAACAAAACTGGACAAACTAAGAAAATTCTATGCCTTAAAGACAAGGCCAAATATAGCAACTGGTGACCAGAACCAGCAACTATCCTTAAGTTATTAGCCACTGACCTATTTCGTCAGCAACTAAATACTTACTCCACCTTTTGAACTACGATGGCCTTATTTCACTCATAAAGTAGATACGTAGGAAGCTTTTATAAAGTCCGGCCCAAATAATTGAACAAAAGTAACTTCTTTTGAGCGGTTTCCCAAAAGGATCTTATCCAATTTCCAGGTCATGCTCAAGCGGGCTAAGGCAGAATTCGTGCGAAATTTTTCTAAGAGCTCTCGCGGACTTTATAACCCATAGAGACTCAAACCTCTTCTCTCGTCGATTATTTAAGTCCGACCGGAATCTTGGCACATTCCGTTGTGTTGAGCCGCTGTTCCTCGAGGTCTACAACTAGGGTGTTTGTGATATTGATTAAGATTCATCACATATTTGCAAAAGGGGTCGTAGGCGAAGTGCAGTGAAGACTAAAAAGGCTCGTGGATTTTGGTTCCCTCTATTTGAAGCGTTCTAATATTTCCAGTGTTATCGACCACAGCTCAATATCTAGACTCTCATATTCGTTGCATGTGTGTCTTGCATCCTCATGAATTAAAAAGATAGTTTGTATAGAGTGCATTAACATCATGCATTATTAGAGAAATAGAGTCCATCCATTGCATCATAAAAGATAAATGAACGGTCTAAGCATTATACATGCACTCGGTGCTCTTCAGCAGAGATTAAATCAATCACCAAAGATCTTGCAAGGCATGTCCCAAAACTCTCTCCAATTTTGGACTAAGCCCAACAAGATAGTGGAGCTTACACCAAACATGTCGCAGACTTTAGTGATCAAAAGCAAGACTTCAGACATGTACAAATCTTCCGCTGGCTCCAATTGGGTGCAAAGCTCTCGCAGAATTTCGTGAACTCACCAAGCGAAGCATAATGGGGAGCTTCAAGTCCTTGTTGATCCCAAAGCAGAAATCCTCGGCGATTTTACTAAATGTCAACATAAGCAAATGTCTTATCATAAATTTGACTCAGGATCATCATGGAGAGAATTAGAGTTGTAGTTTGAAGCAGCTAAAAAGTGATTCTCCAAACCCATTGGGGTGCTTCGCCGATTCGCGAGTCCTTCATTGATTCTCAGATCCCTTGCACGTTATGCCATCAAGCCAGATTCCCGGGTTCCTCGAGGATTCTGTCATCGAACATGACAGACTCAACTGAGCTAAAGCAGTATCTTGTAGATTCCAACACAAGCATGGCAAGACTTATCTCGACTTAAACAAAGCTGTGCCAACTCCATCTAGGTGTTGATCCTCCATCGTCAAGTTGGAACCCTGAGTTCCTCATCAATCCCCATCGGCTGACAGGGAGTTTTCACATCGGATAGCGAGATTTTTTCCACTATCCTCATTTATCCTTTAAGATAATAATAATTACATACTAATAAACTTAAGTGTCTTTTGCGGTACCAATCCTTGAATACGACTCGCTACCCTCGAAATTCATCAAAGCTTTGGACGACCTCCAAGAACCAAGTCAGCATCGGACTACCTCCGGTCAATTTCCAGCATTCAAGCTACCCTTGAATCGTCGAAGCCTGGACTACCTCCAGCAATTTCAAGCGGACTACCTCCGGATATCATCCAAGTGTTCGGGCTACCCCCGAGAAATTCATCAAGGCCTGGACTACCTCCAGCAATTTCAAGCGGACTACCTCCGCATACCATCCAAGTGTTCGGGCTGCCCCCAATAAATTAATCAAGTCTTGGACAACCCCCAGTATTTCCAGATCGGACTACCTCCGGCCACACTTCAACTCAGTCAGATCACCTCCGACTAATTTTTCGGGCCAACCCAGGAAGATCCAACAGACTAGCCCCAACAGTCTCAAAGCATACTTTGACTTTCGTCTTACTCAGACTCAGTCAAAGTGGGGGCTAACTGTAGACACCAAAATAATGTTCTAGACCAGGAAAATACCTGGCATTTGTTAAGACAGTCCAGTTAAAATCCTGGCGAATTTGCTCGGACAGACCCGGGAAAATTCTTGTGGACTAACCCAGGAAAAACCACGCGGATTTTCCAGGCCAGTCCAGCACAAATCCAGTACAAATCCTGGCGGAATTCCCAGACCAACCCAAGAAGATCCACGCGGATTTTCCAGGCCGGCCTAGCACAAATCCTCGCGGATTTGCCCAGTACCACGCAGATTTCACAGATTCGGGCCCAGAAAATCCTCGCGGATCCGGACCAAGGTCCAGCCTGGAGTCACGCGGATCCGGGCCAAAATTCAGCCTGGAGTCTCGCGGATCCCGGCCAAAGTTCAGCCCAAAATTCTATTAGAGCCACGCGGATTTGTCACTAGCTTTGGCAGCCGAGTCACGCGGATTTGTCAGCCTAGCCTGGCAGTGGGAGTCACGCGGATTTGTTAGCCTAGCTGGGATTCACGCGGATTTGTCAGAACTCAGTACATAAATTCAGCTCAAAAGCAAGTCTTGCGGATTTTTGAATCCCAGCTGGGATCCTCGCGGATTTAGTAGATTTGGCCCAGGAAATCCTCGATTGCGCGGATTTGATCCAACTGAGCCAAAATATGAAGGTTGCGCGGATTTCATGAATTTGGGCCAAGATGTCAAAGTTGCGGATCGGATCCATTTCAAAGTCGATACAACCGTAAATCGCGTGGATCCGATTTCCGGGTCAACCTGAATCGCGTGGATCCGATTTGCGGGTCAACCCGTAAATCCGGTGGATCCGATTCGGGTCAACCGAATCGCGTGGATCCGGTTCGGTCAACCAGAATCACGCGGATCCGGTGCAGTTATGGTCAAGCATGGCGGTTTATTTTTTTCAAACGGTCAAGTAAACGCCAAGCGGTTGCGGGAGGAGTTGCGCGGATTTGTGCAACTCAAAACTACCTTCTCCCCCTTTGCTTATTTAAGGATCCGCGCGGATCCTTTCGAGAGGTTGGCAATTTTTCTTCTCGGCGGGAGATCTCCGAAAAAGCGAGGATAGTTTCGAGCGAACTTGAGAGAATTTGTGAAATCGCGTGGATTTCATCGGTTGAGTTCATCACACAGTTCTTGGGCACACGTCAGGTCCACGCGGATTTTTGACCTTCCGACCCGTACTCGTTTAAAGAACCGCGCGGATTCTCACTTCCAACCCGTATCCGCCAGGACCCACGCGGATTTGGTACAATCCGCCACCCTTTCTATCTTTTCCATCTTTTCTTTTGTTCAATTTCGTTTCGTTTTTTTCCTAAAATATGTAACAATGTAGTCGGTAGATTCCCGCCCGCTGTAATTTAGTTTATTTTTCTCGTTTTTCTTGTTATTTCATCCATTATGTGAACTTTATCATTTCCTTATGAATGCATGCATTTTTTCCTTTAATTCGTGACAACTTTACTTTTTATTAATGTGAAAAACCTGACCTAGTAAAGGCCGCTTCGGCGGGCGGTGCAAGGGCATCCCCCTACACCGACACCTTTACCCCCGGATCCGTTCTTTTGGTTCAAGACCGGAGTAAAGTCTTTTTAAAAAAAAAGGGTTTTGTTAGTTTTTCCTTTTAAAATTAACTGGCGACTCCTTCCGTTTTTTTGTTTTTTTTCTCTTTCTTTCTCTTCTTTTTTTCTCAAAAGAAGTTGGAATAAAATGGACACGGAATCCGCGAGGATCCGGGCCTGTTTTGGCCAGTTTTCCTTCCTTTCATCTTTTCCAGTTTTAAAAAAAAAAGAGTGTTTTGGCCCAAACAAGTCCCGGATCCGCGCGGATCCAGGCCTTGTTGGGTCCAGTTTTTTCGTTTTTCTTTCTTTTTTTCCTCCAGTACAAAAAGCTTGTTTTGGCCTGGGCGGGTACCGAATCCGCGTGGATTCGGACCATTTCGGCCTTCTTTTTATCTCGTCGTTTTTTTCACTTTTTCCCTCTTTAGCCCAGAATAGTCCTGGAATCCGCGTGGATCCAGGCACCATTCAGGCCCAAGCTGGCCTAGGATCCACGCGGATCCAGGCCTGGTCTTTTTTTTTATTTTTTTTTTCTTTTTTTTTTCTTCTTACCGATTTTCGAAAATAACTTCCGGAAAAGTCGAAGATCTTTAAATTTGTCCCTTAGGAAAATAAGCAACCCTACGTCGATCGACACTCCGCGGGGGACCGTGCCCTCCGGGCCGCGGGCCCTACAGTGTTGTTTTTGCTACCCAATCTGTTGTTGAATTTGCTTCTCTGTAAATATAGTTGAATAAAACTTCTTCACAGTGTAGAATCAACTGCTTTATATCATGTATAATGAACGAAATCTTCCAAGGGATGGAGCAAGCATTGTGAACATCTTTAATGATTGTTAGATTGTCTCCTTCGATGATTAGTTTGTTGAAATCATGTTCAACTGTCATCTTGATACCTTCTTTAAGAGCTCTCGCCTCGTCTTCTAAAATGGATGAATCTCCAAAGTTGAAGGCTTAATTATGCGCTGATAAGGTTACCAATCCAATTACGGATAACCACACCTCCTAAAGTAGAATTTGATGATCCTACAATAGATTTTTTTGTGGAGCAAGGAACCGTCAAAGTTAATTTTGATGTATCCTTGCGGGGGAGTGTTCCACCTTCACAACGAAAGTTGAGGAGGAACAATTAAAGGAGTGCCCCCCCTGTGGGAAAGATCAGCCGGTATGAGCTCATTTTCTTACTTGATCAAGGTTTAGTTTCACTCTAATTTTGGTTGGGTACTTTAGGTTACCCCAAGGCCAAACAAAGGCGTTTGGGAGCTAAGTAGGTCCGAAAAGAATAGGAGGGATATGGCCAAGCCTCATTTTCCCTGTCCGAGCTTGGTTTCAAATTTTGCCTCAATGGAGTAACATTTCAAGATATAAGCAATTTGATCATTTCACCATACACTGAAATTGACCAAGTTTGATTCTATTTCTATAAACCTCGAGTAGCAAGAAGCCCTTTATGAGCTGCAAATTTTACATCCAAATCATCAAATGGGAGCGGAATTAATCACAAATGAAGAGAAACTAATACTCACTACCTTTTGTACTTCCTTTTGTTTCATAGTTATAATTTTTATTTTTACGGTCTTTTATTTCATTTGATTGATAATTTCTTGCATAATATATCATTAACAATTGTAATGTTATACTTTTATGATAGTATTTTTCGTTATGAATCTAATGGTGGTATTTTATTTAGCAACTCATTGTATATTTTGAGAAATTTATGATCAAAATTTGTAAAATTTAATTGTTCGAATTCTAAATATGACGATTAATATGGAACGGATGGTGTACTTAGCTTGTTTTCATCTTTTTGTGGCATTTCCCACTGTTTTTGCATGCCCATCGCTCTCTTGTGCTGGCCGAAACATCCACCCCATATCTCCCTTTGATTTTATTGTTTTTTAAGCTTAATCCTAACCATTAGATCAAATATATGTTGCGGTCTTTATGTCCTTTGATTTAGTTTAATTTCCTGAAGTTTTTTCTAGCCTTTGCCTATATATATCAAGACATTTGGTAAGCAAATGAACCAGCCATAATGATTCTGAATGAAAACCTTGGATATTTAGAAATTCTTTTTCACAAAATCTCTCGAAATTTTATCCATTATTTTCATAATGGTTGTGTTTAGGGTAGAGCTGGGCAACAAACTGAGTTCGGGCCACCCACAAACGGACTGGGCTAAACTGGACTGGGCATATGGTTTTTTTACTGGGCTCAAATGGGTTGGGTTCTAATGGGCCCTAAACGGGCTGAACTGGATTGGCAGAGGTTATTTTTTTCCAATATACGTACCCTTGTATTCTAAAAGGAGAATTCTTATCCTCTATTCTCATAAATAACTACCTATTTGCAAGCCATCAATTCATAAACCAACACAATATGTCAATTTGTAGTAGTATATGTAAGGCTATCAACAATGGTGTTCAAAATCATCAAGAATGGAAAAAAAAAAGAAAAAAGAAAAAAGAGGCATACTTGGGTATATTCAACGTTCTTGAAAATGGAGGAAAAAGAAAAATGTATGGGGAGGAGAGAGATAGAGAGAACTAAGATAAAGAAAATCATTAAACAAAATTTATTTTATTTTATCTTTTCTTTTTTGTATTATTTTAATAATTATATATTACTCATTCTCACCCCATTCCTTAACTCATTCTTCACAGTTAAAATACTCATTCTCTACTGCCTATTAAAATAATACTAAACCCTAAATCAAATCAATCAATCCCTAAATTACATAAATTTTACTTGATCTTATTAGTATATTGGATTTCTAATTTTGTATCAAATTTCCCAATTGATTACAATTTACAAATTTACAAGTTGAGAAAGATTATTCAGTCTCACATTTGCCCTATTTTGTAGACAGTAGCACAAATGCCCAAATATGCAAACCATAGGAAGAAAGAATTGAATCGGAGACGGCGAGAGAGAAACACAAGACGGCGAGAGAGAAAGGTAGAAACTTACGTGACGATTAACTTTTGAGAGAGTTGAATCGGAGAGAAGTCGAGAACATAGGAAGAAAGAAGAGCGATGACGAGAAAGAACAACATATCTAACCTAAACCCCATTTTGGCGCTCATATTTTCGAGCCACAACCCTAAAGTTAAAACCCTAAAAACCCTAACAAACTCAATGCAATGTTGGATTGCCTTTACGATTTATATTAATGACCGCACACTAAAATTCAAATATAAGCAACCTTATTAAAATCGCAACAACCCTCGTCATTGAGGAACAATGCACACTTAACCTAGTCTCAGTCTATTTATAGTGGCCCAACCGAAAAAAAACGAGGTTAGTATGAATGTAGAGATTGTGCACGAATACAACACAATTAACGTTCTAATTCAACTCAAGCTCGACATATTAAAATATGAAAGAAATGAAATATTTGGATTTAATCACAGTTAATGATAATTAATTAAAGAATAGAGCCTAAAATCACAAAAAACTATAAGATTGAGAAATAGTGCAATCATGTGGTCCAACCCAAAAAAAAAAATGGTTAGTGCAAATACAGGAGTCGTACACGAACACATCATAATTTAAATTCTAACTTAACTCCAATTAAAATTGAATTTTGCCAAAACTCTTCAATCTTCCTCTTTTTTAAGGGTTTAAGAACAACCAGAATCCCGAATCAATGCCAACCCACTGTGATTCCATTCTTTCCATCCAACAATATTCGTTATTCATCATATTCTCATGGCAGAATCAGATGATCATCCCACAAGTTCTAAATAATAATAAATAAAAAAAAAACTCCCTCCATAGCCAACAAACGTCCTTCCTCTCACTTGCCGAATTCTCCCAACTTCCTAACCAAAATCGTCGTTGTTCAAATCTGCCCGTCATTCGTGTTCACTTCCACCCAATCATCTGCCCTTGAATCCCTGACCAAAATCGTCGCCCTCTACATCCAGTCCATCGGCCCACACGCCGTTGTCACGGATAGAGTCCAACCTATTCGACGTAATCACAGCCATCGAAGATCTCCGGCCAAGGGCGAAACAACTAAGAATCCAGGTGGGTCAATTGACCCCCCAGTTTTTTTTTTGAAAAAAATAATTAGTTTAGAATTATTTGAAGAGTTGCTCCAACCTTCTTGTGGACTTATTATTAGCCCACCAAAATAGAGGGATCTAGAATTTGGGCTTTGCCATATTTTTAAAGATGTGTAATTGGTTTGGGCTTTTGGACCATTGCCAAAAGTTGTGGAATCAATTTGGGCCTTGATCCTATTTGGAAATGAGCAATCTGTAATATTTAGAGAGTAGAGTTTTAAAAGTCAAGCTAGTCGATTTGAAATCACGTGTTGATAAGTGATAACTATAAACTAGTCAATCCAATTGCGAGTCGACCGCTTCTGGTCGCTTCTAGGTCGTTGCTCCTTGGCAAAGACAAATCAACCAAAGAAAATTAAAGATATGACACATGATTTCCGTCAATATTTTATCAAAATAATTGTAATAATTGAAAAGAAAGAAAATGTGATTTTTAAATAGTCCACTCCATTTTGGCAACTTCAACCTAAAAAATTATACCTTAATTTTACAACCATGTTTTCCTTGGATGTTACTATAATTACTCTATACGATTAAATCCTAATTTTTTAATCTAATTACAATTATTTTATATGATTAAGATCCTAGTCTTTTTAGCTAATGCTTTTGACTTTACTTGTTTTTTTTTAATCTCCTTTTCGTGTAATTTTATCCAACTAGTTTTAATATTATTGTTTTGTTCAAGTATATAACAAACCATTATTAGTACTATTATGTTTTGTTCAAGTTTATAATGAACAAACAAGCTACTAAGATTAATGGTTATTTTAACGTATTACAAAATGTCTTATCAGTTATATTTTAAACTAAATTATTGGATGAACAAAATTACACAAGATTGACTTCCTATATTGAGAGTCACTAACAAACTACCATGTTCAAAAGATATGTTCAATGGTGAGCTAATAGAGCATTTATATAATATCTAATGTGGATTCTCTTACTATTATGTTGATCATCAATTGTATTGGGTACCAAGCATTCAGCAAAAAGTAAATTAGATGAACTCCAACAACTTATCATCAAATTTTTTGATAGTATTGATTGAATATGGATTCTATGCCAATGTACAAGCTTAACTACACTGCCATGCTCTTTGGCTAAACAAAGAATTAATCAACCATTTAATCCTCAATTAAACCCTCCTTAATCATAATCAATCAAATCAATTAGTAAACCTCGAGTCCGTACAGAACTCCGGCGTACTTCTCCGGCGCATCATTCCCAAAGTACACCTCCACCATCTTCTGGAACGCCTGCCACGTCAGCAGGCTATCCGAACCGGCCTGGTGACACTTCCCGACCGCCCGGTCCACCTCCAATGCCTTAGCGACCCGGTCCAGACCGCCAAACAAGCTCCCGCAGAACCGCATCATGTGCTTGACGTCATAAACCCGGTTCCCGAACAACACCCTCATAACCGCCAGGAACTCGTCGAGTCGACTCGGCAGACGGCGGCGCGTGAGGATCTTGACGAGGTACCCGAAGTCGTACGCGCTGTGGAAGGTCACCCAGCTGACGGAATCGTTGCATACGAGGCCTGACGACATCATGAGCTCAGCGAAGCGGGCCGAGTCGACTCCCTCGGACCGGTTCCGGTCGAAGTCGATCCCATGGCGGCGGAGGAGCTCGATGGAGTCCGGCGCGTGGGGATCACGCGCCACGTCAAAGTCGGAGAAGTTGAACTCCCAGATGAAGTGGGTGTCGCCGGTGCCGAGGTCGGGGAGGTTTCCACGGCCGTCGGAGAGGGTGAGGCCCACCTGTATGAGGTTGAGATCGTCGACGTTGGATTTCAGGTAGCGGTACAGATCCGACGGCCGACGGTGGTTGAAGTTCGCCGGACGGTGGATCACGCCGGGAAACTCCGTATCCATCGAAATAAACGGGAAATTGTCGATCAAATTTCCGATCAGCTCGAATTCAGACTCTAAATTCGACGCCCAGACTTCCCTTATCACGATGTTCTTCGATTTGCGATCTGGGTTTTGCATACACATGGCTGCTACTTGATTCAAACTTCAAATCTGGGTTTCAGAGAGGTTGAATTTTCAGTGGGTATGTTTGAATTTCGAAAAGAATACAGAAGTAGATAGAAGATGATGATGAGTGAGGAAGAAGAGGAAAGAAGGGTGGTTTTATATAAGTGTGGAAGGTAGGAGGCTGCTCTGTCGGTTCAAGGAAGGAAGGAGGAGAGTCTAAATTCAACGCGCTTGTTTCCACGCAAAGAAGAGAAAACGGAAAGAGACAACTTTATTTACAAAGGGAACTCGTTTAATTCTAATTCTTGCTAGTTGTATGTACACTGCAGTGGTGGATGTTAATTTATTTAGTGCTAATTGAGGAATTAAGTGGTTAATTTTATATTAGAACATCCATAATAGTAAGTTTGTGTTTGATTTATTTGATGAGATGAAATCTATGTACCTTTACTGAAAGAGTCATAACTGGTCTCTTTATTTACTCCCTCCGTTCTATATTAACTGTTGTCTTTAAAAATTGTACAGTCAAATTTCAAAAATTTTGATCATAAATATCTCAATATATACAATAAGTTGCTATGTAAAATTACCACCATTAGATTCGTGACAATTGTTAATAATATATTATGTAAGAAAAATCAAAGAGTAACATTGGAGACCGTGAAAGTCAAAATTATGACTATTAATATGAAACGGAGGGAGTAGCTTATTTTCAATAATGAACATTTATTTGACTCATATTAATTAAAAAAATAAGTAGGTTTCATTTATAATATAATTAATTGGACTATATTGATAAAAAAAATGAGGTAGATGAGGGGGATATAATTAAAGTATTTATGTGATAAATTCATGATCAAACTCGTCTTGTGAAACTCTTACTGTAAATTTCACAAGTCGAGACTCATTCTCACCACTGAAATACTCTACACAATCTTAGGCCATGTTCTTTGAATGAGTTATTTTCAAATTAGGATAGTTAGATTAGATAAGTTAGGATGTTTGTTTGGAAAATTGTGTTTTTAGAGTTGATATTTTTTTGGAGAATTGTGTTAGGTTAAGATGAATTATGATAAATTCGGATAAATTAGGATTGTAGATTTCACCTAACAAAAGAATAAGACCTTATTTCATTCTCATTCAATGTCATATCAGTCATGAGTCAAATTTAAATTTTTGGGAACTCTGGATGCTTTGGATTTGATTTGAATTTGATGCACGTTTTAGGTTGAGGTCTATTTTTTGAAGGAGGGAAAGGGAGATGTAGTGTAATGATAAGCAAGTAAGCAACTAATCTAGGATTAAATATTAATGGCGGGCGCGTAGGGTCCATTCTCCATACTTTGCTCTGTGTGCAATATATTGTAATAAGTGGGATTTTTTTTGGAATAAAAAAGGGATTTTGTTGGGTTGTGGATGATTCAAGGCAAGTGTTCACTAGTTGTTGTTGTAGATAATATATGCAAATCCAACTTGATCTACCAAGAATTCTACAATGATTGCGTGATATTTATTTTATTTTATGTTTTGTAGGTAAATTCTTAAATTCCTTTCTTTCTTTCAAACAACAATCACACTAATATTGGTTGGTTTCAAATTGGCTATCACACTTGGAGTGAGTAATAAAGGTTTTGTTTCTTTGTATTGAGCTTTTTCTTAAACAAATTTAATATCAAATTTAATATCATATGAGATTAAGGACAAATTCTTTTTAAGTGCAAGTAAAATAATATGAGGAAAAATAAAGTTAAAGAAAGTTAAGTAAAATAGTTGAGATAGGTAAATATTACATTGCCTATTTCCTTTTTATTTTTAAATAAATTTTGTTATTTGAATAATAAATTTATATATAAACTATCTAAAAATACAGTATTGTTAATACAAATATGACTTATAAGTGAAATTATAATGACTTTTAATACGAATATGACTAATAATTTATCAAAGGATGATTTTTATCAGAGTCACTCCAAATAAATTATTAGTCACCCTTTTATTTATAAAAAGTCACCACAAAATTATACGTCTCACAATAAATTTATAATAAGGCAATTTCACATAAGACTTATTGAAAAAAGAAACAGGTGATATAACATTTACCCGTCTTTACTACTTTCCTTATCTAATTTTTTTTCCTTACCTTACTTTATCTAACTTTGTCCTGCACCCTTAAAAAATATGACTTATATCTGTATTTTCTATCCTTTTTGAACACTTTTAAGTTTTAACCAATTTAAATATTTTCATACTTTTAGACATGGTGTCACTTGGGATGGATGAAGCAACAAGAGCAACTGAATGTGTAAGAGGTTCATGTATTTCATGACACATTTCACACCTACTGACTTGCATTTGCATGCACCTGCGCCGCCATATTAACATTCATTTGACCATCAACATTCAGACACTCCCAAGTCCAACTTGCCCCTATATATTGCATGTTTATTAATTATTATTTTTTCCGATCAATTGTTTATAGACACCTTGCATTGACCAATTCAACTGCATCTCTGCACCCTTCTTCTTGACTCCTTTTTCTTTCATTTTCTATTAGGTTTGTGTATTTTTCCTTTTTTTTTTTTTGGGAGGACGGGAGGTAGTTGAAAGGTAGTTGGTCAAAGGCCCCAAGCTCACCAAAATTGTCCAAAAAAGGCTGTGCTTTGGCTATAATTATTCTCCCATGACTTAGGAAATAGGAACTCACTCAACTCTCTCTTACTTATTCAACAGATGAGAAGATCCCAAATTGAATCATAAAAAATCCTACTTTCATGAATCATCACTTCTCTCAAAACTTAATAGTATTGAAAATAACACTGTTGGATTTTTTGTATTATGCTATAGGGACAATTTCACAGAACCCAACAGTCACAAAACTACAGTTGGATTGGGTTGCATTAAGGGTGTCCATATATCCCAAACTTATATTAAAAAAAGTTTAAATAATCTATTATATATCAGGAAAATATTGTATACTTATATTGAGAATACATCCTAAAAAATGCCCAAAATACTAGAAAAGATATCCTAATAAAACAATCTAACTATCCGTAAAAAAAAAAAAACCTATTATATGTTGAGAGAATTACCTTTTTCAAATATATGTTATTATGAAGTGTATACCTCAAATTTTAATTTTAATGTCTGAATCCACCACCGGACAATAGTGAAATGTCATCCAATAGAACAAAAGACATGAGATTTAGATTTTAGAACAAAATAGTAAACAAGTGAGGCAAATAACTCGGTTAACAAGTGACTTCACATTCTTGTTGACTCATAGCTTGATAAGTCTTTTAAGTCAAATCCATTCTTACAAGAAAACACAACAAACCCATTGTACAGAGTAGCAGCAGTACTAATAAACAAGGGGCATTCGCAGAATCTTCTTAGGGGTTTCCAAGGATTAATATTCTTCATTCAAGATGAGACCATAAAGTATAAGATTACACAACAATCAAGTTGTAGTAGGCAATTTATAAGGACCATTCGACTCGACTCGAGTTGCAACCTTTCGAACCCAGAAACACATGTTGACGAGGCGGTCAATCTCGACCAACGGGGAACGGCTAAAAGTAGGTCCCTTCTGGCGGTTGGACGAGCTTCCGGTTGTGGGGAGCCGCCATTTCCTTCCTAAGTTGTGTCAGGATGTCTTCCATGGTGAAGTCCCTCTGCCAGTTTGACAGCATACCAAACTTCTTCGGCTCCACCTGACACCCATTTCAGTATTATCCATCAGACATCAGAGACAATAATCATACCCGAAAAGGTTTACATAGGCCTGCCAGCCGGTCATTCAGTTCGGGTATAGGTACGGTTGAGTTTCGGGTTGGGTGATTTTCCGGTCAATTGATGTTTCAGTTCAGTTTGGTTCCGGGTCGGGTGGCTTTTGGTTAAGGCGAGCCGATTTCAGTCCAATATATCGGTTCGGGTTTTAGACCCACTTTCGGATGAAATTTCTTGGGTGTCGGCTGATTGGGTTCGGTTCGGTTTTCAGGTCCACTTTCAGGTGAAGTTTCTTAGGTGCGAGTTCCAGGTCATCAGTCCGGGTCTTGGGAAAGTTTTGCGAGGACTAGGTTTACAAACTTGAAAAGAAAGAACCTAACTTGCTCACATTGATTGATTGATTGAGGCCATATTTGTCCCCGATTCAATGAACAAAGCTAAACGACTCAAGCTTACAATTTAGGAATTACAACAGTGGATTTGAACCATACCAAACCACCGATCTCTTGAAGAAAATAAACAGGATGTTTCAACAAAACATTGGTTAGATGTGAAAGGCTATTCACTAATACATATAGAGACAAGGACATATCTCACACACATGTTTGGTCCAGCATACATGTACATGTATGCATCTAGACAAAGAGAGAAAAGGAAAGGTTAGGCTTTCAATTGTTGAATCCACAAGTTATTATTTGATTCCTTGTAGGGAATAATAATGCACATCGTTATCGAACCACTCTTAAAGAGTATTGGTTTGCCTTCTCTTCTCCCAAACAAGTTGGACAACAAGTTGCATGATTGAAGAGCAGATACCGGGATGTTGCTCTCATGAGATGAGCTGTATGTTATCTATAGATATCCAGTGCCATACATACACTACCACACTCACAATCGTGCTTTGATTCAATACAAAGCGATAGTCAAAAGAGATTTAACTAAACATATGCATGATGGATCATATAAACCCTGAAAAAGAAGACAGGCAGGATTCCCCTGCTTTCATTGTAATTTATAACAAAATACTTTACGCCTGAGTGTGATAATTAATTAATTAATTAGTCAAGAATACTTACCACTCCAGTCTCAGGGTTCACGCAAGACATGTTGACCCGTGTGTGGAAGCGAACACTAGGAGGCTTCTCTGGATAATCCTTGTCACAGAACAGCTTCAACTGATAAATGCGCCCTTCATGTACAGTCTGACCAAAAACCATAAGAAGCTTCAGAAAAACTACTGATGAAAAATGATAATAATACCAACAATAAAAAATTGAGTGATGATATGGACAACTCCTTCAGAAAAGTATAAAATTCTGTGCCTGAGGCAGGGGTCGACGATATCAGCATAATGAACGAGAGATACAAATGCCAGGAAGACAACAAACACATGGAAAGAGGATACAATGTAAAGAAAGATGAAAGGGAAATTCCAAGTGGTGCACTCTATTTTTGCATTGTTCAAATGGTGCGCCTTTTAAAGTGCATGCCCAAATGGTGCCCCTTTATTTTGTCATATTCCACCGCATGACCTTCCTCCTCACTTACTCTTGTAACGCCGTTAATTTGTTTTTTGCTTGGCATTCTGTATTTAGTCTTTGGCTGATTACCGTTGCTAATTACATTGAGCTAGCTGAGCAAGTCCATATACATAAACTGTTCTCTTCAGTTATTTCAAATGCATTCACGAGTGCTGAGATGTTCAATGTTGGTTACTTAAAACTGATTTATTGATAATTTCATCTGATTCCAGTATGAAATAGTCACCTACTCAGAATTGAAGAGCAGAACTTTAAAACTCTGACCACCCGGGATGCACCAACAAGTCATTTAATGAACAATAAGACTTCAAAGTGTGCAGATGTATGTTCATCTGTCGTTTACCCCTCTATTTTTGGTAGATGATGATTTCCAGATTTGGGATGCTAGGAGATAAAGATTGCCAGATCTGGGATGGACGATGACAACTATATGAAATCTGAGGAGTTAGGGTTCAATTAGATGAGATTTTGAGCATTCACCCACGAATCAACCCCTTATGTTACTCCGAGTCTCCGACTCTTCATTTTCCCTGTTATACCCGTGTCAGACCCTTGATACCCGGATGAGGGTACGGTACTCGACCCTTCAAATTACAATGAAAATGCATAAAATTTCTTTAAACTAGCTGAGTCCGACACCTGTATCTGTGTCCGATATGGACACACCTACCAGAGTCTGAGTAACATAGATCAACCCAAAAAATTCAAAGATTTCAATTTGAGAAGGAGGAATTCCCATTTCAGAGGAAGGTGTTTCAGAAGGGAGATGTTTCGATTTCCAGCAGTGAGTATGAGACCGTGAAAGTTCTGTATTTCAGACAGAGTGACTTTCTTAATTTTTTTTTTTTTTTTTGCCTTTAATTCTCACTTAACAGCAGATGGAGGGGAATTCGGGAACAAAGGGGGAGGTCATGTCGTGGAATATGACAAAACAGATGGGTAACATTTGGACGTATATTTCAAAAGATGCGCCATTGACCATTCGCAAAATGCAAAACAACAGAGGTGCACTACGTGGAATTTCCTCAAATGGAAACTGGTTTATGAGATGAGGACTATTTGAAAGTTGAAACTGCCTTCAGAGAATGCACTGCACAGGCAGAGATTGACATGGAGGAGGTTTCCAGCCGTTTTCTATGGCAGAGTCAAAAGATAGATTAACTCACGTAAACTTATCGTGAGACAGACTCCTTACTTACGACCTTTTTAATATTTTACAATGACTAATAATTGATTCTATAATGACTTTTTAAAACGAAAGTCACTAATATTTTATCCATAGATAACTTTTATCAGAGTCATCCAAATAAATTATTAGCTATATTACTCAGACTCGGGTATGGGTGTCTGATATGGACTAAGATACAGGTGTTAGACTCGGCTAATTTTAAGAAAATTTGCGTCTTTTCATTGTAATTTGAAGTGTCGTGTGTCGTACCCTTGTCCGGGTGTGGAGGGTCCGACACGGGTACGGCAAGGAAAATGAAGAGTCGGAGTGACATAGATTATTAGTCACTCCTTTATTTATAGAAAAATCACCACAAAGTTATACGTCTATCTATAAATTTATGGCGAGATGGTCTCAAATAAGACTTATATACAAGAAACGTTTGGAATACTCCAAGATCATACGACAAATGAGGAAATGACAAAATCAATACTAAATGCATCGTGGTTAATTAAATGATGTCCACCAAGAACTTCAACCAAATCACATTAGTTTATACAAGGCCGAAACCTACACGCATGAAGTTTGGTTTCTCTATAACTCAATCATTCTAATTCCTAGGGTGAGAGTAACCCGAAAAGGTTACAACTGCATGATCGACCGAAATATTAAAGATATCAAGAGATGTACAACTCACATTGTGAGGACCAATTATTGTTCCGGTCCAAGAGCGCATGTAAATGTCATCACTGTCATCCATTCCGTAGCTGACACTGCCATCTCCAATTCCTTTCTCACCACGCTCAAGCTCCTCCAGCAACCTGAAGTTCCTAGGGACTGTATAAGCACATCAATAATATGAGTAAAGATGTAAAATATATCAACAGGCACACCTACCTTCCATTAGAAAAATAAAAAAATTTCATACTATCATGTAGACTGTGAATAAATCGACGATTGTTACATCACAAGACAGTACAAAGAGTACACTGCACCTCAGGTCCTCGGCAACAAGCACATCATTTTGACACAATGACACAGAAATTTTGAGAAGCCTATCTTATCTAGATCATAACTAGATCAATCCCATGACACCATTTTGATACAATACACAGAAAAAATCATTTGGGTGAACAAGTAGACATGCACGTTTATAGAAATAATAGGCCAAAATGCTGGACGACAATATCCAAAAATAGATGTAACATAAATACTTTCAGAACCAATTCCAACTTACAACCAACATCTTAAACCCCGACAACCCTATAAAAAGCAACAAAAGTGTTCAACTTTCCCAATTCCCATGAATTCCGGAACATGTAATAGATCAATGCTGAAATCCATTTTCTCAAGTAATCAATATATACTGCGAAAGCTATTCTATATAACCTCCTTCACTGACTTTATAGGCAATCTTTCCACTTCAGACGATGGTGTAGATCCCACCTACATACTTAGGCTCCACTTTCAGATTTAATTGGTAATGAGTAATGACTGTATAACATAGTTACCGGGAACACTACATACGCCTGCGACCCACGTTCCGAAGTCAAAACTAGACTAAGTTTATGTAAAAACTAGTGACCTGCGTTCCAGGACAAACGACCCGGGAAGCGTTCCTGGCAACTGCGCTGTATAGGCAACCTTTAAACCATAATTGATGATAGATAATACTGGATACAGCCCGATGAAATCAAGAAGCTTCTTGATTCAAGCTAGAAATTAGAACTAATGCTCGTTCAGGAGGGTATAATACCTACACCAACAACCCTGCAATCAAAACTGCGCCATTCCTAATACAACAAACATCCACATCAACAAGATCCCAGCTTTAAAACTAGACATATCTTACATTGCATGGAGCACATTATTCAGTCATAGCAATAAATGAGCTATTATCCCAAAAGGGCTAAATCAACACAATCACAACAACAAGGTCTTTTCTTTCTTCATCACTCAGAAAAACCAAACCAACAACCGATAAACAAATCCCCAATTCAATTCAATTCGAAAAACCCAAAAGCATCCCACTATCAACCCTAAACCTAACTAGATCTTCACTAATCAAACACGACAACAAACACAAAGAACAAGCTAGAAAAACAACCAGATGAACCAAAACGCGATTACTCAAACAACAACACTTACACAAACCTAGAATTTAAGTATGAAAGACGATTCGAGCTGAAACAAGAGAGAAAAATTGAAAGTTGTACGAAATGAAAAAGGTGGAGGGGTGGCTTACCAACAACGCTAGATCCTCCGGAGCCAATCGTCATTCTAAAAATCGAATTGGGAATTGGATGTGAAATAGGGTTTGCGATAGAGAAGAGAAGAGAGAAGAGAGAAGAGAGAAGAGAGGGAGCAAATCAATGGGAGCAGAAAAAAGGCAGAGGAGGTCACGAGGTAAGAGCCAAGGGGGGGTGTTGGTGTTGGGGGGTGTACGTAAACTTCGATTTCAGTCAAGTTGATAATGATAGCTCACCATACATACATACATACATACATACATACATACATGACCATAACCCATAATAATATTAATCTAGTCCATTCTCATTTCATCAACTTGTTCCATTTGGGGGAAGAAATTTCTCAGAATTTCAAGTTGGGAAATCAGTTAATAAAAAAATATAGGACATTGAAAACAAAAGGTCAGGTTTGAATGTCCTCAGTTTTGTGTAAATTGATTTTTAAAAATTTTAATTGCAAATTTCTGAAAGTATGTAATGATATATCATGTGAGAAATACATACAACATATAATTTTATAATTTTTGTGAAAATATATTTTTGAAATTTATGTTGAAAGTGTTACCTTAATGACTAAAAAGTAAAAAATGATAGATATTAAGGGCATGTTTGGAGAGAAAGAAGGAGTGGATTGGGAATGGAATTAGATATCTAAAGGGTTGGGAATGGAATTTGATTCCAAAATACAAACTGTTTGGTGAGAAAAAGGAATGAAATCAAATAATAATAATAATAATATAACACTCTATTAACCCAACCCTACCCCAATTGTTCTGCTCCATCACTTCTTCCACCGATCCCCACCCTCAACACCCACAATTCCACAATCGCTGCTCCGTCGCTTCTTCCACCGACCCCCACCCTCAACACCCACAGCCATCCGACGACGACGTCCGCAATCAAACAGCGCCTTCTTCGAATCTGGGTCGTTCGCGACGGATTCAAGAACTCCGGCGACCTCCGCCACCACCTCAACCCGACCCGACTTCAAAACCCGGCAGATCGACGTTAGAAACCCGGGGTTTTTCCTTAGGATCGCCATTAAATCCGGCGACAAAACCTTCAAAAGCTTCAACCCCGACCCAACCAGCCCCAGATCCGAATCCTCCGAGCACACCACCCTCACGAGCAGATCCAGGAGGGCGTCGTTGGACCTTAACACCCCCCGATTCTCCGGCGACTCGACGGCGAATCGGACGAGCTTCTCCAGCGTGTCCCCCAGAGTCGCCGGTGCCGGAGAAGGTGGATCGGACCTGAGCTGGAGGAGGCGGTGGAGGTCGGGGAACAACACCTCCTGTTCTTTGTAACCACAGGTCGGGGAAGGAGAACTGGAAATATTTGTTTTGTTTTTTTTTTAAATAATAGAAAGGGATAGAGTTGATACCTCTCCTTCCTATTTGGGAGGGTTCTAATTCCTCCCATTTGAGAGGAATAAGAAACCTGGGGGAATTATAATCCTATTCCAGTTTATGTTTTCCAAACAAAAAAAATAGGAATTAGAACCCATTCCATAGCAATTCCATTCCTCTTTCATTCACCAAACAGACCCTAAAGAATAAAGTGAGTACCTTCTCATTTAGATAAAAGTAAACTTGAATTCTATCTAAAATGCACAAACCATGAAAATAAAAATACTTGAATTTCGATCAAAGATCAAAATTAAAACTTTGAAGAACATCAAATACAAAAGTGTCATGGAAAACAACTATGTAAGATTTGATCATTTGTCCTTGTTTTCATCCCCTCTGGATTATCACGGATAAAGCTTATCTCACATCCAACGTTCACTACCTATATCTTGTTTTTTTTAATCCCACTTAAATTTTCTTGAGGGTATCAAATTTATAACAAGACCGCCAAAATCAACCTCTTCGGCTATCTAATTATCATCCGTTTGGACCTCGCATTAACAAAACTACATTTGAGATTGTTGCATCAGATTCCTCACAAATAAGTCTATTCAAAAAACTTCGTAGTTTTCATGGATTACCAGGCTTATTGAGATGCAAAGCTAATCCTTTTGATGCACAGAGGAAAGCAATTGTGAGAAATTGGATGAAAACTTGTTCATTCCAATTCATCATTAGTCCAACTATTAGCCTTCAAACACAAATTGAGAAATTTGATTAAAACTTGCTGATCCCAACTTATCATAAGTACAACAATGCTGATGACCGCTCATGAGCAGATCCGCAAATGTCATACAGCTAAACGCTTCCAACAATTTCGACAATTTGATTAGATCAAGCACCCACACAAAAAGATAGGCCTGATCTTTTGATCTTTGGTCGAAATTCTGGCAAGATTTCGATATGTTGATTAAGCACTTGAATAAGCACAAAGCCAAACGGGCTTTAGCAGAGATAATGCTCAGTAAAACCAAGCTTTCCACATTTAAGTTTCAAAAGTTCAAAGTTAAAGCTGCCTTACAGAAACACACACACACACACACCAAAAAGAAGAAAAGCATCTGATTCTACATATCGATAAGCAACCCAATCTCGAATCATGCTTCTTTTTTCTTCCAGAAGTTCCACAATCAAGACTTCAACATCACTAAACTATGTATGGAATATTAAGGCCATTCGAGTGTGTTTTTTCAAGGGTTCCCAGTTCAGTCAGGAAGATGAGAGTTTCCTTGACAAACCCTAGAAATAGGTGCCTTCCGGGGGTTGAACAAGTTTCCGGTTGTGGGGCGCAGCCATCTCTTTCCTGAGCTGGGTCAGAATGTCCTCCATGGTGTAGTCCCTCTGCCAACTTGCCAGCATCCCAAACTTCTTTGGCTCCACCTGTCAAACATTTCATTCTTCATCACACTCTTAAGATATGCATCACATCACTGGAAGAAAATGGATTCAAATTTCACAGGTCATAGAAAATAAGCCCTTCAACTTCAAGAAGATACCTAGTTACCTACTCAATACAACCTAAAAACTAGTACTGCATCATCCCAACTCCCCATCAAGGTTCACTTCTTGGTGGAAGCAAAAAATGTATTTTCATTGTCCAAAAGATGGTAGGTCATGTTTGTCATTGACAGTTTGGTTCCCGTTGTCCTTGGCATATAAAACTTATTGGTGGTTACCCCTGAGATAGGGGCCCAGTAGGCGGTCCTACTAACCCTTCACCAAAAAAATTAAAAAGTTTGATCATTCCCTATTCACCCAACAAATATACCTCCCCAATCCCCAACCAGCTTAACAAGCTGAAGGGAACAGATAATAATAAGTAAATACTAGAGATTGGTAGGGTAACACGTAACCTAATATAAACATATTGATTGCAGAATCAAGACCTCAAGGGTATCAAGGGCCCAGTTTTAGTCAGTTACTATATTTATATATGACTTCCTATTTAAGGATCACACAAATTCCTCATGCCATTGATGATCATGTGAACTTGTTTCAGTGAGAACAAAAAGACAGCTTTCTCGTACTATAAACACTTCTTTCTTCTGTTGCGCAACAACCATCTAACGTTAATCAGTGATGAACCATTCTCATGCTTCAAGACTATGCACTCATCCCCAATAGGACAGGAAAGATAGGAGAAAAACCCAAAAAATGAAGTTCTACATACTATTTAGGATAAGTTAACATTACCACTCCACTCTCAGGATTGACACAAGCCATGTTCACCCTTGTGTGAAAGCGAACACTGGGGGGCTTCTCCGGGTAATCTTTGTCACAGAAGAGTTTCAGCTGATAAATGCGGCCTTCATGTACACTCTGGAAAACATTGGGAAAAGATTGTACAGATACAATGGTCAATAATAATTATCAGGAAAGACAAAAATACTTCCCTTTCAGAAAGCAATAGAATCTGACAGGAACACACTTATATGATGGAAAATCAAATACAATGAACTAGCTATGTGCATACAAATTAATGAAATTATATCAGGCCATAGTTTATTCTTTAGACCTCCCACGTATCATATGACCATCTATTGAGACATGTGGACCAGTATATACACCTAGGTCCACATTACACGTATGTTACTAAAATTACCGCAGAGGCATGACCGTGTGAGTTTATTATCGAAACTATAAAGAAGCATAAAAAACAGAAGATCATCATGGGTGAAACTGCAAGTTCTTAATTTTATTAAAAGGATGGTAGACAATAGTGTAGCTTCCACCATAAAGTGAAGATAGTTCCACATGAGAGCCATTAGATTCCAGAAACATTGATATTACATATCTGTGACACCAAGCATATCAGCCAAAAATATAACATCTTTGTGGGCTGTGGCCAAGACATAACCATGTTGATAGAATACAAAGTATGGTACGATATTGACTATTGAGCATGATGTGTAAAATTTGTAGGCATGTAGCTAATCAGAGAAGTCCTTTTTTCACAATTGCACGGCTAAATCCAGCGTAGACAGCAGCCATGATCCACAAACAAATATCTACAGAATGCATCCAGAAAAGTTCAGTCCAATCGTGTCTAAAGAAGACAACCTAACAACAGCGAAAACGACAACTGGACTCACATTGTGAGGGCCAATAATGGTGCCCGTCCAAGAGCGCATGTAGATATCATCACTGTCATCCATTCCATAGCTGACACTGCCATCCCCAATCCCCTTCTCACCGCGTTCGAGTTCCTCCAACAATCTGAAGTTCCTCGGAACTAAATGATCACACAAATGAATAACTAGTCTGATTAGACTGTGCATTCCGACATGAATTAACCGAATTCAAACAAATACTATACACAATATCACCTAAAAGTAGTCAACAATCACTGATTACATCACAACAAGACGAACAGCCAAAAGAGTCAAGCAAGTTCTATTTTCGAAAGATCGATTAAATAATCAGATACCAAAAGTAGAATGCAAACTAAAATCGGCAGACAACTAATATGCTCGAAATGAAGTAAAATCAACTAAAACCAAACCGATTCTCCATCAAATTCGATGAAGCTAACTTAGCATCCGATTAACCCTAAATCCAACTTCTATCTAAAAATCAACACACCAGCAACGCATAAAATGCGATTTTAGAAAGGAAACAACAGGCGATCAGTCACGAATCCAACTCCGACGCATTCAATTTGACAGAAAACAATTGAAACGCAACAATCAACGAGCAATAGCAAGTTGAGGACCAAAAAAATCGCAAAGATTGAAAATGAAAGAACGAAGATTGAAAAGAGAGAAGAAAGGGGGGTGGTAGCTTACCGACGACGCTGGAACCTCCGGAACCGATTGTCATTTTTTTCCGGCGAGATCGAAACCGAAATCGAAAGGGGCTGCAGAAGGAGAAGCTGAGGAGAGAGAGAGAGAGAGAGAGGTCTGAAAAAAGACGTATAAAATTGGCGTAGAGAATGATGAGAATTTTGCCTGTTTTGAAGATTTCTCCGTAGTTGTGGATTCTTGAATCTTTTTCTTTTTTTGCTTTTGCCCTTTCACGCTTCCCAAAATACTTTTTTTTTATTGCTCATAACGCATGTAATAGAGCTGGTAAAATTTTGTCATATCCGAATTACTTGAATTATCCGACTCAGAAAAAACTGGGTCTAGATATAGGTTTTTCGTCCGAATTTTGATATTGACCGAATATTCTGATATAAAATTTCTTTTTTTTCTATCGACCCGATTTCTGATTTAAATAAACGAATTGTCTCACCCTGCCGACCAAAATTTCTCGTCCGAATTTTTACATAGTCCGAATTTGTTTGACCCGAATGTACCCGGACCCGATTTTTTGCCAGTGCTAGCATATAAACTAAGGTCCAGTTCTTTAGATAGATTACACTAACCAATCCAATCTATCCTAATTTATCTAACTTATCCAAACCTTACACAATTCCTCAAAAAAATATCATTTTTAAAAATATAATTCCCCAAAAAAATATCATAACTTATCCATACCTATCCAAACCAATCCAACCCAATCCGTCCAAACTTGATTTTAACCAATCCAAAGAACATGGCATCGTTAATTGAATTTACCAATTTTTACCAAAATTTATTAAAATTTATCAAAGTTAAAAATTTAAAAACATTGATTTTGATATATCACAGTAAACTAAATTGTGAAATTATTAGACTACGATGCACCATCAACTCGGTGGATTGTTATAATTTGGTGTACCACAAATTAATGGTTGAAAAGTTTGGACTACTGCAATCAAATCTATCATACGATGGTGTACTAGACTCCAAGTCATGAAATGTTTGATCTACTGAAATCCAATATGTCGTATTTTGATTTCACTCAACTCGGTAGAACATTGTAATCCAATAGTTTCATAACTTGACTTATTGTGATATAATTGTAAAGTTCGGTTTACTACAATTCTATGACATAAAAAACAGTGCATTGCGATCCAATTTCAAAAACAAACAAAGAAATTGTATTCGGTTTTAACAACATTGAATAATTTTTATAACTAATGGCGACAACTGGTGGGGAAGGATTCTCTAAGTGCTAATGGTTGCTTTTTTTTGTGGGGGGGGGGGGGGTTGCAGAGTGATGTCGAACTTTGGTGGGTGGTACCTGACTGGCAGTGGTGGTATAGAAGGAGTGGCGGTTTTTGAGGTGAGATGGGTTGAGGGTTTTCAGCTGGTGGTGGTGGGCTACGATTAGGGCTTGGTGATAGTGTTAAGAAGGAGTCGTGATTGTGGTAGTTGGCTGGGGGTTGTGGTTGCGGGATGTCGGTTGGATTTTGATAGGTGGTGGTCGACCGATAACAATAGGGAAGGAGTTATTAATTATACAGATATTTATCGAGTACATGAATGAAAAAATACAATAAAACTATCGATTATAAAACATTACTACATAAAATGAAATGTAACATCAAATATAGCAAGATCATAAACATATCTTTCTAGGAACTTATTATTGTTGTTGATGAAAAATAATGTAACTACTATAAATTAATAGAATATTAAAAAAAACTACACCCAAAAAAAAAGTCACATTCATCGCAAAAAAAAAAAAAAAGAAAGTGAAGGTGGGCCGGTGTTGAGATTCTAGGTAAGTTGATGTGGGCCGATGTAAACAAGTGGAGGGTCATAAGAAAATGTGAATTTGGGAGACTTATCAATCACATTACAAAGTGGATACCCAAATTCCTCACCACTCTTTGTGGAGCATCTCATCTCACATTCTCATGTCACCATCCCCTCTTCATTCACCCTTTATCAACTTCCCATTCAACAAACATACAATCAACTCCCATATAATACCATGTCCCATTTTGAAGTGGCTTCAAAATACTTTAAAGTTTATCTCATGTAACAAATAACTAACGCTCATATGTCAATAGGGGCGAAGTCAGGTATGATCATGAACCAGGTCGTAAATTAGATTCAATGTTTTATGAGGGTCATAATACTAAAATTCAACTGAATTTTATATGGTCTATTTAGAGAAAAGTGAGTAGCAAGGTAACAGCGGAAGCGAATAATAGAATCGAAAACGAGATGACGGATAATACGACAAAATTTAGGAACGAAAAATAAGCGATAAAATCAAACACGTAATTACGTGGGAACCGAAGAACTGGAGAAAAACCACGGACGAATGACAATGAAAATAATCCACTATGAGAAAAGAAGTAACCCGATCACTATCACGCGGGGTGTGATCGATCCACAAAGGAGATTATATGATCTCTCTCAACTCAACTCACAATCTCTCAGGATACACTGGGGAAAATATTGGTGAGACCCCTTTGTCTCTCAATATTTTCTCTCTCTAGCTCTCTGTGTTTTCTGATGTGTTTTTGGTGGAGAAACATGCACCCTATTTATAGGGAGAACTCTCTATAACATAACTTGACTCCCACTCCAAATAGATTTAGAATCTAATACAATTAGAAAACCCAACACAATAAGGAAACCTAAATAATATCCTAATACAATTAGGAAACAAATAATTGTGAGATCAAGAGATTTGGTGATTTTAGGACACTTTCCTAACAAACTTCACCTTGGACTAAAATCAACGAATCATCCGTCCAGATAAACATCTTGACTGTCGCCATCAACACGCCCCTCCGCAGGGCGTGGCCCCGCAGGGCTCTCACATGCTTAGAACACCAATTAAGTCCAAACAATGTTCGAACTTAGCTATAGATAGAGGCTTGGTTAACATGTCTGCAGGATTATCAGAAGTATGAACCTTCTTCACCACGATCTCTCCTGCAGCAACTATATCTCTGATAAAGTGATACCTGACGCTTATATGCTTGGTCTTCGAATGATAAGTGTCATTCTTTGTCAGATATATAGCACTCGATATGCGAATAAACCACGCCTCGCCGTGGTACTCCAAGCTCCATGACCAATCCCTCAACCGGATGGCCTCCTTCACTCCTTCCGTTGCGCAATATATTCACCTCTGTAGTAGATAGAATGCTATAGATTGAAGTGAAGCTTTCCAAGATATTGCTCCTCCACACATGACGAACACATACCCACGAAATTGGCGTCTCCTATCCAAATTTCCACCATAATCAAGATCAACATAACTCGCAACATCGGGCGTTGCGGACTACCTCTATCATACAGATGCCCTTCTCCAAAGTACCCTTCACATAGCGAAGGATCCACTTCACTCCTTCCCAATGCTCCTTCCCGGATTCTGCGTATATCTACTCACCACACTAATCTGCGTGGGACAAGTCAGTCTAGTACACACCATAGCATACATCAAACTACCAATCTGCGAGCATAGGAATATTAGACATCCTCCTTACCTCCAAATCAGTTTAGGGCGGTTCACGAGACAACTTGAAGTGCGGCTAAAGGAGTTGAACGCTTTCTGATTTCTCATGTTGAATCTGTCTAACACCTTCTCCAGATATTTCTTCTGAGACAGGAACAACTTCCCTGCCTTTCTATCCCTTTGGATCTCCATACCCAAAATCTTCTTCGCCGCTCCGAGGTCTTTCATCTCAAACTCCTGGTTGAGTTGAGATTTTAGCTTCTTTATTAGTGACATATCCCTGGAGGTAATCAACATGTCATCCACATACAATAATAGATAAATGAAAGACCTTTCTTCAAATTGCCAGTAGTACACACAATTATCATAGTGACTTCTTGTGTACCCTTGCCCTACCATAAAGGTATCAAACCTTTTGTACCACTGCCTGGGTGCCTGTTTAAGTCCATACAAGGACTTCCTTAATCTGCATACATTGCCTCGCTACGAACGATGAAACCTCTGTTGCCTCATATATATTTCCTCCTCCAACTCGCCATGGAGGAAAGCTGTCTTGACATCAAGTTGCTCCAACTCCAAATCAAATAGAGCAACAAAGGCAAGCAAGGTGCGGATCGACGTATGCCTCACGACTGGCGAGAATACTTCGTTGTAGTCGATTCCTTCTTTCTGGTTGCAACCCCTTACCACTAATCTAGCCTTCCACCTTGCACTTTCTACACCAAGGATACCTTCCTTTCTCTTGTACACCCACTTCGCAGTAAGAGCTCGTCGCCTTTAGGCAACTCACATAGCTCCCATGTATGATTTTTCTCAGACTCTCCATCTCCTCTTGCAGCTCCTATCCAATTTGAGGCATTCGGACAAGAGATGGCCTCGATAGATAGAAGGTTCGGCACCTTCAGAGTCTCCTCTGACACTCGGTAGCATAAGCAATCATAGCATCATCTTCTTGATATATTGCGCTAGTCTCCGATCTCCCTCCTGGGCGATCCCTAGCAATGCATGGTTGTTCCTCCACCGAGGAACATTCGTCTCAATCTCGGGCTCATCAACTGAGTTGGTTCAGAGCATCGATGGTTGCTCCCGATTGCAGTTCCAAGAGCCTTCACCTTGAGCTGCTCGCCTCGAACACCATTCTTCTGCGCATCCTTCTCCGATTTTCTGCATCATCGTAAGTACTGGTAGATTCCATTCCGGATAACATAGCAGTTTCATTAAAGGTTACATCTCTAGAGAATAACTTTCATCAA
This sequence comes from Portulaca oleracea, assembly GCA_029582165.1. NCBI lineage: Eukaryota > Viridiplantae > Streptophyta > Magnoliopsida > Caryophyllales > Portulacaceae > Portulaca > Portulaca oleracea. Next base: position 34,360,992 of record CM055886.1, read on the forward strand.
ATCAGACACCACATTCTATATCCCTTAGACTCGGACGTAACCTAGAAACATGCATTTAACATACAGGAGATGACTTCCCATCATTCACATGGACATATACAGACATCCAAAAATTCTCAAATTAGAATAATTAATCGATTACTGTCCATACTTCCTCTGGAATCGTATTCGATAAAGGCATGAGGTGATCTGTTCAGTAGTGTGAGCGATGATATCACCTGCCCGAGCGATTTGTTCTTCCAAAGCCCTACATTCGAGCATGCAGCGGGCTTTCTCCAAGAGTGTCTGTTGATTCTCGGCTACCGTTTCTTTGAGGCTTACCCACCAAGTTCGATGCCTCGCAATCCCATGCTCTCGCGAATTGATAAATTCGGAATCAACAAATTCCAACCCATTGTCACCCTGAGTTTCTTGATTTTCCTGCCTGTCTGGTTCTCCACCAAAGCTTTGAACTTCTTGAAATATGAGAATGCCTCATTCTTGTGTCGCAGGAAATAAACCCAAGTCTTCCTCGAGAAGTCATCCACGAATGTCAACATGTAGCGCTTGCCACCCAGTGATGGCACTCTAGCAGGACCCCACAAATCTGAATGAATATAATCAAGGATCCTCATTTGTATGTTTAGCCCTTGAAAAGCTAACCCTCTTCTGTTTCCCGTAGACACAGTGATCACAAAACTCCAACTTGCCGATCTTTGCGCCTTCAAGGTATCCCTTCTTGCTCAACATTGACATTCTCTTCTCGCCCATGTGGCCTAGTCTCATGTGCCACATTTTGTGCTGTCGGACTCATCAAGATTTAGGACTGCCGCTGCAGATCTTGTCACTGTAGACCCCTGCAGGATGTATAGACTGCCCTTCCTGATTCCCTTCATAAGAACCATGGAACCCCTGCACACTTTCAAAACACCATCTTCTCCTTTGTACCTGCAGCCGTTAGCTTCAAGAGTACCCAAAGAAATTAAATTTCGAGTCATGTTAGGGATATGACGAACCTCCTTGAGAGTTCTAACGATGCCATCATGAGTCTTGATTTTGATGCTACCGATTCCTGCAACCTTGCAGGCTGTGTCGTTACCCATGACTACCACCCCGTGTCAATACTCTCATAAGACTCGAACCAGTCCTTATGAGGACACATATGATAGGTGCACCCCGTGTCAAGAACCCACTCATCTCTAGCTATCCTACTCAATGTGGTAGCCAAGGCATCATCCGTAACTACAAACCCATCACCATCTGACTCGGACTCTACGCATTTGAGGTACCGTGTTTGGTGTGATTATCCTTACCCTCGCTTCGGTCTCTCTGTTTTGCCCAACGATCTCTCTATATGCCCCATCTTACTACAAAGAGTTACACTTCTTATTTTTGTGAGGATTCCTAGACTTTGAGCAGTGTTTAGACCTCCTCTGACCCGTTTCCCTTACGTTCGCATTTCTACCCCTTACAACCATAGCATCACCACCACGGTCATCACCATCTATCAAGTTTCTCCTTAGACAATAAACTAGCCTTTACTTCACTAAGGTTAAGGTCACCACGATTCCCATACAACATGATTTCCTTAAATTGTTTATGTGATGCGGTAGGATAGAATTAAATGAAAAGCCTTATCCTCATCAAGGTGTTTTATATCCATTGATTCCAATTCGGTAATAATAGAATCAAATTCACTAAGATGTGCTGAATAGAAGTACCTTGGGGCATCTTCAACTGTAGAATTTCTCCTTCATTCGGTACTTGTTTGCACGACTCTTCTGACATGTACAACTTTTCCGGTTGGTCCAGAGCACCCGAGGTTTCTCGATATGCATCACCTCTCTCTGAATGTGCTCTGCCAAACACAGCTGAATCCCTGCCAGAGTCTTATCTTCAAGCTTCTTCCACTCCCTTGGTGTCAGATTCCCCTTGATATCCTTCTGGAGTTTTTGGAATTCATCATCGCTCATTGTCGCATCAGTCTTCGTGTCGGGATACTCAATCACATCCCATAACCGTCTTTGAATCAAGACCGCCTTCATCTGCATCTCACATAGTAAAACTCCTCGTTCCATCAAATTTTGGAATATCACACTTCATGATTGAAGCCATCTCCACCTTGCTCGATACCACTTGTTAGAGAAAAGTGAGTAGCAAGGTAACAACGGGAGCGAATAATAGAATCGAAAACGAGATGACGGATATTACGACAAAATTTAGGAACGAAAAATAAGCGATAAAATCAAACACCAGAATTACGTGGGAAACCGAAGAACTCGGAGAAAAACCCACGGACGGCGACAACCAGAAAATAATCCACTATGAGAAAAGAGGAGTACAACCTGATCACTATCACAGGGTGTGATGCGATCCACAAAGGAGATTACAATAACAATCTCTCAACACTCAACTCACAATCTCTCAGGATACACTGGGGAAAATATTGGTGAGACCCCTTTCTCTCTCAATATTTTCTCTCTCTCTCTCTAGCTCTCTGTGTTTTCCGATGTGTTTTTGGTGGAGAAACATGCACCCTATTTATAGGGAGAACTCCCTATAACATAACTTGACTCCCACTCCAAATAGATTTAGAATCTAATACAATTAGGAAACCTAACACAATAAGGAAACCTAAATAATATCCTAATACAATTAGGAAACAAATAATTGTGAGATCAAGAGATTTGGTGATTTTAGGACACTTTCCTAACAGTCTAGGATAGCGTATATTTGAAAAAATTGTTATATGCGAAAAACTGAACGATACTATGATGTGGTCCAGTCCAGTCCACTTGTTCTTTTGCCACTGCGTGCGCCGATCAATTCAATCCTAGTCATTTATCGATCCCTTCAAATTAAAGATGGTATTCCCATCGACCTGTTCTTTCACCACCCTTAGCTTTGCGTTGCTCCAATCTTGATAGGATGCCTTAAAATTAGGTCTAGTAGATCATCTCACATTTACATGAATTAAAACACTATAGAAGTTCTAGCTACGCAATTTAGTGTCATATACATTGGAAATCTTGATCATGGTTAGGTTATTCGTGATTGGAACAAATAGGAACTTAGTTTGATGTCGATTTCTTGTGCCATAAAGGGAATTATGTTATGGGTAGGGTGACCGTATCCACCCTTACCCTCCCCCCCCCCCCCCTAAAAAATATATATAGATTGTATGCGTGAAACTAACTCAACTGAAAATTCAAGATGATGGTTGAAGATTTAAGAATAATTTTACACCCTTTAATACCTATAGATCTCTTATAAGTATCATCTAAGTTATACCTCAAATTTAGCATAGCTTAACGTAATTTACCCCTCAAACTATAAGTCTATAACTATACGTCCTAGATGAATAAAGTGAAAACGTTCATAAACTATATATTTGTAACGCCCCGACCCTTTCAAGGTCACAGACATTATCAATAAGGTGATAACTACTTCACGGATCACTGACTGACTCCACTAATTATCACGAGTCTTTCAATCGTGCTTCATCCTCGCTCACATGCTACCTGGGAAAATTTCACAGGAGGTCGCCCATCCCGAGACTACTCACAGCCAAACACGCTAAACTAAGGAGTTCCCAACAGATAAACTACTATAAAAGAAAGTGAACATTGATGATATAAGTAGTCATTTCAAACCTTTTAAGCCACACTTTAACCATATACCCGGGATGTTACAATATTATAAATCAATCAATAGTTATCAGTATCAATATATGCCGAAACTCGCTGGTGTTTCATGTAAGATCTGGATGATCTATATGGCTGGAATCGTGATGGAATATACCCCGAACAATCAATATGCATGCGAGGATTTATTGAAAGAACCACACTTATCAATGGAATTAGCAGAAATAATTGAATTCCAGATTCAGAATTCTGAATGCATAATCATATTTAAGGAAAGTAATCACCTAATCCCAAGAATTGAAGGAGCTGTATTTTTCCCAGAGCTTGAATGATGAAGTTATTATCATCATTTTTCAATGTTCTGTCGTTGATTTTGATACAATATAATCTTTCATACACTGCAGCATGCTTGACTTTCTTACTGTACTAGTCAATGAATGTGATTTTGGTCCCCTACTCTACTATACAACCCCATGCACAGTAGTATACTCAGTATTCTAAACTTCTAGTTCTTTCTAACCCCATTGTTTTTTCAACATTTAATGAAATTTTGCAAATCACACACACACGTATATAACTATATATAGATCAGATCTACTATAAATCGGGATCATTTTATTCATTTTTCTTGAAAACAGGAATCATTGTGTTAAACTCTTTTTTTACTAATATATTAATAGAGAATAATACTTGTAAATTTGTATCGGAAATACCTTTAAAATGCGGAAGCGGATCGGATTGCCGAGTCTTGTTCCCGGATTATCAATATCGTCAGGTGGCTACTAGAACCAGAATCACCGGAAAATCACACACCAAAACCTCTCACAGTTTGATGGTAATTCACAAGGGAGAGAAGAAAGATTATGGTTGAACTTTTTTTGTCATCATCTGAAATACCTCTCACAAGAGACATATATATATATAGGTTGACTTTTTGGTAAATCTCAGACTAAATGGGAAATAACTGTGTTTTGGATAAGACCATCTGCAAGGGCGAGTTTGAGGGTGAGGTCATGTTGATGTGGCACGGGCAAGGACGAGAAAGATATTGCAACAACGAGGACGAGTGTTGGCGGTGAGAAAAACTCGAACTCGTACTCACCGTGCGAGGATGAACACGGGATTCTCAACATTTTTTTTTAATTTCTATTGCAGTGTATTTAAATAATTAAATATGGGGCCTACACCTTTTTGAAAAATAAAGTATATTAATCAAACTCACGCTCACTATTGAAAATAAGTTAATATAAAGAGTTTAACTCTAACTCTCCTAGTGGGCCATATTACTTCCACCGCATCCATTAAAGATAACCCATGTTTATCATTGTGAGTGCTCTAAAAATTTCATTCTTATCCATTTACACTCTTTTATGTGGCTGTCAATAACTAACAATACTAAAACAATTACACACATCATATGGCTTTGTTAGGAAAGTGTCCTAAAATCACAAAATCTCTTGATCTCACAATTATTTGTTTCCTAATTGTATTAGGATATTATTTAGGTTTCCTTATTGTATTGGGGTTCCTAATTGTATTAGATTCTAAATCTATTTGGAGTGGGAGTCAAGTTGGGTTATAGGGAGTTCTCCCTATAAATAGGGTGCATGTTTCTCCATCAAAAACACATCGGTAAACACAGAGAGCTAGAGAGAGAGAGAAAATATTGAGAGAGAAAGGGGTCTCACCAATATTTTTCCCAGTGTATCCTGAGAGATTGAGAGATTGTGAGTTGAGTGTTGAGAGATTGTTATTGTAATCTCCTTTGTGGATCGCATCACACCCTGTGATAGTGATTAGGTTGTACTCCTCCTTTCTCATAGTGGATTATTTTCTAGTATGCCCGTCAGTGGGTTTTCTCCGAGTTCTTCGGTTTCCCACGTAATTCTGGTGTTTGATTTTATCGCTTATTTTTCGTTCCTAAATTTTGTCGTAATATCTGTCATCTTGTTTTCGATTCTATTATTCGCTTCCGCTGTTACCTTGCTACTCTGTTATATATGAAGAACTTGTTAGCTAGCTCTTTCAAGAAAAACAATGAATTTACAAGCTAATTATTGGTCATAGCTAGATAAATATCAGAGTAGCTCAAATTACATACAACATTATATGTTTTCCTGTTATTCTTCCTTTATCGCATGCATATATGTTTTCATACTTAAATTTCGTTTTCTTGCAACTTTGATGTGACCTATGTCATAGGTACAACACACACATACTCCCTCCATTCCTCAATAATTGTCACTTTGGAGTTTAGGGAAGATTTTAAGAAAATAGTATTGAGAATGATAATTGCATTGGAAATGATAAAAGTAAGAGTTAAGTTCTATTTTAGTTATATAATTGTATTGAAAATTGTAAAAGTAAGAGGTAAATCAAAAAAAAAAAAGTCATTAATGTTACATTGGAATTGTAAAGTGATTGTGAAAAATAGAAAATTGATCAAAGTGACAGATATTGAAAATGGAGGGAGTAATATATAAGATAAATTTTCCGTGTTCAAGTCAAAGTCTGTGCCATCCCTTGAGTTGATAATTAAGGATAGCTTTTCACTTAATTTAATGATGGACCCACAGTATATGTTATATATGTTGATGTTAGCCTAGTAAGGGGTATATAGCAATACCCAAATAAGTTAGTCTACCTTTAGGGGATCAATGAGTGAACATTTGAGTTAGTCACTAATATGTTAGAGAATAAAATTCTTCTGTAATGTATGAAGTTTTTTTTGGGATTGTTGAGAAAAGCTGTAGATTTAGGTGTTATCCATAGGGCTAAGGCAAGTTGAAAAGAACCGGTCATTTCTTATATTTTCTTTGTTGACGATAGTCTACTCTTCACCAGAGTCATGACTTAAGAATGCTCGCAGGCAGTTGACCCATTGAAAAAGCATAAGGCTAGAGCCTAAAACATTAATTTCGATAAATAGGAGGTGTCATTCAGCAAGGGTGTCGAAGCAAGTAAGAAGAAGAAACTAGCCACCTTACTTGACAGGAAAATTGTTGACAAGCATCCCCTAACTTTTGTTATAGGGGGAGCAAAAAAGTTATATTCATCGCTCTTCAGGATATGTTTTGGAATAGATTTAATGGATGGAAGGAGAGACTGCTATCTAGACTAAGGAAGGAGGTGCTTATCAAGGCGATCATATAACCCATCCTAACTTACACCATGTGTATATTTAAACTTCCTACCACTTTAGTTGATGCAGGCCCGTTCCTGGTAATTTTGGGGCCCCCGGGCGATATAGACACCAATTTATAGATTGGGGCCCTTTTAAAATAATGCGTCAACCTTCTGTTATACTAAACAATAAAACAACGATCATCGAGAATTCAATCAAGATGCACTGTAAAAGCATAATTTTTTTCCGCTGAAATGGATATCAAATATGGCTCTTGTATGAAAATATATTATAATTTATACACCCTTTAAAATATTTATTAATTCCTAGTTTCCTACTACTCTATGTGCACTTCAAAGAGAGTGAAAAAAAGAGGGAGAGAAACTTAATTGATTATATTAATACTCAAAACTAAATCATCACAATTCACTACTCTAATAGTCTAATGTCTGGTTTGTTTAATTGTTTTGAGCAATATATGATTTCAATTTTTAGAATAACATTTGCATTTGTAGTTCTGTACCCAGAGAGTCAGAGACTAGAGCCCGTAAGAAGTGGCGGTGGGTACAAAATCCAACAGAAAACAAGTAAACAACCCACCAAAAATCCAACAGAAAATAATTTTTTCAGAATAGCAAATTTTGAGGTTAGCATAGCTGTAGAAAGCCAGCATTGCCGAGCAATACTAACCTGGGTTCACTGCTACCGAAGGGTTGTTGCTTGGGACCACCGTGATTGTCAATCGCCGCACAGGCACAACTTGCAACCGCAGTCCACCGCCACAATACACCGACAACCGATAGTCTGCCCAGTTCAGTCAGACAATCACCACAATCAAATTGAGAAAAAGATTGAATCTTTGAGCGATTAGGGTTCTTAGGGTTTAGAGAGAATTGAAATTGCTTAATATAACATGAAAACATTACCGTTGCCAATTGATTTGAGATGCCATGACTGAGGGTGATGGAGAGGAAGACGAAATCGAAGGGACGGTCGGACCGAGGAGGAGCGAAAGACCGTCGGACCGAGGGAGGAGCGAAGACCGCTTGACTGAGTCACTGAAGAGTGAAGAACCTCGGTCGTCGAGAGGAAGACGATGAAGGGACGTTCATTAGGACCGAGGGTGGGATTGTGGGAACTGGGAAAGTTGGAGTTTGAGCAATTGAGTTGCCAGTTGGGATTTGGGGCCCTTAACTCCTTAAGGCCTCCGTGTTTTTTTTTTTAGTTTGGGCCTTGTAAGCTGTAGTATATGGGCCTATTAATAACTTATCATTCTGCCACATGCTATTATTTGAGTTGGGGCCCTAAACTGTTAACAAAAAAATTTTTAAGCCCGTGGGCCCTGGGCGGTCGCCCCTTGGGCCTACCCCCAGGGCCGGGCCTGAGTTGATGACATGCACATGATGTATGCATGCTAGGTTTTGGTGGGGGTCGTCTAAGGAGGGCGATCGGAAGATTCACGGGAAGTATTCGACCTCTCTTTGTAAACCAAAATGCCTCGGGGGCTTGCGATGTCGGCATCTAGATGTTTTTCAAAATGCGCTCCTTACTAAACAAGCGCGAAGACTTCTTCAGAACAAGAATTCATTGTCCCATTACACTAATAAAAATATGTGTATTACTAACCACTTTTTTTTCAACCAATTTAAAATGATTGGAAAAACCAACCATTTTAGCAACCATTTTATATTCCAACTATTTTTTAAAAATTTTAGTGGGAAAGAATTGGAAATTCCAACCACTTTTGCTAAAATTGGTTCGAAATTTTTCCTACTATCGTTTTTTCCTACTATTTGAAATTGGTTGGAAAAACGGTTAGTAATCCGACCATTTTTCCAACCAGTTTTAAATAATAGGAAAATTTGTAAACCAATTATATGGTCTAAGGTCAACCCGATTAAGGAAGATATGGTTATGGCTCATTATATATTTTTGAACCAATTGTTAGGATCAGACTAGAATATCATCCACTTGTAAGGATCAAGAGTTCGAACCACAAACAATAGTGTGGCGAATAAAAAAAAGTAAGATCTATATGTATAAGGATTTACAAGGAAATTAAAAATTAAAGTCGATCGAAAAAAACCCCCACAAACAATGCACAAATATTTTGAGTGACTCTACAATCTTTGTGTTACAATGTCTATTCATAGAACTTACAAAGACTATTATATATAAAACTTATTGGGATTCACCTCCTAGTTATCAACCATACAACCTCATCCTCTCTATGATGCTCTTTATATTAGGTGATCGATAGTCATCAAGCTGGTAAAACGGTCTTGACTTTATTGATCTCCACACCAACATAGCTCACATTTATCTTAATCGATTAATTATCGATAAATCTAAATCTTTTTTCCTTCTTTATTTTGAGATTTTTATTCAATACACCCACATGGTGAACAAATTAAAATAAAGATAAATGGGTGCAGGTAATTCCATAAAACTGGTCACTGATTTAAAAGGTAAAATGAAAAATTGTATTGGGTGTTATTGAGGTCTGAATAATAATTATAAAGGTGGTGTTAAAGAAGGGAGCTTTTAATATTGCTAGCTAGAGTGAAAATTAAAGAGAATACACCAGAAGAGCTGCATGCCATAAAGTGTTCATTATAAATATGGGAGTACAGCTGCTAACTGTTGGACTCATAAAAACATACATGTGCAAATTCTATTTATAAATCAAAATCTCCATTTTAATTAATTCCCCCTATTAATTCTTCCATAATTTATATGATTAATCATCGGAAATAGTCTTCTTCAATGTCTTTAGGATTTTTTCCCCAATATTATTTGTGTAACAGTTACCTTTTAGGTCTATTTTTTTAAGAAAGCGTTTGGTAAGAATTGCAGAAAAATTTTATCGGAGAAAAATTTCTCTTAAAAGGTTCAAAGGAAAAAAATTCCCCTATTCCTAAAGAAATTTTCTCTAAATAAAAGTGAAAAGTTGTTGATCCCTTATAAATTATTTGCCAATTATCCAAACGCAAATAAACATGACCAACCAATCACTCTCTAAACGTTACTCACTACAATTTCATTATTTAAAGTTTTCAAGATCAATAAAAATACACCTTGATATAGTCAACAATTTTTCTCCCTATTCTCTCATTTTCTTGGTTTACCAAATGATATTTTATCCTTAGTTTCTAAAAGTTTTTTTCTAGATTCCGGCTAGAGTCAGTCTCTTCAATTTATACTTGACAATTAGGTGAATCGGTTCAGATTCGGGTCCAGGTCGATTGAAGATTGGTTAATCGGATTGCCATTTGGTCGCCAAATTTGACTCGGTTCGGGTTGACTTTTGGTGGGTTTCTGGTTGATTCGGGTAAGGTTTTCCAGATTGGGCTTTGGTCTGATTTGGGGTGAATTTTAATCGGATCTTTTTCCGTGGCGGTTGGGATCGGTTTTATGGTCAAGTTTCTTCCGGTTTGGGCCAAGATCAGATCATCCATTCGAAAAAGTCAATTCGAGTTTTGGGCCTCGACCAATTTGTCAGGTGTACTCTTTATACACTTCTATATATAGAGAAAGGCTACCTACATCAAATCCTTTTGAAATCTCTTATTAGCTAAAATAAACTGAGTCCTCTCAAACCTCAAGCATCATGCATAAGGAAAATACCATACTTCCTTAATTAAGGTTATGATCAAAGTTGAGTTACTATTGACACGTCAATATTATTGAATGCACTAATTAAATACATTTACATATTGATATCATCGAGGGATATGATCATGATTATGCAATGAAAGTGATCCAATGAGGGGTGGGTTTAAAATTAAATTTGATTAAAGTAGTTAGGTTGGAACTTTGATAGAATTAAATAATTAGCTATCTATCAAAAAAATAAAAATAAAAATAAAAATTGATGGGCTTACTTATGGGTAGCAGTCAGCTGTGAGCTAGATGGAAAGTAATCATATTCATGGGGGTAGCAAGCACTAAATAGCTAGTACTAGTACTCCTCCATTGATCCATACTTTGCTATAAAATCATGGTGGTGGGTACAATTTTTTCTGCATTTCTAGATAAAAAATAAAAAAAAGATATCAGTCTTGGCAATATTGATGCTAAGATTGACCGAAAGGCTGTAATTGTTGGTAATGCTTTAGGCGCGTTAGCCTTCGATAACCCACCAAACTGATTGAGATGTAAAGGTTTTTTTTATTTGTCGTGGGTGCGCTGTCGTTGTTATTTACTTTTTGTTTTAGCAGTGTTTGATTGCAACTTTTATCTTTTGGATTCGGTTGTCTGTTGTTTTGTATTGCGATTCTGCTATATCTCGTGAACTTTAAGTCTGTTGACTTTCAATAATCGAAAAAAATATAAAAAAAGATGCCAATATATATGAATCAATGAAAATTCAATTCAATTCAATTCAAGGAGGAGGGGTCACCTTGAGTAATGATGAAATTTAATTGTTCTTTTTCTAGCTTATAATTATTAAATGGTAATAAATAATTGATATTGAAATTACAATGCAATGGTTGTAGAAATATTCAAAGCAATTAACATCTCATTAATTAATTTTAATAATTCATATACAATATTACTACTAGCTACTACCATTGCATTAGTATTTAGTACTACTATCCATCTATCTTCTACTAGTTTGATATAAATTCATTTAATTAATCACTACTTAAATGAATGAAAGGAACTAGTACTTAAAGTTTTAGGCCATTTTAGCTCAACAAACTCATTGTTGGAACCATTTTCTTACCCAACTACCCTAATTATATTTGGACAACAATCACGTTATCACCATATAGTACCATTGATTGCTTAAAACTTGCACTAACTACAGTTCATAATCAACAATAATAATTTTTAACACTTATAGCATAGTTATTAAAATCCCGATTCTGATCGACGATACTATAATTTTAATATCCAAATCTTTGATGTGATTCTACTATCTACTTTCCGATTGATCCACGTACGATCCTACGTGGGTTAATTCCGATCTTAACTACTCATGGATCCGAGTTAGGATCCCAATTCAAACAACCTTGAATTATAGGTGTTTAAAGAGATATAAACATAGATAGTCTTTATCTTAGCATAAGATTATTTTTGTTGAAGGATTGATATGAAAAAGACCCATTTAAAGTTTATTATAATAACAAATTAAGTTATTTACAATATAGCTACTCACTCTTTCCCGTATATATTATCCCTTCTTTTAAATGAAAAACTTCATGAGTTGTTAATGTGTGAAAAACTAAAAAGCAATTTAGAAAATTATATATACAGAGCACATAATACTATAAGAGCTGTTAATATGTGAAAAATTATGTAGAAGTGTTATAGTGCAAATATGTCTAATTCATGAGAAACCAAAATTATAGGGTTAATGAGTCATACTTTATTATGATTTATGAGCTATTTGATATTTATATTTGTAGTTGACTTTTAGAATCTAATAGTAATTGTTTCTAAAATAAGAGCACAATGAAGTAATCTTCTTACTATTCTTGATAAAAACAAGGAGAAAGATCGAGGTCACAAAATGACATCTAAAGTTTATACCCATATTACATTAATATATATAAAATTACATGGGTGATAAAAAAAAAGTTACATCAATTTTTCTTTAGATTAGGTAAAACTAGGCCGCCTGTTATGCTCTATTTTACTTGTAACTATCAGCTAACTTAACATATGGAAGAATAAGGGGAAAGCACCAAACTACTCACGTTAAACACGACCAATAAACATCATAATTTTCATGAATGAAAAATATTTTACTTCCATCAAAAGTTAAATCTTGATGAAAAACATGAAAAATGAGGATAATTGTCACTCCAATACCACAGTTTGGTAAATTACATCAAATTTGGAACATATGTGCATGCATGTTTTAGATTTCCATGCGATAAAATAAAAAGGTGGACCATATAATAGACCAATAGTTGATTTGTTGTTGTCAAAGTTAAAGGCGAGCCCATTCTTATGATTGGTAGAATTTTCTTATCGAAGTATATTGACATTAGACCACGTAGTTTAATAGGAATGAATATTGAAAGTACAACTTTAGTACCACAAACACACCACCTAATATTCAAAAAAAAAAAGAAAAAAAGATGTACCCTTGATAACTTCCCCTCAATACAAATAACTCAATTATATCAATGATCTACAAAACTAATGATCTCATTTATATCATAACAAAATTATCGATATTCAATAAAATTTACATAAAAAATGGATTATTTCGAAATGTTTCTCCTTTTTATAAGTCTATAGAAATCAATTTCTTTATAAATCGAAGTATATAAGAAAAACTGACTACATAAAAATTTTCAAAGTTCAACCGTTACGATTATATTATTAAATTTTGGGCCTAATTGGATATGCTATTCCTTATTACAATATTTGATGAAATGGGCCTAAACACAAATAATAATTTGGTTAACAAACAGACTTTATGAGTACATATATACTGTGGTCCATATAGAACAAAAGCAGTGGTCACTTGGGGAGTTGGGACAGGCCTCATCAACCAAGTAATTAATTAATTAGTGATTAATTACATAGCTAATTGCTCCCAACCTCTCTCTTAAGTACGGCCCAACTTGGATTAGTTAGCCATTAGTATGCTAATTGCCCCCATTAATTAAGCAATGAAGCCAGTTAGTTTAGCATTTATAAACCTTCACGTGTACTGTTCCCTCCTCCCCCCTCTTTTCTACTTTTATCTCTTCACTTAATTATGTTCTTAACAACACTCATTAGTAGGTGATTATCTCTTGCCGCTCTTAATTCTCCTCTAAACTCTGTTAAATTCGATTCCATTTCAGGATATTCTTACTATATTTTCAACTCGCCTTTTATGTTAATAAAGGTGTTAAGATGTTGGACCCTCAGCTAGAATCACCTGATTTTGGACCGATAAACCTGTTGCGGTCCCTACCTTGCCGCACAAGTCCAACCTTAAAATTTTTTTTAAAAAGATTTGACTTTTCATAACAAACTTCCTCGCTAGCCAGCGTTATTCCGTCGTTCTATTATTTCATGCAACAACATTTTTTTCATAAAAATCAAGTCAAAGAAATTTATGATCACTTAATTAATTTCGTTGTTTTGAATTGCACAAATTTCATTCACGGATTTATAGCAAAGTAATTATTGTATCCACATTATATAGAGTTAGAGTTTGAGAGAGAGAAGCAAAATTAAAGATAACAACTACCTTAATTATGGCAACCACACCCAAGAAAAACAAGTAGAGAGACTCTAAATTAAAAACCCATTAAATATTAATGAAGAAATTTCCATTTGGTTGCAAAGAAGACGGAAAACAAAAATTTACACCCCTCACTCATTCACCTTCCACCACCCAATTTTCACCTTCTTTTTTTTTTAACCCCTTTTTTTTACCCTCCCCGTCTTATATGCAACCAAACAGCACCTCTAGAGAGATAAACCATAGAGATAGAGAGAAGCAAACCAACAAACTCCTTAACTACTTCTTAACAAACTACAGAGATAGAGATAGAGAGAGAGAATTAACCGCCACAGCAAAGTTAATTCCCTTTTTTTTTTCAGGATGGGTGGACGGCGGGATTAGTTCCGGCCGCGCCGGTGGTTGTTGACGGCGGCGCCGCCGTGCTGGTGGTGGTTGTTGCGGAGGAAGTCAAGGAGGACGGTGCTCTTGCATTTGGGACAGCGTGGATCAGCCTCCGACAGCATGACGTACATGAGACACCGTGGACATCCGACCAAAACCATCGACGTGGCCTCCGGGCTGCTGGAGTACTTCAGGCCGTCCTCCGACGAGACACACGACCGCGGCGGCGACTGCGACGGCGACGACGAGGATTCCGATGACGTCGACGTCCTCCCCCTCGCCGGTGCCGCCGCCGCCAGATTCAGCTTCAATTCCAGCTCTTGATTCCGATTTCCTCTTCTATTATTAGTATTCCTCCTACTACTGCTCATCTTCGTTTATCCCCACCTGCGAAATCAATCAAAACACAACCGAAATTCAGAATCAGAAACCGACCCTTTTCTTTTCTCAAAATCGGGAGTTCTGAAAAGGGTATCAATCAAAATTCAAAACAGAGACTTACAGAGGTATGTAGCAGAAGAAGGGAAGAAGGTAGAGAGAGAAAGAGTAGGTGATGAATTAAGGAGGAAATTAAAATTAGGAGAGAAAAAAGAGAAGAAGGAGGGGGGTTGGGATTGGGATTGGGAATAGTTTCATGTGAAGGTCATTATATAGAAGGGGGGTTGAACAGAAGAGGGGGGGTGTCTTAAATTCTTAATTAAAGATTGGATAGGAATTGAGGAAGAGAGAGAAAGAGAGAGAGTAAGAGAGAGAAAGTGAGAGAAAAGAGCTGGTGGAGGTGGGAAGGGGATTGTATTCAATTGAATTCAATTCAATTGAAGTAGTGAATTCAATTGGATTCAGTTGAATTGAATTGTATAGAGAAAGAAAGAAAAGAAAAGAAAAGAGATCCAGAAAATATATTGAGGAAGAAGAAAGGAGGAGGAGGAGGAGGAAGAAGAGGAAGAAGACGAGTGTAAAATTAAATGCAGTTTAGAAAAATATTTAATGAAAGAGTGGAAAACAATAACAATAACAATAATAAAAATTATAAATATCGGAATTGTAGAGAGAGATTAGGGAGTAATTGCGTGCGCCTGTAAGCTGCTGGGAGCCTTCATTCATTCATTACATCTTGTTGCCTTCTGCTTTATTATTGCCTTCCATTCTTTTCCTTCTCTTTTTTATTTATTTTTCTAATTAATTAATTAATTAATCATTTGCTTAGTTTAAAAATAATAATTCTTATGTAAGACTGTTTCATTATAAATTTATGGTAAAACATATAACGTTTGTGGTGACTATTTATGAATACATAAGTCATATAAATTTATCGTAATACTACCGCCTCATTTAATTAATTAATTAATTTTACAATTTCTGGTTTTGAGGTCTCATGGCTGGAGCTACATCGTTGTACCTGGGTTTGCTGCTTAGCTAGTTTATCGGCCAAGTTTTTTTGGTTTTTTTTTTTTTTTGATGAAACAATCAGAAATATTGTTGATAGTATAGTTCAGGGTTTGTTTTTTTTTAAAAAAAAAAAGAAAGAAAAAACATGAATGGGGTTTTGAATCTAACGGCTAGGAAGAAGGTGCAGAAAATCCTAGGAAAGGAAGGTGGTCAAACAGTGTACTTTGTAGATTGTTTGAGTTTGACATCTTGCTCCCCAAACTCTTCATCCCTCTCTTTCCTCGTGTTTCTCATACTCCCTCCCTCCCTCCCAAATAATTAAATATCTCTCTCCAAATATTATGGTCTTTAATTTAATATTTTAATTATTTTTGTGGCACTAAAAATTGAGAAAGCTTTGCAGTAAACATTTTAGTTATGAATTTAATATTAATAGTTTTATATTATATTTTTTATTATTCATATCTTTTACTAGATTGGGAAGTTTGTAATATATATGGAGTATAAATAGTTTGATAAAAATAATCGTCGAGCAATAAAAATGAAAGACAATGAAACAACAAATCAAACAACACACAAAACCTAGAGGGCAAATGACAATTTGAATTCAGGCCGTGTTCTTTTATGCGGTATTTTACGGAATGGTGTGGTGGGGTGTGGTGGAATTGTGGTGGGTTATTAGTATGTGAGATAGGTGAGAAGAGAGTGTAAAAAGTAGAGGAGAAAAGTGAGGAGAGAGAAAGATGATGAGAGAGAAAGTAATAATTTGCGATAAAATGTGATGGGCCACAGAATCAGTGATCACATAGCCATAACTACGTATCGTATCAGCCTCAATGAGGCTTAACTTGTGGCGCCGGTTTTTAACCAATTTCAAAAGAATGCAACGCCTTCAAGATTAATCGTTGGAATGGAATTTTCTTTTCTTTTGCATTTTCTTCGTAACATATCTTATTGATTTATCATTATGATCTGTTTTTAATAAATTTCAAATCACTATCATCAATCTTCACCATTTTGTTTGCAATCATATCGTTGCTAGTATAGGTGCTCTCATTAGATTTCTCACTCCTCACTAGCTTCTACAATGGTCATGTAGCCCACATCAAGTTGTCTCACCCCATCTTTTTGCTTGTACTCATGTAGCTTGCCTCACCAAATGCCATTGGGTCTATTAGTTTCCTCGTCCTCCTTTTTCTAACTTGTACTTTGACATCACATTTGGACAAAGACGCTTTAACACCAAACTGAAAAACATCCTCTAAATTATCGCCCGACTTAATGGATCGCAAGGGACACTACCTCAAGAATATCATTCCTCTCATTACCCACCAATTGGTCAGGGACAAAATTATTCGTACTCACCTTTAGAGTCCCCAACAACTTTTTTAAATTCCGGGACTCATTTCCAAACCTTTCTTTTGTTGTTATTAGATTAAGAAAACACTTTTTTTCGATATTTTGTCCAAGAAACATCAGTTTCCGTTCCTTCATGATCAACTCATTCATTTCACTAGTAGTTTAAGCTCTGTCTAATTTTCGACCAAACTTCACAATCCAAAATATAGGTGCACTAATCCATTTTCTTGTTTTCAAGAAAGATATACACATTTCTAAAAATCTAAACTCATCATACAACTTTCTCAAAGAATTTCTCAAAGAAACACGATTTAAAACAACATATTATTTTCTCTTTGTACAAAATTTATATAACAATTACAGAGGTTAATGGATGCTGTGAGAGGTGGATATGAATTAGTCAACTTAACTTTTTCAAGGAATAGTGAAATATATGTTCAATAAATTAATAGAATTCACTTGATCGAGATATATATTATTGTACTATGCTTTCTACAGTATTAAGTTTTGAAAATCTTACCGCGGGTAAATTTCAATTTATAATACTGTGCGTTGCGTTTTATTTTTATCTATAATTTTCAAATTTACAAAAAATTTCTAAATATCACATACACGTACTTTTTTGTAAACTTAAAAAAAATATGGATAGAAATGTAATTTTGTACAATTTATATGTATTATTATAGTTATAGAAGTCAATCATATCATATTTTTTTTTCTGAACTTGATATACAAATATGTAGATTTTATAGTAAAGCAAGACATTTAAGAGATGTCTTGTCCAAATTAAGTTCATATATATTAGCTCTCTATTTACGAAAATGATATGAATCTTGAGGTACACTTCTAAGCGTCTTTGCCCTTTTATTAAAAACCATATTATAATATGTCAAACTAAAATAAAATAATATGACTAAATTCTCTCTATTTACGAAAATGATATGAGTCATATTCAACATTTCCTCTCCTTAGATTTCAAATTCAACATCGTTCAACATGAACTATATTAGTCATAATTTTTTAACGTGCACTCATCAACTATCTTTACCATTGGTCAATATTGATAATGATAAACAGTAACTTACTTATGAGTTGACAAAATTAAACTTTAATTACTATTATCATTACTATTATCATGATTATTATAATAATGACAATGATCGCGCAAGTAGAATATATTGAGAATTGTTGTTTAGAGAAAATTTTGCATATATCCGATCAGTAGTGGCGGATCTCAGCCTTTCAATTAAAGGTGTTGTTAGTCTATATAATAAATATAAAATTTATAATTTATATTAAATTATTAATTTTTTTGACATTAACGGTGAGGTGCCCAGTTGACCTACCCATAGATCCCAAGTGCCAACAGGTTAGAGAAAATTTCATAATATCTCATATTAATATCATTATGGTTGATCGCAAAAACAAAAATATCATTAGATGGTAGATTGTCTAATTTTCCACTCGAATACAAACAAAATTATTTATGATGCATATATTTATATTACTCATGAGAAAATCCCGTATAGATACAGAAAATCTATAATGATATTACTCAATTTAATTATTCATTGTAGATAATTTGTGAATGGAATCTACCTTTTTTGAGCAAAGTGTACATTATAAAATTCCAATACTATATTTTTCTTTTTACAACATTTATTTAATAGTATAGTGGATATAGTTATGGTAATTGTCATTTATGAAATTCATCATAAATAAAATAAATCTTAGTTGTATATATGTTAAGTTTTATCTTGCATGATTGTGAATTTTTTTTATTTAACATAAAATTATAAAATATATTTTTCATAATTTTAATTTATTTTACAAAAATTTAAATAAATATTTTCCAAAATATGGTTGTTCACTAGGCTAAAATTTAGAATTAAGATAACTAACTTTTAAAAAAAAATTTTAAAAAAATTAAATTAAAAAATATTTTATAACATTATACTAGATAAAAAAATGAACGATGAAAATAAAAGTTGGTAATCACTATAAATTTTTCCATAGTATATAAACAGTTTTCTTCAATCCTTATATTTAACAATAATTAAGACGGTCATATACTAAAATTTACGTAGTATTATTTTTCCCCTTTTCCTTAAATAGGAAGTAAAAGGAGAAAATGAGTGAACTCTAAAAGTAGCTTTGACTGTGTTGATACTGATGGGAGTAGAAATGAAGGCGGCCATTCATGCAGAAAAAAAAGGTTGATGATTCCATTCCATTTCTGTTGAATTTTCACGAGTATAGGCAGCCTGAGATTAGCTGAAAATATATACTAATACTACTTATTACTTACTACTATTAATATACATTATGTAATATTCGACTGACATTTTTTTTTTAATTTAATTTGATCAACCTGCATGAGTAGAAATTAAATGATTTTAAACAATATTTGGGGTTTCCTGAAGTTGAACAGTTGGATAAGCAACCTACTACATCCATGAAAAGTCAACTTGTCATCACCAAACTTTAATTTTTCCAAAAGTTTCTCTGTCATGACTAAATACATTGCCTAACGTTAAGTATAATGTAATCAAAATCATATCCCTAGCTTTCATATCAAATGTCACCAAATGTAGTAGTGAGCTCTCTTGGGTACCTACTCTATTTGTCCACTAACTAAATTACTATAGAGGTAAGTTTGGGTTAGTTGTTTGAATTAACAATCATTTGCATGTTCTTAGATCTCTTCAAAAATATAATAATAATAATAATTTTCAATATGAGATTATGAGTTTTATTATTGTGGATTGTGAAAATATTGATAAAAATATAAGCGGTTTTATGTACGTAGAATCGTAGATGTTAACATATATATAAAGAGATCAATTTTGATATATTACTCTCAGACCCTGTTCTTTTCTGTGGTTGGTAAAGTGCGGTACCACAGAATAACGTAGTTTACCACAACTCACCACACTTTATTACAAATCATTACTTTTATCTCTCCTCACTTTTCTTCTCTACTTTTTACATTCTCTCTCCTCACCTACCCCACGTACCAATAACCTACCACAATTCTACCACACCACCACAATTCCACCACACCACACCACACCATACCCCAAAATACCGCATAAAAGAACATGGCCTCAGTCAAGCACACTTATTTGGAAATAATTCTTTAAAAGTGCATCTTTTGATATAAGTATTCATTTCAATTCTTTTAAGTCACACTTTAATCATGTATCGGAGTATTAATTAGTATTACAAATTTTACAGATCATTAGGAAGTAATTCAAACGGATCCATCCACCAGTTATTTCTTTTTTGAATGTCTCTAATTAGATGAATGCTTCTTTCATTTTGAAACAATGGTCGATAAAAATTTATATCAATCAAAATTTTAAAATTTTGATTACTAGCTTTTATACATGATGATTTATCATGTGAAACTATTCTCAATAAATTTCTATATGAAATACTATTATAGAAATATAATAT
This sequence comes from Portulaca oleracea, assembly GCA_029582165.1. Lineage (NCBI taxonomy): Eukaryota > Viridiplantae > Streptophyta > Magnoliopsida > Caryophyllales > Portulacaceae > Portulaca > Portulaca oleracea. Next base: position 34,381,525 of record CM055886.1, read on the forward strand.
TGTAAATTTTAATAAAATATATAGCTCAACATTTTAGAGACAATTAGATGAATACTCCCTTTATTTTGAAATTACTGTCAATTTAAATTTTATATCAATCCACCTTTTAAAATGTTGATTGCTGCTTTTTAATATATATATAAACATTCATCATATAAAATTTTTATCATCTACTTTCCAACAAAAAATACTATTAGAGAAATATAATATTAAAATTATCAGTCAAAAAGAAATTTAAGAGATGACAAATATTAAAAAATGGAAAACATTTTAGGAAGGAAGGATAAGGATATGTGGTATGAAAAATATTGCACGTACGAACGTTACATAGATGAAATGCAAGTGTGCTCTCTGAGCTTCCATCAATGGCATCTATGGTTTTTGTAATTGCAGAAGTACATGTATGTTTTTGTCTGTTCTTTTTCATAGGTACATGCATTATTTGATTTTCTATCAATCAACCTCACATTATTGCCCCTTCAAAGGGTGAGACTAATAACATAATTTATTTCTGTATGTCCACCAGATTTTTAGTCAAAATTTTAATAAATATATTATTATTTAATTTGCTACATATTTTTTCTTTTGAACATAAGAAAAGGATCATATTAAGGAATAACTCGTTTCGCCACATACATTAGATATACAGTTAGGCACACCAATTTTTAAAAATTCTTTTGATACTAGCTACAAGGGTACAACTTATATGTCGAGAATGACCACGACCATTAATGTCAAAATTGTTTTAATAATTTAGTATAATTTGAGATAAAAATTGTGAATTTTATGTTTATCATACAAAATAACAATGTATCGTACCGGGTTACCTTTTTATATAAATTAAGACCCTGTTCTTTTCTGCGGTTGCTAAACTGCGGTATCATAGCATACCGCAGTTTGCCACAACTCACCACTCTTTACCACAAATCATTACTTTTCTCTCTCATCACTTTTCTCTCTCCCCATTTTTCTCCTCTACTTTTTACATTCTCTCTCCTCACCTACCCCACATACCAATAACCTACCACAACTTCACCACAATTCCACCATACCATACCGCAAAAATACCGCAGAAAAGAACAAGGCCTAACAGTATATTGGTCACCCCTAATCAAAAGGTCAAGATCCGTCACTGGAGACTTGGTGGATAAGGTGACTGGGTGCACGTGTGGTAATTGAGAGATTGCTCCATTCTTAGGCTACAGCAGTGAAGTGACTGAAGATCTACATTGACACGATTACTTACATTCAACTTCTTAATTAACTCATGTGTGTCTTACTGTCTTGTTTAAGCCATCAGAAAATGTAAGAATATGTACTTATCCAATAACTTGAACAATAATACTCCTAGTACATTACTTCATACTTTCTGTACTCATGATTTTTTTTGGGAATCTTGTTCTTTTTTTTTTATTGGCTTAGAGAAGATGTTCAGAATCAAATCGAGCTACGTGGAAAACGTTATGAAGATTTTTGATTGGTTTTAGCCAATAATGCTTTCCTTTCCAATTTGAGAAAAAAATGGAAGAAAATAAAATTAAATATATAGGCTGACCTGAAATCCAAATAAGAGGGAGAAAATAAAATGAGATATTGGTAATTAAAAAATATAAATTTTAAATTAGAATCGTGAAGAGGGAGATAAATTTTCTTTCTATCTTATTTCCTCAGAAATAATTGGAACCTAAATGTTCACTTAGCTATTATATTGACATATTATTGTCTTAAGATTAAGGCTATTCGGTTTCATTTAAAATTAACACAAAACAATGCATTAAATAAATAATTAATGTCCTGAAATGATATGATGAATTATCTATTTCTTTTTTCTGTCTATTTAGCTATTTCTTAGGGTGTACTATTATTTTGATACGAAGAGAATATATTAAATAAGTATAAGATTATCCGTATATACTAATGATCCTTTAACTAAGCTCAACAATAGGTAAGCAAGCTCTAATTCGCTTCTATCCAACTTTGGGCCTTAGAAAGCCATCGATACACAAAATAGAGAAAAACACGCCAAGTATTATTATTTGTCCTTCATTGATTTACTGTTGCTATAAAAAGTGCTCATATCACTTGTTAGATATAAAATTATCATTAGATCGATTACAATAATCATCTTAAATTTTTAGATGAGATGATTTTACATTTTTTACATTAACATATTACTCATTCCGTCCCAAATTAATTGACATTTTGACTAAATTTTGATCATTAATTACTCATAAATTACATTAAGTTACAATATGAAATTACTGTCATTAAAAATATACTATACTAAAAATTACAATGGAGGTAATTTCATATTGTTACCCATTGTAATTTATAAATAATTAACGGTCAAAATTTAATCAAAGTGTCAATTAATTTGGGACATAGGGAGTACTAAAGTGAAACAGAGTAAAAGGTCCACATAACCTTAAACATTGGAGGGCTTGACCAATGAGCATGGACCAAACCCTAGAGTTGGCCTTCTTTCAGAGTTTTGGGACGGTAGCACAACACGTTACACGTGCACAACCAAAGCATATGTAATATAACTCGTTTTTCTACTCACCAACTTTAGGATTTTTCTTAGGACAATAACCCGTATATTCGGGACAAGATATAATTTATGTGTCTTACTTTTGATAAAATGAATATTTATTATAGTTTTTATATAAATTTTTTAAATAGATATTAATTATCAATTGCTAAAGGTTGCGAACAATTATAAATGGCATATTAATTGGATGAAACCCATCCGATGGATATATTTTAGATATTGTTTTTTGTAAATTTTAAAAATTATCGATAAAAATATAATTTTATACAATTTATATGTAGTATTGTAGTCACAGAAGTCATTCATGTAATTTTTTTTCATAATATCTAAAAATAATAATTTTACACAAGAAAAAAAATACTTAAACAGTATTTTACCCCAAAACTCATATTATTTCTGTTTTTCTTAAAACACTATCTACATCCATTGGATTAACAATAAGCGTTCTGCTACAAATCTTATTGATTATAGGAAAAACAATCGAAATTTTGATTAAGATAAAAGGAAATATATATAGCAAATTAATTATGGCAGTGGTACTATACGAAAGAATTGTACAACTGTAGAAGTCAATGTTTAGGACTTTAGAGTTTGGACAAATGGTAAACAAACTAGTGTCGCAGTTTCATATTAACTGCCGGTCTTTAGAAATTGTGCACTTAAATATTAAAAGTTTTGATCATAAATTTCTTAATATATACAATAATTTGTTATATAATATTATTACTATTAAATTCATAATGAAAAATACTATCATAAAATATAATATTGTAATTGTTAATATAATATTATATTATAAATTATTAATCAAAGAGTAATATTAAAGATTATGACAGTAAAATATATTACAATTACTTGTGAGGAGGCAAGCCGCAAAAATATTTTGTGAAAAGTATTTGGGTGATCTGTGTCGAATAATTAAGGGTTAAGTATGATATCTTAGCTCTCAAGGATGATCGCACAGATCCCTATTACAACAAATTCTGGCTTGGAATCCTAAATCCTAATTCTATTTCTTGCTCAATGTGATCGAGGTTTATGAATTACTCAATCTGTTTAATTGATTGGTTAATACTAATAGGATAATTATTCAAATATATCTCATGAGAAGAATTTCGGTTTTTATTCAATAATGTAGGGATAAAATAAAAAAATAGTAATATACAAATATATTGAAACTACAAAATGACAGACATAGTAATGAAATTTTTTATTATGATTTACGATTTTATGATCTAAAATTTTTGATACGATTTTACTGTCTACGATCAATTTTTTTAGATTCTAAAATGCCATTTTTAATCACTTTCTCTCTACGATCAAAACAAACAAAAAAAAAAGTTGAAAAGTCATATAGAAAAAGAACAAAGATAATATGAACTTATTATAACTTAATTGAACACTTTCTCTCTATGAACAATTTTTTTTACGACTCTAGAATGCTAGCTATTTTTTAAGCATTTTGTAAAGACACTCGTAACTATTATTTAAAAAAACCTTATTTTGAGACAAGAGACTAATATAGTTTTGCCCCAATTTCTTTTTCTTTTTTTAATAGACATGTAATAATATAAAAATCATACATGCTTGCTGAAAAAAAAGTAAAAAATTATACATGCTCTAAGCATATACGATAAATTAAAGGAATATTTCTTGCAATTTAAGCGTGTAATAAATTTAAGTTTCAAATTGATATAATCTTTTAAGTACAATGTAGCTTAGTAGTAATTCACTGGGGCTTTATTGACTTAAAATTTATTATCAATAATAATGATATTTTGATGATTAATTATAATAATATTATTACTCGTATTATGTTGAGGTTTATGAAGAGGTCTAAATGCGAGCGGTGTAAATTAAATGGTGGCTATAATTGCGAAGACTTAAGAGGGGGGATGCAGTTACATTCTCCATATACGGTGGTGACACCATTCCCATGGCTTTCAATAGTGCTGCATCATTCTTTGACCATGCATTTTCATCTTCTATCCAATATAATATCGCCTCCGTGCCAAAATGTTTGTCTTTCGATTAAATTTTGACCATTAATTACTCACCATTAAAATTTTTAGTAAATTATCTTATAATGGCGTTAATTTCATATTTTAACTCATTATAATTTGTGAGTAATTAACGGTCAAAATTTATTCAAAGGACTAATATTTTGGGACGAAAGATAGTACTATTTCTTATTAATTTATACTTATTTTCTAGCCTCCAACAAACTTTTCATAAAATCAATATAACCTTTTTCCTTTTGTTTTTTACAAGTAAGCTAGCATCTCTATCTTTTTTTTTTAATGAATGGTAAATATGAAATTATTCATGAAAAATATAATTCATTAACCACTAACAATCTGTACAAAGTACGAACCCAAAGAGGGGGGGGGGGGGTCAAGTAATAGACCAGCTCTTGATGAGCATAAATTTTCTTTCCAGACCTTGATCAAGAGCTTAACTGAAAGATGAAAACGATAATCAACTAATCTAGTTATCATAGTACCCTTTTGGTTATATTAATTTTGTTATTAGTAGTACTTTTAGAGGATTTATGTCCAAAATTTGGATGGTTGGAAAATGATTTATTTTTAAGATTGTAATTGGCTAAAAAAAATATCTTTTTAAACCTCTTCTACTTCATTTTCGTTAAATATTATATACTCCCTCCTTCCCAAATTAAGTGTCACTTGGGACACAATTTAAAAGACCAAAAAAACTTCCTATCTACATTAATTTAGTGCATTGGAAATGTGAAAATGTTGAATAAAATAGTGAATAAAAAAAGAACAATGAATGAAAAAGATGTAATTAATAAGGTTAATTTGATAAATTAGTAATTAATGTGCTATTGAAAATATAAAGTGACAGATATTATGGGAAAAAAGAAAGTTAGTTAAAGTGACAGGTAATATGGGAAGTAGGGAGTACGATTTTAAATATAGGTCAACTGAAACCAACTTTTCCAAATTTCATTATTTAAAAGTAAAATTTCTCACAATTAACTTATAGTAATTTCATAAAACATGTCACTATATGTTTCAGAATTTTATAGTCAAAGTGTTTTTACTTTGACCACACACATATTGTAGCAATAATTTTTATGAGACGATGAGGATATTTTTTAGTCAGATGAGATAAAATATAATCTTTTAAATCGTGTTGAACTAATGGATAAACTTCATCTTATCCTAAGAAATTATTGCCTTGATGATTCATCAAGAATTTTTTTGATTGATCAAATACATGAAAGGATACTCGCAATCAACGAGTTCTTAGCTCACGACTGCAGTATGATATACCACATGTTCTGGGATCCATTTCTAGAGTAACATATTCGATCCATTCCCCTTTATAGGTATAGTATGTATTGCGCAACAACTGACCTTTAGGACCGATATGCCTCCACCACAATGGATTGGTTCGCTCACTGGCCCCTCCTTGAAATATGAAACTTAGTGCATGACCAACTTAAAAATGTACAAAACTCCCCCGCAAAAAAAAAAATTTAAATCCAATATGTGGAACCATCTCAATCAAAAACTTAAGCTGATGGTTAAAAGTCAGTAATAGTTTTGTACTATAATATGCTCATTCACACGAATGTTCTTTGGGCTTTTGAAGTACAGATGCTACGTAAGCCCTCTTCGCCTTACGCAAATAAACATGGGGTGCTGAGATTTGAACCTGAGACCTCTTATTCAATCTAACTTTGATACTACGTGAAATTAGAAAGGTGCAAAAATGAGATATAAACTCGATCCCAAACAACAAACCTAAAGATTGTGACTACTATTAGGTAAATAACCCTTTTGTTCAGTCTGACTTTGATATTTCTTATTTGCCACCTTAACACTAGTACTTGGAGACAGTAATTTAAATTATAGTACTTGGTATGTAAGCTAATATTTATACCAATATAGGAGTATTTGATTAGAAAAAAAGGGGAAGTAAAGAAAAAGAAGAAGGGGGAGAGATCGATTAAATGGGTACACAGAGGAAGTAGTATTTATGGGATTCATAAATTGGAATTCAACTAACCTTATTAAAGATTATTGAAGAAGGATCTGTCCGAAATGGATTTTTAATTTAATGAATATTATTATCAAGTAGCTAGCTAACGTCCCCTCCATTAATTAGTATTAACTGCAGCCATTGGATCAAAGCGAGTTACTCACCCCCTCCTTTTATTTAAAGCATGCATCATCACTCCACTGACGTCACCATCCCCCCATCCAACGGCCTCCAATTTATGGTGGCCATATCCATTCAACATGGACTCCATCCCTTACGTCATCTTCTTGTTAACACTTAATGAAAAGAGCTCTGGTTTTTGATGGGTTTCCTACATACAAATTAAGAGATTAGACCGAACTACCAAAGTACCGAACCTTGTTTGTCTGGATCAAAAATGAACCCGGTTCAACAAAGGAGACAAACCCATTTTATTCGATAATTGAGACCAAAGTCAAAGTCAAACCAGTAATAGAGTTCACAATACCAACAACACACACACAAAAGCCGATATCCCTACAACACATGCTACATCACGAAAACCGGAAAAGACCAGGATAACCACACCACAAACAGAACATAAACAGACCACCAAAACCAAAGCTGCAAGGCAAAAACCAAGAAAACACCAAAAAAACACACAAATTGAAGCAAACTAAGGGTAAAAAAGAACTAATCACCCCATAAAAACAACCCGACCCGAACAGACATTGGGAAAGTCAACTGCTCCCTTCTATAGCAATTTAATCACCAAGTCTCGAGCTTGTAAAAAACTTCAGGCCACCCTCGTTGCTCAAATCCCATATTCCAGGGGCGGCCAATCTAGTCAGACCTTGACTTTAGTCAACCTCTCCTCCATGAGCAGTTTTATAACTATCTCCCAGTCTTACAAGATTTTTAAGCCTCCCTTATTATTGATATCAACCGTCAGTCAGTCCAAATAATCATCCAAAGATGAGAAGTTGCTCCCAGTAGTAGAAGAGGATTTGACCTTCAACATCGCCAAACCACCTTTTGAATGTTTGACTCTCCGAATCTTCTTGTACTCCTTCTAGGTCGGTTCGAAGATTTGGATTGCATAATATAGCCCTTGCTTAACCTTCTATGGTTATGCTATTACATTAATACTAATTTTCTCTGATTATTGATAACTTAGATGATTACTAGTGTTAGTAGTGTATGGTATTCTATATACTTTATGATATTAGTTCTTTTCGGACTATTATTAGGGTGAAAAATTTACAAAAGCTAATAGGAGTATCTAAGATAAGCAACAATCGGCAACATAGTACTCCCTCCGTTCTTTTTTATCTGTTATTTACGGTTTTCAGTGTCAATTTTTAATCAATAATTTATAAATATAAATGTTTTGCAAAAAATATAATATTATACTTTTTTAATAATATTTTTTATTACGAATCTAATAATATCAATTTCATATGATGAATCATTGTACAAATTAAAATATTAACGGTCAAAGTTTTAGGCACAATTTTCAAGACGATTGATAAAACCAAACAGAGAGAGTAACTAAGAAGTTCTTCATCGGTGCTTTTCTGCTCTTTGATCCTTTGAATATTTATTTATCAATATGTTCCACTGTTACTTTCTTGTTTAGCCATTTTGAACCCAAAAAATAACTTTTAATGTACAAAACATGGAAAAGTTAAAAACATAAACAAGTAGTAGTCATTTTCCATCCTAATTAATTTTACTTATCTTTTATTAGTCTCATCGTTTTCTCGTTAGTAAAGTAATTATATGACCAACTTCTTTCACTTTGTTAATAGTTAGGTTAGTTAAGAGCCATAATTCTCTTGTAAAATGAAATATACCGACAAATGCAATGCTAATATAGTAATATATACTACTTTCGTCCTCAAATGATTGTCAATTTGACTAAGCTTTCACCGTTGATTACTTACAGATTACAATGAGTTATAATATTAATTTATCATCGTTAGAAAGATATTGTACTAAATATTAATTAAAATGGTGTTAATTTTATATTGTAACTCATTATAATTTGTGAGTATTCAACGATTAAAGTTTAGTCAATTTGACATTTATTTAAGGACGGTGGTAGTATAATATAATTCAAATAAATAAAAATAAAAGTAGCCCCTCAAATTTATAAGTGGGAGAGAGAGAGGAGGTTGTAGTGTAGGTTAGTGTATTGTAGATAGGCTTTAATTAAATAATTAAACATTATAATTATTGAAAATTGATAAATATTATTATTAATGAGTTCACAAGAAAGGCAGCTGTAAAAGGCAAAACTCATAATTTCCGGCTACATAACAGGGATTGCATATTAAAGACGAATGTGGGGATAAAACTAAGCCAACACAGCTTTTAAATCTAAATTTATTGAATACCAAAAAACCATTTGTATGATTTAATTTCTTGTCATTATTTTATTAATTAATGCCGCCTAATTTTCTCAGTACTGCATTAAGATCTCATTTATGCTGGAAAATAGTTGTAGTAAAATAAAATTTGGGCGATTTATCACCTACTAATATTTAATTCTTTTTTCTTTTTTAAAATGATGAGTCCAAAATTTCAATCTTAACCATCTCATGAGGGCATCTTAATTCATATATCTACATCACTATTACATTTTCTTCATCCACCTTTGCTTTTCCCTTTTTCTTCTTTCCATATATTTATGGCACAAATTAAACCCACCTAGCTTTTTTTTTTTAATAAAAAAAGGGTTTAAAGTAAGCCCCCAATCGATTTTTTTTCCCATAAAAGTTTTACATTGTTGAAAGTCCAATTATAACAACAGCAAAAAATTTTCAAGAGACTTGAAAATACAGTAATAATAATAGAAAATCTAAACATTAGAATATATAGATATATCTGTCGATGGGCATGGTGATGAATAGGAACCAATCTTTCTAAATTTTTTATTAATCGATGAGTAAGATTGTTATATTAGAGAACGCTACTCTGTTTTTACAAACTTTTGACGAATTCAATTTGTACGTATGATATCAAGAGAAGCTGCCATAGGCATCCTTAGAATATGGATATGCATGCATAAAAATAAAAGGAGAATTAAGGGTGTGTTTGGTTGGTCAAAAAATTCAGGGAAATGGTCAATTTTTTCAGGTCTACTTATTTTCTCCGTGTTTAGATGTAACTTGTCCTTGGGAAAACTTCACTGGGGGCCCACCATTTCTTACATTTTCTTAGGGAAAATTTCTCTTAGAACTATTTTTCACATTTTCCTAGGGAAAATTTTCATGGAAAAATTTTTCAGGGAAAAATTTCCCTAGGGTTCTTACCAAACACTTCCTAAGAGCAAACTAATGTTGAATATAAAAGGGAATTATTGTAAAATTACTGCAATAGCAATGGCAGAATCCAGGTCAAAGAAGGGTACATTGAGGTGTCCAAGTTTGACCCCTGAGGGGTGATTTCATTAATGTAGTCATTAATGTTAATCTCATTCCTAATTATATAATCATGTGTTCATATGGAAATTACAACTCCATCTATTCATAAATTAAGCATAATCATCTGGAAATTCTGGTAGTAATTCGTTCATGTGGACTGGGGGGGCATCTCTAATTAAGTCAAATGTATAGCTAGGGTTAATTAAGTCTCATGATCTCAATAAGATCAACCATTAACTAAATGTCATGAATGTTAATGTAATGTTAATGATGATCCTTTAATTTTAGTTGTCTCGGTCATCTACCCAACCTAACATGCATGTTCAATTGTTCATCAACATGGATCCTATTTTTATAATGATTATTTGTGAAATTTTCAACTTAATTAATTAATTGATGTGTAGGAAATCTATTTAACACTAGTACCTATTTTGACTTCCAAGAAGATGCATTCTACAAATTCATGAATCATGATGATTTATGATCAAGTTTGAATTTTACCATTACAAGTTATTGTGATTCCTCTAGATAATTTATTCTAATGAGTGGATTGATTGATTGAAAACAGATCCCTAATATAGCTTAGAATTTAGCATGCAATATTTAGCAAACAGACAAATAAATGAATAAGTAAATAAAATCATTGATGCTATATTTGTAATGACTTGTATAATTTAGATCAAGATTGATTGATTTCTTTCTATAATTGGTGCGCAATGGCCCAAATTTTATTCACCAAATACAAGTAAGTGTCCAAAATATAATAGCTGACCTTTTTGTTTCCGGTCAGTAGTAAGTTGGACTTTCAGTCCGTCGGTGTCTTTTTGTTATATTCTTAGTGATGATATCTTTGACAGATCATTTGAGAATACCTAAAGTTCTTGTTCTTACTTCCACTTAATAGCTGGCTTTTTTCAAAATTTATTGGTTATATGAAAATTCCAAAAAACCCTACTCAAATACATATAAAAAAATATATATGTAAGCTTCCCTCCTGACGAGTAATTGACTATGATTATACTTTTACTAGATACAACAACGTACATACCTCTATATTAATATTTTCAAAGTGTTTATCAATGTAATATTAAGTTTTAGTTTATAACTCGAAACCATATTTTAATAATCAGGATCTATTTTATATAATAATTAGCACTAATTCTATTTTACATTGGAGAATAAAGTAGGGTTCATCCGTGTGTAGAAATTAATAAAAGATATTTACAATTATATGAATGCATGAAATTGGAAAGTAATTGATATGATTTATTTGCTCTTCCAACTTGACTAACAAATTTGGTTAAAGAAATTGCTCACATAATATCTAAATCGATCATTAGACATCAAGGGGTCCATAGCTCAGTGGTAGAGCATTTGACTGCAGATCAAGAGGTCATCGGTTCGAACCCGGTTGGGCCCTGCTTAAATTTTTCAGCTCTGATTTTGCTTATTGTGCGCTGGCTATAACAAAGCTAGCTGATGTTCAGATTGAGTACACCACTGGATTATATTTTTTTGATAATTTTAGTGTAGAACAACAATTTCTCTAGCTAATTAACCCCATGTAAAAATTATCTTAAGAGATAAGAAGTTATTTTGGTTAAAATATATTTCAGACAGACGTAATAGAAACCTGCAAATTTGTTCGCAAGATATCAATCTATAGACTTTCTCATATGTTGAAGACAGATCATAATAAAGGACAAATCTTATCTTAGGAAAGACCATAATAACTAACATCAACTATACAAGCAACCATCCAATATTTTAGATTAAGATTGAATGTGTTTTATCATATATATATGCCTCCTTACAACTTGGCAGTCCCAAAGTATAGGATCATTGACCATCCATTATCCAAAATTGCATAGGCTATATATGCTGACAGCACATATCCTTTTACCAAAATAATCAAGGGACATAATGCCCAGTCTATTACCAACCATTTCTTAATCTAACAATTCATTTTTCCTTCTTATTTTGGATAATTGCTGGCTGAGATTTGATCCAAAAGTGAATTTTAAATAGTTGAGGTCCGCTCAACATGATATGATCAGAAAGTGAAGAAATAATATTTATTATAGTACTGCTTGTCATGTATTTTAAGTGTTTTTTAGGGTATAATATTGCTTAGGATGTATTGTTTTTTTAGATGTCTCTTGCATCTATTTTTGATTTCATTGTTTGGGATCTAGCTGTATTGGTGTAAGATCATGGTGTGAGTTGTCTGCATTTTTTCGGCCTATTTAGCTTATAATAATAAAAAAAACATACTAACAGTGAAACTCTGTTTAGAAATTCAGAAGGATATTTATAGATTATTCAAATATGAAAATAATTGCTATATAAGATGCTTTGTGTATAAAATTGACAAAGACATTTACAAATCATAAGAATATGAAAAGTAATTGGCATGATCCATTTGCTCCAACTAGACCATGAATTGGTACGAAAAATTGGTACAACTAATGAGAATATCTTCTTAGATACATTTTTTCTCCATCCAAATAACATCATTGGGTCCATAGCTCAGTGGTAGAGCATTTGACTGCAGATCAAGAGGTCACCGGTTCGAACCCGGTTGGGCCCTATTTTTATTGCTACCTTCTTGTTTTGATCCTTTGCATTGCACAGAGTTTAGGACAATTTTGCAACGACCAGATGATTTAAATCTGAATTCTGGAATTGGCACACTCACACACATTTCCGCATCACATATCATATCACAAATAAAAAAAGACCTCCACACAGTAACTGCAGTATATATATATATTAGAACTTAGAAATAAGCATAACATGTACACAGTTTGGAATTAAATTAACCATTTTGAGAGTGCATTTTTAAGGGTCAAAACTTGCATTGCAAATGCATCTCCAAAACACCAAACTCGACTGTAAGAAGTGCATGATCGGAAAGGGAGTAGTTTTCCGGCCACATCCCTTCTTCAGCTTCTGCCGGAAACAGTCTCGCCTTCTTCACTACAAACCCGATTGTTGTACCCGAACCATGATATGGATATGGATACGGATGTGGAGCTTCCTCATTTTTCCTTCCAAAGTCTTCCTTCTGTTCTTCGTGTTGCCATGATGACCCACATAGGTCCCACAATGTCTACAATTTTTTTTAAAAAAAAAAATCAGAAAGTATCGTTACCAAGGAAGGGAGTACTCCCTCTCTTCCGCGAAAACAGTCGCTTTTGACTTTTCACGGTCTCTAATATACCCCTTTAACTTTCAATTTCTGACGTTATCCATTTACTGAAATTACATCAGTATATTCATACGATAGCATTTTTCACAACAAATCATTGTATGTAGTTCACAAATCAAATATGGAATGGAGGGAACAAGATATACCTCAAAGTTTGGAGCATTAGCAATCCCATCTCCATCCACATCTATTCGATCCCATATTTCCTTAACATCCTCGTCACTTAGGACTGCATAAGGGTGCTTAATTACGCGCAGCTGGCGATTGGATTAGGAGCAACATACTTTAATTATCTTGATTTTGCTTTTTCTTTTACATAAAGAATTGTCAATTATCTAGAAACAGAGGGAGCAAATATTACCTCCACAAGTGCCTGGCAGAAATCAGAGTAGGTTACGCCATTCGCCTTTGCTTTCATGATTTCTGGCATCTGACCACCATTTTCTCTGATGACTGTGTGCAGCATGTTCTTTGGATTTAAGCAACCACACAAAGTAAGTTTCACAACCGTCCCGAAAAAGCAAAGAAACAGAATAGTTTGGTGAAATGAGAACCTTGATGTTTCCCAAAATTGCATCGACGAAGCTATCTTTCAAGGGCTTCTGCAATTTCTGGGGATTTTGGAGCCATATGAAGTCCACTCCACAAATGTTTCCTCTGTGGTTGCGGTGACTGATCCACTGCACATGCAATCAAACCCTCCAGTATTTAACTCATAGTTACCAGGAACGCTTCCCGGGTCGTTAGTACCAGGACACGGGTCACTAATTTTTACACAAATTTAGTCTTGTTTTGATTCGGAACGCTTGTTCCTAGAACCTGGGTCACAAACTCACAGGTGAATGTAGCGTTCCTAGTAACTATGATTTAACTGTAACCTTTTTATACTATGAACCAAGAACAACCAATAATGAAATCAACCAAGCCCAAGAGACACTAGCTCAAGTGGCATTGGGGGGGGGGGGGGTGTTTATGCCTTGTAGAGGGGGCCCAGTGCGCGGACCAACATACCATTGTACTTCTAAAAAAACAACTAATTAATCAAGGGTACCTTCTGGGACTCTTCAGTTTCATCTTTGTGATTATTAGCAACATCATAAGATGAGAAGAAACCTTGTGATCTTAAAAACTTATACACATGGCCCTTCTTACTTCCATTCCAGTCCCTGTTTGCATATATGCACTAGATTAGGGCAACGATAACCGGAAAGATCATTGCAGGAAAAGCACCTAAAAATGTGGCAGTCCATGCGTTGTTTATGATCATAAAACTTAACATACCCGCACAGAATGACAGGCAGAGGACGTCCATAATTGTCAATGTATGACCTAAGATACTCCAAAATCTTGTAAACCTGCACGAGGCAAAACAGCATCGTAACTTTACAATTGATACGATGTTTCCTACGACTTCATAACAAGAGCTTTATATACTAATGGAAAGAAGTGGTATACCTGCTTTAACCGCAAGATACAGTACCTAGCATCATGTGGAAATATCAAATGAGTGTTAACAATTATAGCTTCCTTTGCCATGTTGACAGCGGGATTGCTCTGAGGGAAGTTGCAGTGTAGCTCAACATGCAAAATCTGTGCCACACGATCACCAAAGTCATTGAATAACAACTCCCTGTAATTTAACACGCGGAACTTGCTTTGATGGACTGCTGTTAGAAGACCTGAAACCAGCTACCATTACAAGGCTCAAAAACACAGCAAGACATATAATCCTAACGAAGACATCGTTCTCACATAATCTTTCTTTTTTCCCCAATTCAGCAGTAATGTAATATACCAAATAGCTAATGATACAAGATACAATATTGATGACCCCCATGCTTAGAATAGTTGTTTGACTTGTTTCCCATGTAGTAGATTTCAAGATGTTCCTGTTGGCAATTACATATATTCTTCTACGACATCCCTTGACTCAATATAGCTTCGCTACTGCATACAAGTCAAAATGCAAGAAAACTGTCCTCCATACTTTTATTTTTTTTCCCTTTTTTTAGAAGTAAGAGAGCAAAACAATACTATAAAGTTCAACCATGTCATTAAGTTAAGGAATAAGCATCCAATCATAATAGCATCATTTTAGAATGCAAAGTCCACCCATGTAAGACATAAAGCAATGTGATACACATCACCTACCATTATAAGAATATAACACAGCAAATAAGTTCCATGACACATCAGTTGATAAAGGAACATAATCAAAAGCTATTTCTTAAGGTCTAAAGGTTGTGACTTGTGAGTATCTAGTTGCCTAGAACATAACATATGGATGATGACTTCTGCTAAAGTATGGTCACTCAATGAACAATGTAACAAAAAATAGTGCTAGAGACTATGATTTAGAGAAGTATATTACCATCACCGCGGTTGTTTGTCCGAGCAAGCTGGTATGTTCGATACCCGACTTCATGAAGCTTTTTCTGATACATCCCAGCTAGCTCCTCATTGCCTACCCAAAATTCCTAAAAGGAACACAAAATCAAAGACAATGATTCTAATAATTCAGTAAAAAAAGAAACTCCCATATGATATTTGAAACCAAAGATTGAAAAAAGCAACCTGTAAGCATATAACTGATGATTTCAAGCGAAGCAGGGTCTCTAGTATGCTTTCATTCCTACTATGCCAAGACTCCCTAAACTCACTTTCACGTACCTAAAATTGACATATACATCATACCCACATATTAATTCCACAAAAAACAGGGAAAAAAGCAGAAAAACAAGAACAAAACCATGTAGGAGAAACAATTACCCCTCCACCAAGCCGCTTGTAAATGGGGGCAAGAATGTTGAAAGTTGTGCACGAAATCGTTTCCAAACATTTCAAACTCTGGGTATTTTCCTCGTTTCGATCACAAACTTCCCCACAATCAGCATTAATTGATTCATCCATGAATACCAACTCAAAAGCAGGGCAACCCAGTATGAAAAACACAAACTTTAACAGAGTTTTTGGGTATGAACTTCACTGGGGAATTTCATCGAACACCTAGCAGGCAAATGGACTGAAGTCAGGCCCACGTCAAAGCTGCAGCGACAAGTGGTACAGTCTACAACGAAGCATGATTTGCGGCCATTGATGACGACTGATCGATTAGTGTAACTGGGTGTTTGATCAAATTGAAGAGATGAATTAAAAAGGGGAAGAGATTGTGTGTAGGGCAATTTATAGAGGAAGACAACAGATTAAATGAAGAGGTGGTGTGGGGACAGAGGATTGTGGTGATGGTGGTCTGAGGCAACCATGTCGAAATTTCGAATATCAGACGAGAATAGGACTCAAAAGAACGCGGTCAAAGAAAAAAAAAACGTGATTAATGGAAATTATGGATTGTAGCGATGGAAAATTTTCCTAAAAATAATGCAAATTATGGATTTTTATAAATTGAATTTTGAATCGTAATTCTGTAGTAATCGAGAATGAAAATTTGAAATAGAGACTAAATTGAAACTTTTGGTTAACCACGTTAAGTTTGATTTACGGTTAACAATAGTTTAAATTAAAACTTTCTTTTGTTCCAATATGTTGCGTCCTCACTAATATATTGTTTGTAAAAACTTTCTACAAAATCACACATTAACTATTCCAAATAATTGGAGAATTTTCAACAAATGAGTTTATAGAAAGGAAGGTGAATTTTGATGATATAAGCAAATATTTCAAACCATTTAAACCACACTTTTGACTATATTCAGGCTGTTACAGTCACTCCATTTAAGCTCACAATGTCCTCGTTGTGCCTCGATACATTCCAGAATCTTTGCCCCACTAGGCGACTTCCCATAAATCTCATGTCCATTGACACAGCTCACGGTTATGGGTCGATTTTGATACCATTTGTAACGTCTCGACTTTTTCTGGACCATAGATATTACCGATAATTGCTTAAAGCATCGATGACTGCTCCAACAAATCACTACAAGTCCTTTCAACTTGCTCTCCCCCCCCCTCCCCCAAAACACACACACACGCTGCATGTGGAAACTTATTAAGAGGTAACTCGTCCTGCGGGTTGCGATTACTCCTAAACTGGGAAGTTATCAACTCATGAGCTTCCTTAAAAAATGTAAATTTGGGTGATATAAGTATTTAGTTCAAACTCTTTAAGTCATACTTCTAACCATAATCATGTTGTCACAATCATCCACATTTAAGTAGATAGTTGCGATCACCAGCTGCGCCGATGGACGATAGATCTGTGGACAGTCGTCTACCGAGAGAAAGATTTTGGATTAGATTCGGACACAACGAGGACTTGCGCGCTTAAGTGAGGGTGATTGTAATACTTCATGTATATGGTGACAAGTGTTGCTTAATGAGATTAAATGGACTACTTATATCAACTAGGTGCACTTTAATATAGGGAGTTCATTTTTTGAGAACTCTCATATTAAACATGTTTGGCTAAGAATATTTTAGGATGAATGACTTCTGAGGAAGTTTCCCCAGAAAGCGTGTTAGCGAAGACGAAACACGTTGAAATGACTCGTGATGATTTGTTGGACTAGTTGTTGAACTTTTAATCAGTTTTTAAACCTTTCCTTTTCTTTTCAATCATTAGATTGCTTTAATTTAAACTTTTCTTTTTCCTTTTAATTATCATAGTTAACATAACTATAATTTCAAAAATAGATTAACGATTTAGCAAAAATGTCAAACTGTAGTTAAAACAGGTTAAAAACAGCTTGATTAACTGGAACCATAAATAAATTTCAAAATAACCAAACGGTTAACCGACTTTACTAATCTAATTCGTAAGCTTTCGATTTTGGGTTCGGTTTTTCTAGCACCCCTAGGGGAAAAAAACAACAAGGTGGAGCGAAAGATATCCATAAATATAATTGATAGACTGGGCGTAAAGTGACAAAGTTTAGTTGGCATTGGATTTATTTGTTGGGAGCCTACGACTACAATGGAATTGTTTAAAGAAATGACACAGAGAAAAAATTGCATCTTCTAAGGATTAATTTTGATTCTTTTGTTTAGCTCGTTGTATGGTAATATTTCTTTGTTGGTTGTCATGTTATCTTGCTATTTACGCTATTTTAAAGATTTTATTTCAGACACTTCAGTCTTTTCATACTTTGAATAATAATAAAAAATAAAACCTTATTCAACTTAGTCAAATCTTCAAATAGACCAAATTAGGGGTGTTCATTGGGTCAAACCCGGACCAACTCGGACCAGATAGGATCGAACCGGAACCCGAAATAGCAAAAATTTTGGACCAAAGACCGGACCGGAAACAATCGGTCTCAACCCAAACCAACCCAGTTAGAATTTGGTTCGGACCAACTCAGACCGGTTTGGACCAGTTGAGATACTTTTGAAAATTTTCTATTAAAATTTGTAAAATGACTGATTAGTTAATTATTGTATGTCCTTAGCAACTACATTTTTTTTTGTATTGTAAGTTATTGTTTATGGAATAATGGTGGAAAACTTTGGAAAGTAATGAACTATAAAAATTTAAAATGCTATAATAATATGGTAGAATACATAATAATATTAAATTTTGGTAGTCACGCATAAATACAGACAAAGTTGGCTAAAATTTAATTACCATATCCGTGAACTTATACAAAATTAGACTATGTTGAATATATGTCTAAATATTTATATTTCTAATTTTAATGGGAGGGGGCGTTGAATTAGAATATAATGTTTTTTTAGGTGATACTATTTTGATATGCGTGATTAACGCCTATAATATCATGAATATTTTTTATGATTAAAATTAAATTTTATAATAATTGGGTTCCGGTCCGGGTTTGGGTTTTTCAGGTTTGGATCGACCCAGACTGAAACTCGAAAAATTTGGACCGAAGACCGGACCGGTTACCGTTTGGTCCGGGCTTTTTGGGTCAATCAGTCCGGACCGGATTATGAACACTCCTAGACCAAATTTTATTAACAGACCGACTAAAATGCTTTTTACCGAACATGACCAATGACTTCTACTTTGAAGGATTCCATCTGTTTACGATATTCTTCGTGTTTTCGTAAAATCAAGTGGGGCACGAATATGCTGTCATGGACTCATGGGGAGTTGAAGAACCTGAATCCAAAACCAATAGCTGGCTAAGAATTCATAGATGATAACGCATTTTTTTCTTTGATGCGTCACAAACTTGAGAGTATATTATCATTACCAAGAAAAGCCGAATATATTCTGCTCTGATTAACCCAGATCTTCTCCGAAATTATTCTCTCCAAAACCTGTAAATAAAGTCTCAAACACACTTTATCTATCATTATCTCGAGTTAAACAAATTGAAACAACTGTAAAGCTGAGTCGAAATCAGGCTCAAATTACACACGGACAAGTTTACATCATCAAGTTATAAACATTAGAAATTGAAACTTTGCAAACTCAGCTTATCATTCTGCTATGTTTCCTACTGAAGATTTCTGAGAAGAATCCGTATATTACAGTAGTTTGCTTCTCATATAACAATCAACTGTTACATCTTGGTCCTCGTTTGTGGATACATACTTTCTTCATTCAGACCGGTAAAATCTGCGCACCTAAGAAATCTTCTAGACAGCATCCTTTGATTTACATATAAGGAGACAAAAGGGCACAAACTCATGTAGATCCATAAATCAGTTGGAAATGAATCTAATAATTGAGTAGCGAACCTCTTGTTCAATCTTCTAAAGACTGTTGGCGCTCGAGTTCTATGATGCTTTCAGTCAGATTGGTTAAACTGCTCTTTGTGGTGCCGTTGTTACCGTGGCACTCCGACAGTTGTTGTCGGAGACTCCTCACGAGCTCGTTCAGTTTCTGGATGCTCTTTTCCTGGGATAAAATAATCTGTTCCGTGCAACACAGGGTAATGAGTCAGAAGGTTCCATTACAGGATAATGTAGATACCTACTCTTGGGTGTAAAGACATGCAAAAAGGGTAAGAGTTGGATTCTACACGACCGCATAACTAGCTTAGCACTGCCCCTAGAGTATAAAATGGAACTGCCGGTCATGCTTAGTTATGCGGTCTTTTAGGATGTGAGGCAAACTTACGGTTAGAACCATTTCTGAACAATAATTTTATGAAAATAAGTTAGATACGACATTAAAAAAGAGATACGACTATCATAATTATATATATATATATATAAAAACAAAACTAACACATACTTTGAATTCTTTTGTGCTTGGAGCGCACAGATGAATAAATTAGAGAAAGATAGAGATGGAGAGACAGGGTGAGAGAAATATAACAAACACAAAGAAACATCAAGGAAAAAAAAAGTATATAAGAGGGGCTGATTTCACAGAAAGACAAGTTTTGACCTTAGTTTGAAGTACCAAAAAGTGTGGGTTTTTCCATCAAGGCGCTACAGGCGTGTTTTTTCTAAACTAAGTGGTCATGTACACCTACAACTTATTGAGGACACACAAAAGCACCATTCCTATATGCCACAAAGAAGCAGGGCATAGAATTATTTGTAACTCAATATAACGTACAAACATATAACTTAATAGAACTAAAAACAAGATGTCAATCTACTCGGCCACAATCATCTTCATCATAGCACTACACAACGTGGAATCAAACAAACAAACAAAAAACCAACTACAAAGACAACAAAACAGCACCAGTATTAAAATAGTATTCCATGTAATGATGGGCAATCCTAGATGCGTTAGACTGACCTATTCAAATGATGCCCAACTTAAAAATACTTTCACAAATTAACTCTGTGACACAAGGAAGTCTACTCTCCTATTAACACCTTGCTGAAACAGCGCTATCCAGCATGAAACAACAGGGTGCCATTAATCAACGACAAGCAGATACTATGAATTGGGTATACATATCCATACGGAGACGATAATTATCCCCACCCAAAGACCAAAAAAGATAAAGAAGGAGACGCTCCTGTGGGGGATGACAGTTGCAGTCCCAAAACAAGGCAGGAAAAGAGATAGTAATAAGGGTCACTGGCCCAAAAACTGGGAGGTTAGAAGGAGATAAGAAGGTGAACATTAGTCTAAAGGGAAGAAAAAAAAAACAGAAACTGATAAGGGAAGTCAATGCCCTTATTCAGTAAATTCAAGACAAAATTTATGTAGTGGTACATATCCAAACCACAATACCTTATACTACAAGACTTAGTTATTTCACCAAATACACTTTCCTTGTCAATAACTACACCAAATTCCCACTTGGTATTCCTACAAGCTCTAAGGTAACTTTTTTGACCTGTCAAGAATTGGCCTAGTGTAAGTGTACCCAAAACTAGACAATACTTTGATACTTTCTTTTCAATGTGAACTACTCATGTGGTTCTATTACTTACAGGTGTTTCCAACAGATCAATGCTATAATTATTCCATTTCCATACATACAATAATATGAATTCCTGAATCCCAAGAAGGAAAAAAAATTGAACCCCAGTGGGCATTGCAGTGAACTAACATATGGAGAGCTGGAGACACAGATGTGCACAAACATACTGCTGATAGACATAGATTGACTCAAATGGTTCACCAAATACTTTTGGGGATTGTTTAGGAAACTTTACACATATTTTGACAATAGCTCCAAAAGATAGCCTGACATAATAGAATTAGGACAACATAAGGGGACACAAATACAAATCAATGGTAATGAAATACTACAGCTGGATAACATTCTTCATATATTCATTCACATATTTCCAAGCACAATAGAAATGAGAAGAGTAAACAGAATTGGATCTTTGATACCTCAACGAGAGTAAGAGACATACAATTTAGCACAAAAAGCACTAATGCAAATCTATAAGATAATTTTTCCATTCCAAAAAGATGAAAATTACATTAGAAAGAGAAGTATCCTCCCTCCGCTGACTTCACGTCTAATTTCTCAGACTACAAAACTGAAAACAATATGCAAATCGGTAACAACAAATGACTTCCCAGTGTTCTATTTTCTTTAGTGACCCTAGATAACATTGGTTAAGCCGACAAGAAACTAGGCTAACACAGCAACGGCTTTAAGTAAGGAGTTCATCAGGGATCAGGTCATATGCTTATATCAGCTAACATGGTCAAGCATGCAGCCGATACTAACTATTATTCTCCATGAAAAGTGAATGTGAAGGAATGAGTAGCTAGAATGCATCCAAGGACAAAAGATATTGGCAAAAATAATAGCATGTAATGAATAATCAATGCGATGTTCTTCCCACCAACAATTTGGGAAAGAATGTGATGTAATCAAAGTAATCCATGAAAGATATTTCGTATTGTAGAAAGGACATGCATTGCCTTAGAACAGAAAGCATAGCATTACTTTTTTAGATGCTTAAACATAAGATTTCGCACTCTACTTTGGATTCTCACTTATTATTTATCCTAGATAATCAACTAAGTTTACATTTGTTGACCTGTCTATCCAACTTCCTCGAAAAACCTCGCAAGGGCGAGACTTCAGGAATAGATTTCATTTCATTGATACAATAATTGAAAAATTCCCAGAAACACTCGAATGTGTTAACACCCACAATATGTAAAAAAACACAACCACTACAACAACAACTCAAATGAAAACTTCATCAAGTCATATGCATCATGTGGTTACTTTTTTTTTTTTTTTTTTTGATGCAACATGTGGTTACTATACAGAGGTATGATAATGGATTTTAATCAGCTGCACAACAAAGAATTCCAAAATTTTCATGTTCTCTTTCCCTCCATCTTAGACTCTGAGTCGTCCTACAAAAGTAGTATCTTTTCACCTCTTGTTCTAAATCTTGTTCTGAGCAACCAAAGCCAATGGCTAGTTTGATTTGCTTGCATCTTGTTGCTATGATTTTCACAAAAGTGGAGCCAAAGAAACCCACTAATTTAACCAGTGTTATTACTAGTTGTCAGCTCATTTTGCTATGATTTTCGCACCTCACCCAATCAATGTTCAGATAATTCAGTCTCTCTAAAAATCATCACAAACTTTATCTTAACACATTTTCTCAACTCGCCAATCATGGATCAGAATGCCCAGATACCTAAAACAATAATATTGGGAAGACATTGTAGCAAAATATGAGGATTTGAGTACAAATAGAAAACGAAATATTAACAAATTCGATTACCTTTTCTTTAACAGCTTCTTCCCTCTTGGAAATGCGCTGCTGTTTCTGAGACAAGTTGTGATTAGCATCAACATCAGTGACTAACTGCTGTCTCCACTCGAATTGGGAGGTAATAATCAGTATCATTAGCAAGAACATCAGCAACATTGGCCTCGACATTGCTTTCTTAGTTCTTACTACAATCTATTACACCACCTGCCACATCAAAAATCCAAAAAAACACAAAATTATCGCAGAGGACAAACCCTAACTCAATAATGCACAACAATTACCGGGAGAAAACACAAAAAGACGGAGGGAAAGCAACTTAATCATACACAATCCATTGCGGAACCAGAAACCCTAAATTTGCGATTGAATTAGCAGAAATGGTAAAGAGAAAGAAGAAGAAGATTACGAATTGGAAGAACAAATGGCCGGCATGAATTCGACGTAAAATTCCGAAATTGCAATTGAATTATATTGTTACAAAGAATTACGAACACAGCAGAATGATTGAATATGGTGACTGAGATTGAATTTGAGTTTAAGAATGGATGGTGAATTTATGTTTTGGTGTGAGAAATTTGGGGGTTTAAGTGGACAACGACAAAAACTGGTAAAATATTTCTAGTGTTAAGTTTCTGATGCAGATAGCTCTTCTTTCTTGGTTACTTGTTATGGAAATTATTTTTTAAAATTTTTTTCTTTGTCCGTGTTATTTGACATTTTGACCGACTGGTTTATGTGTTATTGGGCCTCCTAGCGTTGGTCGGCAAGCCCAACTTCCGTTGCTGGGTCATCCTATGGATCTCGTTTTCATTTTGGGTTTATTAGCGCTGACAAAATTTCGGATCCAGATAAATTCGGCTCAACCCATTAATAATCTAATTTTCATATTTTTTAAATATTAATTTCCTTAAATATATTAGCAATGCTTCACAAACTATACAATATTGCAATTAGTATAACTATTTTATGTTATACAAATACACTTTATTTTCGTTTAGGGTCAAAATAAATTAGTCAATGTTTTTGCTAGAAAACCCCGACTTGACCTACAACTTCAACGGTCGACCTTAATTCAACCTAACCCTACCCCTAATAGGCTGAACCCCAACCTGACTCGACCCGACCTAACTCATTGCCCCGACTGATTAAGGACGAGCGTATCCAGCATTGACAATGGTGAATCCGCCATCAACCACCAAATTATGGCCACTAACATATCTAGACTCATCGCTCCCTAAATACAGTGCAGCATGGGCCACATCCTCTTTCCTACACACGGATCCTTTAAGATTCGAATAAATCTTGGCATGAAATTCATCATCATTCTCCAAGTTCAATGCCTTATTCGTCAAAGGTGTCGGTACCACATAGGGGGAGATACAATTGACTCGGATCCCAAATCGGCCCAGCTCCACGGCCGTGTTCTTCATGAGCCCCACCACCCCGTGCTTGGAGCTCGTATAACCATGTCGTAATGTCTTCGCACCCACTATTGCACTCGTACTAGCCGTTGTGATTATGCTGCCTTGTCTAGTTGGGATCATGACTCGAGCCGCATGCTTGGTCCCTAGAAAGGGGCCCACTAGATTGACCTGAATGACCTCCTCGAACTGGGCCTTGTCCATGTCTATAATGCTAGATACCGAGGGGCCCACAATGCCCGCGTTGTTAAACATTACGTCGAGTTTTCCAAATTTAGATATGGCGAAGTCCACGGCATCCTTGACGTTTGCTTCATTGGTGACATCACAGTAGACAAATGCTGATGTTATTCCCAAGTCTTTGGAGACAGCGTGGCCTAAGCCATCTTGGATATCGGCAATGATGACTTTGGCACCGTGTTGGGCGAATAACCGAGCGGTGCACTCACCTATACCGCTTGCCCCGCCAGTGATCATCGCCACTTTGCCTTCCAGCCTAAAACGAATCAATATAAGCGCCACTTAACTTAAAATTATCCAACAAAGAAGAAGAAAAGAAAGTTGAAAAAAAAATCTCTTTTGACCTTTTTCCGTATGGTTTTCACTTTTCAATACACTATTTTTAACAAAAATCTTAAACATACTACTTTATCAAAAATTACACCCTTATACTTTTATGAACATATTTCCTATTATGAAACTGATATAGTAATTTTATATAATAAATAATTATATATATTGATAAATTTATAATTAAGATTTTATACTTTGACTGTACATGTACCATTGTGATAACTATTGTGGAGCAGAGGAGGTATATATATATATGTTTAGCCGACAGAAATTGAACCAATCAGAACCCACCTGAAAGTTTAAGGTTAGACCCGAAATTTCCTAACCTAAAACATAAATAAATCCGAAACCGACCCACATCGAACCAGACTTGAAACCGACCCACCCGCCCAAATTGACAGATCTAATATATATATGCATACATACCTTCTGGCGGCAATGGAGAGTAGAGAGACAGTCCCCATGGATATATTATATATACTACACTTTGTTGAATCCTTGGTCGCTGCTTCTTCTTCTTCATTCAACTTTGCCAAAATACATATGTTTAGCAAAGATGAAGATATTTGGCTATGTGGATAGCTTGGGCTTCATACCTATGTGATAAGCCCTTGTTTTATGCAAGTATGATTGGCCACACTTGGAGCCCTTGTCTGATATCTTCACTAACTTTTTGACTGGTATTGTCTCTAGCTAATGGTAAATTAGTAATACAAGGTGTAATAAATGAAAATTGTCAAAGTCACCTGACCAATTAAGTTCGTCCCTTCTAACTAGACCTGTCAATTCGGTCGGGCGGGCGTGTTTCGGATCGGGTGTATATCGAGTTCGAGTAAATAAGGGTCACGTGTATATCGAGTTATGATTGCGACATTTTTTCCATTTTTTTTATAAAAATAGTCTCTAAATATTACTTTTTGTATAATATATATAAGAAAATATGATTATAAATTATTGTAACTATTAATACCTTTAATTATCAGTATGTTTAGCAATCGTGATAAGTTAAAAGTGATATATAATAGAACAATACAGTGGATCAAGGAAGGGAGTAATAATTGAGTTTCAATTGATAGATTATCGATCAGGAGTTGCTTTGATCATTGAGGCTAGGGATGAACCCAGCATTGACAATTGTGAATCCACCATCAACCACCAGATTATGTCCGCTAACATACCTAGACTCATCGCTTCCTAAATACAGTGCAGCACATGCCACATCCTCCTTCCTACACACTGACCCTCTAAGATTCGAATAAATCTTGGCATCGAATTCATCGTCGTTCTCCAAGTCAAACGCCATCCTTGACAAAGACGTCGGCACCACATGTGGGGAGATGCAGTTGACCCGGACCCCGAACCGGCCCAGCTCGACGGCCGCGTTCTTCATGAAGCCCACCACGCCGTGCTTCGATGCCACGTAGGCATGCAGTACTTTCTCAACGCCCACGACTGAGCTAGTACTAGCCGTGGTGATAATGCTGCCTTGGCCCGCCGGGACCATGACTCGAGCCGCGTGCTTGGTCCCCAGAAAGGGGCCCACGAGGTTGACTCGGAGCACTTCCTCGAACCGAGCCGTGTCGGTGTCTATGATGCTCGGTATCATGGGCCCCGCAATGCCGGCGTTGTTGAACATGATGTCGAGCTTTCCGTGCTTGGAAACCACGAAGTCCACGTGTAACGCCCCAAATCCATAATCACGGGAACTGTAACGCCCCAAAACCTTAATCACACAATCGAAGACGGCAGACCATGGAGACGCACAATTTCCCTAAAGAATAATCTAGCAACATGTGATGCATCTGCAGTTTTAGTACAAGGGACACACAACTTAGACCCATAGAACAAGAAATAGATAACCCTCTGCCGCCGAATAATTTCTAAACCTATCTCGGGCTGTCAGGAAAAGAAGTTTTATTCTCCTAATATGCTTTTATTTGGATATGGAGGATGCAGATTGCTTTTAAAGGGACATAAACTTCTTTGAAATTGAGTGCACGTGCACAATTCATGAAAGGATTATTATTTCTGTCTCTCCGTGATCACATGTATATTTTGTGAGCAAAGATGAATTCTAATAAGTAAAATGCATTTCGCAACAAACTTTCTTGATGGCCCGTTAAAACTTTTCGAAAACGGGAAAGGGGTAAACAAGTAAATGATAAATGATGCTCTTCGGAGTGGATTTCAATGGGTGATATGAAATCTAGGAACCAAGTATGGTAATTGATGTATAAGTGTATGAGTGTTTAGTTGTTGTCCAACTTTATGTTTGTATGGTGGTTTATGTGATTGCGATCTTGGAGTTTGAGTTGTTGTTGTTGTCTGGTGGTTGCCTTGTCCGTTGTTGGACGGCGGTAATACCCCTAATCCTTGAGTTTTCCGCTGTGCTAATCATGGGTTTGCGAGCGATTAGTGAGTAACCCCGTGATTATGGATTTGGGGCGTTACACCACGGCTTGCTTCACGTCTGCTTCATTTGTGACGTCGCAGTGGAGGAACGATGACGAAGTTCCCAAGCCTTTGGAGACGACGTGACCTAAGTTGTCTTCGATGTCGGCGATGATCACTTTGGCGCCGTGTTGGGTGAATAGCCGGGCAGTGGACTCGCCTATGCCGCTTGCCCCTCCGGTGATCAGTGCTACTCTGCCTTCCAGCCTAAAATGAATCAATGTGACATCAATTGACTTAATTATTGCAAAGAAAACAATGTGGACATAACACCCCTTCTGTCCCATAACATACCATTTCTCTTTTCCCATGCACTGCTTTTCTAGTTAGAATGTGGTTTGAAGATTCAGATATTGACAATCTTACCCTCATAAACTAAAGTTTATGGAGAAGTTAATTTATAAAAATACATAAAACCATATTTTTCTTTGTTAGAACCCCTCAAGGACGTTGACAGACCCAGGCTCAAGGACCTGGGTGACAAGATCAGTTTTGAATGAAAGTCAAAATTCGAATATCCAGAAAAGATATAATGTGCAAGGAAAGAAATCTCAAGAAGGCAGAAGGACATTCACCCAAGGCATCATAAGGACGTTCACCCTAGGCGAGAAGCTTTGATGTGAAAGACAAAAGTGCAGTCGAAACAGGGAAGTTTTCTGGAAAATTAATATCCAATTTTTCCCTATCCATAATTCTAACTAGACTAATCGATTGCAACTATTTGATTTGTAGGAAACAATCGATGAAGAATTTGGAAGGAAGAAAAGATTATGATTAGACTCATTTTTTGAGCCTTATTTATACCTCCATGCTTGGTCCTTCAGCTCGTTTTTCACGATAATAATGCCACTTATATTATGCTTTTCCCCTGTTTTGTAGGCCCCGAGTGTGAGACCCAAAAGACTCGGGAAAAGAGCGAGATCCTTAGAGCGAGAGGCTGGTCCGAGACTCAAAGTTAGACGCCGGGATCATGGAAGAAGTCGGGAGCATAAAGGAGTAGAAAAGGCCAAGATATCAAAGAAAACAGGGAGGGCACGATCGTGCAGTCCAAGAGCACGATCGTGCAAAACCCCCTTAATTCTGAAGATGCCTGCCCAGAAAAGGGGCACGATCGTGTCCTAATTCGGCACGATCGTGCCGATACCCTCGTGAAACTCAAGTGCTAACATTGAAAGAGCACGATCGTGCAGTTCAAGAGCACGATCGTGCACCACCTTCTGGAAGATCCGCACGATCGTGCCTCTTCACCGCACGATCGTGCCGCTCCTTTACTCCTCAGCCATCGCAGAATTTTCAAACGGCACGATCGTGCCGAATTTCCGCACGATCGTGCCGATTTCGGATTTCATTGATTCCAATCAAGCAGCGCACTTTGGGATGTTTTTAGGGTACTATTTATAGATTTTTAGGGTTGGAATTCAGTAGTTTTTTTTCATTCCCTAGGTTACTTAGTCACCATTAGTTTGTGTTCTCTCTAGTTTTAGCCCTAAAACCTCTTTGTTTAGAGCAATTGTTAGCTTAATTAGTGTTAATCTCTCTTTACAAATCTCTCTTTTTCCTTCATTTATTGCTTTGTTTTGGTATATCTCCAACTTTGGAAGACTATTTAAGTTATTTTGGAAGCATTTATTGAAGAAAAGTCATCTTAAGGTATATTTTATCTCTTGTTTACTGTTTTATTGCTTAATCAAGCGTTTTATGCTAGGTTTAGTGTGTTATTTGGTGAATATGATTAGTTTTGCTAGCTTGGATTTGAATGTTGTTAGTTTAGTGCTTGTTAATATGATTAGTGGCTAAGTTCTTCTGGGCTTGGGGGTTTAATGGCCCCTAATGAAGTCTAACCTTGAAGGTTTAGAGAAAGGGGGTGATTATTTTGGGTTTAAGGATTCTCTCACCTTTTACCTTATCATTGTGGGAGGTTTGGTTGTCTGGAAAGTTGTCAAAACTCCTCTAACACATTGATTTGGGTCCTTGGTGGAGTGGTTAACCTTACTTTCATGAGAATGAGAGTTAGGTTGATTAGGGGTGTTGAACTAATTATTCCTAATTGCTTTCCTTCATGGAAATGAGGGAAGGTAATTAGGTTTCAATCTAATGTCTCCTTTGGAAGAGGGAGCTTAGAATGGTTTAAATTTATCAACAACCCATTCCTGGCCTTGTTTGATCACTCCTTCTTCCTTTATCTTCTAGGGTTAGGCTAAGTTAGGTGGCTAGAATAACCCCCCGGGTCCTTCTCTCTTGTGATTTTCTCTTGAGTGTTAATTTCTTGTTGTTTTTAGTTTAGTTAACCTAAATCTCCTCTTTGGTGAAAACTCTTGTTTATTCCGAACTCTTTCGCTTAAAACGGATCAATCTTGGCCTAGTTCCCTGTGGATACGATAATTAAACCCCGATTATACTATAGCTTATCAAAATGGCGCCGTTGCCGGGGAGCTAGCGCTTCAAGTTTTTTCGTTTAGTCTAAGAGTTTAGTTTAAACTACCTTGCGTGTTTTGTTGTTGTGCGTCGTAGAGTCCTAGGGCGGACTTACGGTTTTTGCTTGAGTTCTGTGCATGTCCAGGAGATCCCGGCGAGTTCGAAATCAACCTCCTCCCACTCCGATAAATCCGGAGATCGGCGCCGCCACGTCACGCAAACGCCGCGAACGAAGCGTCGCCATCGCAACCTCAACAAATGGCGGAACCACCACCACCACCCCGCACCCTCCTCTCCTACACCGCTCCTACACCGGCAGGAGGGTCCGCTATTCTTCTTCCCGACTCGCCGATGGGGTTGTTTTCGACTTCAAGCCGGTTTCTTACACCTCGTTGAACAAAATCAATCGAGGCTCGGACATGGAAAACCCCATCAAACATGTGAATCAATTTCTCCAAAGGGTCGGCATGGTGCGTATGCGGTGTTAGTGATGAATATCTAAGGCTCAGTACTTCCCATTCTCCCTTGCGGAACGAGCCAAGAGTTGGTTGGACAATTGTGCTCGAACACTTATGATACATGGGATGCATGTGTAACGACTTCCTCAATCGGTTCTACCCCAAGAGGAGCGCAACGGATTCGATCGGAGATTATTGGGTTCAAGCAACGATCG
Source organism: Portulaca oleracea (assembly GCA_029582165.1). Lineage (NCBI taxonomy): Eukaryota > Viridiplantae > Streptophyta > Magnoliopsida > Caryophyllales > Portulacaceae > Portulaca > Portulaca oleracea. The sequence continues at coordinate 34,412,330 of CM055886.1, forward strand.
GGCGAGTCATTATTCGAGGCATAGGAGCGGTTCAAGGGCTTGCAAAGTGTCCACATCATAATTTCAATCCATCGTTAATCCTTAATACCTTTTACCAAGGCCTTAACGGTTCGGTCAAGCAAGCAATAGATAGTGCCTCGGGTGGCCTATTTTTGGGAAAAACTCGGATCAATGACACTTTTCTTCAACAAATGGCTCAAACCTCATGTCATTGGGGAGGTGGCGAGATCCGGAGATCGATTGACTTCCGTGAAGACGGCAATATAAACTTCCTCATCAAGACCGTCCAACAATTGGCACAAGATGTGGCGAGATCAAAACGACTCAACAAATCAAGGCGGTGAGTGAAGTTCAACCGCCTCCTCACCATCATCCTCGGTGTCTGTCAATCAATGTGAGGTTTGCCTTGGGCCATGCTACCTTTGAGTGTTCTCGGAGTTTATTTCGAATGAGCAAGCCAATGCCTTGTACCACCAAAATTTGTCTTGGCGACGAGAACCCTACTCCCTCAAGAAAACCCGCGTATGTAGCCCCCAGAGGCTTCGCTCCCCAAGGACAAGGTCGCCCTCACCAAGCCCGCCCATCCTACCAACACCCCACCCCACAACCCGTCCACCAAGCTCCTCCAGGCTACCAACAACCCATCTCATATCCCCAACAACCCATCTCATACCCCCAACCATCTCAACCCTCCACCCAAGACCAAACCCTTGAGTTGCTAAAAACTCTAGTGCAAGGCCAACAAACCGATAGGGCACACACCGAAGCTCGCTTTAAAGCCTATGAGACTCAATTGGCTCAGTTAGCTCAGCAACTTAACCTCCAAAGCCGTGCACCTGAGCATCTCCCTAGCCAACCTCAACAAAATCCCAAGGGACACCTCAACGCCATAACTTTGAGAAGCGGAAAGGAATTGGAGGGCCCTAAAGGTGGAGTCTTGCAAGAAGTGAGGGATGAAGTGGAAGTTGAGGATATCACTCATGAGGAGGAGGGAGTTGGAGTGCAAGGACAAGAGGGTTGTGATGAAGGAGTTGAAGAGCCCAGTGATGCAAGAGGAACGAAAAGGAAAGAGGCGGTGACTGAGAAGGAGCAAGAGACAATTCTTCAACAAAAGAGGCCTTTTCAACCGCCCGTACCGTTTCCCCAACGGTTTGCCAAGCAAAAGGAGGATGCCAAGTTCTCCAAATTTCTGGAAATCCTCAAGAAACTACATGTCACTATCCCTTTTCTAGAGGCTATCTCTGATATACCTTCCTACACCAAGTTCTTAAAGGATCTTCTATCGAACAAAAGGAAGGTGATGGAGCATGCGACAGTCTCATTGACCGAGGAGTGCAGCGCGGTGATTGAAAACAAGCTACCTCCCAAGCTTTCCGACCCCGGAAGCTTCTCAATTCCATGTTTTATCGGAGATATGGCCATTAGTAAGGCCCTTTGTGATTTGGGGGCAAGTGTATGCGTTATGCCTTATTCGATCTACAAGAAGCTGCACATGGGGGAGTTGAAGCCCACAACGATATCTTTGCAAATGGCCGATCGATCGATTCGCCGGCCCTTGGGAATCCTCGAGGACGTGCCGCTCCAAGTCGGCAAGTTCTATATACCGTGCGACTTTGTGGTTTTGGAGATGGCCGAGGACGCCCAAATCCCAATCATTTTGGGGCGTCCCTTCCTCGCAACAGCGGGAGCTATGATCGATGTGAAGAATGGGAAATTATCTCTTCACATCGGCGACGAGAAGATCGAGTTCAACTTACAAAGCTCCGTTGCTACCCCATCGATCAATGAACCATGCTATCAAGTCGATATCATCGATGAAGTCGTTGAGGAAACCCTCGGTCCTCATTGGGCTTTCGAGGACCCATTGGAAGAAGCCTTGTTAGAGGCATTTAAGCCGGAATCACTGGAAGGGGATGTGGCATCCTATGTGGCTATTTTTAATGGAGAATTGAACTTTGAGGAACCTTGCGTGATGGAAGCTTTTACCTCCGGGATCTTTGAACGGGAGGCGGCATGGTATACTACTCTCCTCAACAATTCACCGACAAACAATGATCCTTTCGTTGAGTTTGAGGAGATTTCAAGTGTGGAAACACGGCCGCAAAAGGACAAACAATTGCCGACTCCGGAGCTAAAACCTCTTCCCCCAAGTCTAAGGTACGCTTTCTTAGGACCTAATGAAACCTATCGATCGTAGTCAATGCAAATCTCGATGGCACTCTTCTTGAAAAGTTGTTAACCGTTCTTCAAAAATACAAAGGGGCCATCGGGTATTCGATTGATGATTTGACCGGATTGAGTCCCTCTATTTGCATGCATGAAATTGACCTCGACCTAGATGCAAAGCCCTCTAGGCAACCCCAAAGGAGGCTTAATCCAAATATGCAAGAGGTAGTAAAGAAAGAGGTCCTTAAGCTTCTTGAAGCGGGTATAATCTATCCCATAGCTAATAGTGAGTGGGTTAGTCCTGTCCAAGTGGTACCAAAGAAGGGGGGAATGACGGTAGTGATGAACGATAAGAATGAGTTGGTGTCTACAAGAACCATAACGGGGTGGAGAATGTGTATAGATTATAGAAACCTTAACAAAGCCACCCGAAAAGATTACTTCCCGTTGCCCTTTATGGATCAAATGTTGGAAAGATTAGCCGGTCATGCTTTTTATTGTTACTTAGATGGTTTTTCCGGGTTCTTTCAAATACCCATCCACCCTAATGACCAGAACAAAATCACATTCACATGCCCTTACGGTACCTTCGCCTATCGAAGGATGCCGTTTGGGTTGTGTAATGCCCCGGGTACGTTCCAACGATGCATGATGGCTGTTTTTTCCGATTTGATTGAGAAAGTTATGGAGGTTTTCATGGATGACTTCTCGGTATACGGTAACACCTTTGAAACGTGTTTGCAAAACCTTGAAACGGTGTTATCGAGATGCCTTGAAGTCAATCTTGTTCTGAACTGGGAAAAGTGTCACTTCATGGTCCCGGAAGGGACGGTTCTGGGCCATGTCGTGTCGCAACGGGGTATCGAGGTTGACCGGGCGAAAGTGGAGGTCATTGAGAAGCTACCACCCCCGACCACCGTCAAGGGGGTGAGGAGTTTCCTTGGTCATGCCGGCTTTTACCGCCGGTTTATCAAGGATTTCTCCAAAGTAGCAAGGCCTCTCACTCAACTCCTGGCCAACGATACCCCTTTCATCTTTTCTGACGATTGTGTTGAAGCTTTTGCTAGGTTAAAGCAAGCCCTGATCAGTGCGCCAATCTTACAACCACCAGACTGGCTCTTACCCTTTGAAGTGATGTGCGATGCGAGCGATCTCGCCATTGGGGCCGTCCTGGGGCAGCGGAAAGATAACAAACCGTACGCGATACATTATGCAAGTCGCACCCTCGACGACGCCCAAAGGAACTACACGACTACCAGAAGGAGTTGCTCGCGATTGTTTCGCCATCGAAATTCCGCCTACTTATTGTGCTCGAAGGTGGTTATCTTCACCGACCACGCGGCTCTTCGATACCTCCTTGCGAAGAAAGATGCGAAGCCAGGCTCATAAGATGGATACTTCTTCTTGAGTTTGACATTGAGATCAAAGACAAGGCCGGGCGCAAACGTGGTCGCCGATCACCTTTCTCGGATCGTGGTAGGCGTGATGATACACCCATTGATGACACCTTCCCGATGAGCACCTTTATGCCATGGCGCCATCAACCTCCCTTGGTATGCCGATATAGTCAATTATTTGGCCGCCGGCTTGTTGCCCCCGGAACTTAGCTACCATGAGAGGAAGAAGCTCATACACGATGCAAAGTTCTACCATTGGGATGATCCATTCTTATTCAAGTCTTGCAAGGACGGTATCTTTAGGAGGTGTGTTCCGGAAGATGAAGTACAGCGTGTCCTAGCCCATTGCCATGAGCTTCCATGCGGAGGACACACCGGTGCTTCAAAAACCGCCGCGAAGGTCTTACAAGCGGGCTTCTTTTGGCCCACTCTTTTTCGCGACGCGGATAGACATGTTCGGGCATGTGATCGATGTCAAAGAACCGACAACCTCACACGAAGGCAAGAGATGCCTCTCAATTACATCTTGGAAATCGAGGTCTTTGATGTTTGGGGCCTCGACTTCATGGGCCCCTTCCCATCCTCAAAAGGTAACTTGTACATTCTTGTCGCTGTGGATTATGTATCAAATGGGTTGAAGCGATTGCTAGCCCTACAAGTGATTCGAGGGTGGTGATGAGGATGTTCAAGAAGATCATCTTTCCAAGATTTGGGGTGCCGAGAGTGATCATCACCGACAATGGTTCTCACTTCGTGGAAAAGAAGCTGGGTGCACTTTTGGCAAAGTATGGGGTGAAGCACAAAAGAGGTCTTGCATACCACCCACAAACAAGTGGGCAAGCCGAAATTTCAAACCGGGAAATCAAGTTCATCTTGGAGAAGACCGTTGCAAAGTCGAGAAAAGATTGGAGTGATAAACTAGATGACGCCTTATGGGCCTACCGGACGACATTTAAAACACCAATAGGGACCACTCCCTTCAAGTTGGTGTATGGAAAAGCATGTCATCTTCCGGTGGAGCTCGAACATAAGGCATGGTGGGCCTTGAAGGCGTTGAATTTTGATATCAAAGCCTCTGGTGAGAAAAGACTCCTCCAATTGAATGAGCTTGAGGAGATACGGATTGATGCTTACAACAACTCCAAGATCTTCAAGGAAAGAACAAAGAAATGGCACGACAAAGGCATAGCCAAGAAAGAACTTTGTGAAGGAGAACTCGTGCTTTTATTCAACTCAAGGATGCGGCTATTCTCCGGGAAGCTCCGATCGAGATGGTCGGGACCATTCCGGATCTTCAAAGCGCATCCATTTGGAGTGTTTGAACTCGAAAGAAAAGATGGTGAGACATTTAAAGTCAACGGATCGCGGCTCAAACCGTACATAGAGGGAACGGAGCGCCCGGAGGGATACACTTGCACCCTCCAGGACATCAAGGAGAATTGAAGAGATTGGGGTCGAGCTCAAGACCTTAAAAGAGCGCTTCATGGGAGGCAACCCATGTTTGTAATTGAGGTATTAGTTCTAAAAAAAAAAAAAAAAAAAAAAAGAGAAAGAGTGGAGAGCTAGGAGTGAAAGAATGTGAGTGAAAAGGAAGAGAGTTGCAAATTTAGGGGTTTAGTATTGGAGAAATTTTTGTGAGAAGATAGAAGGGAGTTAGTCTTTGGTTTGAATAAGTGAGTAGAGTTGAGTTATTGGAGTGTTTTGGTCAAGTATTGCGAGGGAGTTCGAAAAAAATTGAGAAGGGTGAGGTTTGGAGGGAGTATAAGATGTATTTCAGGAAGAAGAGCACGATTGTGCCGTTTATCAGCACAATCGTGCACCCCCAGAAGTTGTAATAAAAGGGAGCGTGCAGCCAAGAGCACGATTGTGTCGTCAATCGGCACGATCGTGCAATTTCTCCAGAAGACCGGTCACGATCGTGCCGTTCAATGGCGCGATCGTGCACCGGCAAGTGCGAAGAAATCAGAAAAGGTCAAGGCAAGTACACGATCGTGTCAACGATCGGCATGATCGTGTCAACGTTCGGCACGATCGTGCTAATTCTCCAGAAGGTGAGTCACGACCGTGCAGTTCTGGCGCACGATCGTGACATTCGAGACGCCATGTTGAAAGAAAGAAAGTGCACGATCGTGCAGTATATCCGCACGATCGTGTCGTTCGTGTTTTTCTAGCAGGCCCACTCTGACAGAGGCGCACGATCGTGCGGAATGTTTGCACGATCGTGCCGATCACGTTTTCCAGCAAATTTCGGCTTTTAAAACCCAAATTTCACCCCCACAAACTCTCATTTCTTCACCTGCTCGTGCCCTCATTCTCACCCTCCTCTCAAACCCTAGCTTTAAACTCCTCTAAACCCCTCCTTCATCCTCCAAATTCCCCCATTCTCTTCCTTCCTAAACCCTAATTTCTCTATTCTCACTCCATCTCTCAAACCCTAACTTCACATCCTCATCTCCACTCTCCATTTCACCACCGCCATCATCTCCACTTACTACCCCTCAAACCCTAACCCTCACCATCATGCTAATCCTTCACAAATCCTCACAAATCCTACCACTACTTCCACAAATTCAAGCACCCATACCCTTTTTCCTCCCACAAAAAGCCCTAATTTCTCTCTCTAGCATCATTAACTCCCTCATCTTGGTGAGTTAGGGCATTAGAGAAAGAAATTCTTTTTCCACCCTTCTTCTCAAAGCAAGTGTTGAGGCTCTTCAAGGTCTTCAAGTCAATGGCGCCCAAAAGGAGTGCTAGGTCAGGGGCTTCTTCATCATCTTCACAACCTCCCCCACCGAAACGAGGTAAATCTGAAGAACAACCTCTCGATTTCGATCAAAACGCTAGAATCCAATTCCGTAATGATGACCATAGGAAGAGGTACGACGCTTTCAAAACTAGAAAGATTAGTGTACCCAATATTTACCATGAGTTGTCCTGTGAAAACATGGGAATCAAAACGGCTTTGGAAGTTTTTTTTGATGTTTTGGGGTGGGGGGAATTCAAGAACATTGACCATCCCATCTTTGGGCAAGTTGTTCTAGAGTTCCTCAGTTCTTTGGAGGTTGCCAATGATATGATCGCCAAGCCTCCATAACCTTCAAGATTGATAAAACGAGTTCAACTTGTCCCCGACCAATTAAACTCGTTGCTTGGGTTACCCACGACGGAGACCTATATCAAGGCAAGACGCCTCGACACTAATGACGCCGCCCGCAGGCTTACTTGTAAGGCCGTAAAAGAGCGGAAAAGGATAGAATGGGTCGAATCATTTACCACAATCTCGCACCACAAAGGCCTCCGACCTTTGCGGCCCGACCATCCGCTACTTTCATCGCCTAGTGGCCAATTCGGTCTGCGGAAGGCATGATGGTCGATCAAATCTACGAGGGGACGATCTCGCGGTTATCTACCGAACCTTGATCAACAAACAAATCAACACGGGATCGTATATAGTGCATCAACTGCATGAGATTAGCCGGTTGACCAGTGCTCGTCGCGTTATCGGAATGGGGCACATTATTTGCCACATTGTCGACCGTGTCGGGATGGGTGCATACATGCGTCGACGGCCGCCTCAAATCCACTGTGAGCCCCTTGATATGGTTACACTCATCAACATGCGGATCATCAAGCAAGCTAACCGGGGATTTTCCTACATCCATGGGAGCAACCCCGAGATCTTGCTCTTCCTTGGTCCGCAACGTGAAGAGTGGATCGACCCGTCCGACAAGCGCAATTGGTCTTGTGACGCGAGGGAGGAAGAAGAAAGTGAGGAGGAGGAAGAGGAAGAAGAAGGTGAGGAAGAGGAAGAAGAAGAAGAAGGTGAGGAGGAGGACGAGGAACAAGAAGAGGAGGTAGGAGGGCATGGGAATCCGTCCTACCTCGAAGCCATCAATGACTTATCCGCCCGTTTTGGCCATTTCGAAGTGCAAACATCGGCGCGTCTCGATAGGCACTCCGAAAGACTCGACGGCCTCAACGCTCGTGTTGAATCGGGCTTCACGAGGATAGACCATATGCTCCAAAGAACAACAAAGAAATCCTTTCGATACGAGCTATGGCTACTATCAAGGTGGCGGACTCCGAGCTCCCCCGGGTTGGTATCCTCCGGGCTACCAACACCAACCACCGCCCCCTCCGGGGCCCGACGATATGTAAGTTTCCCCGCCCCCACCCTGCTCTTTTCAAGGATTATTCTTATTTAGTGTGGGGGAGTTCTTATGGTCGGTTGGGAGTTTGAGTCTTTCGGTTGTTGTGGCTTAGTGAGGCATATTCCTTTCCTCCCTTCAGTATTTCCAAAGATTTTTGCATGAGGTTTGAGATACTTTCGTTGTTAGGTGATCGATGGTGAATTGAGTCTCAAATAATGTACATTTGTATATACCTTGCATGTAGTTTTCTTCTTTTTATTTGGTTCACTTGAACCGCATTTCTTAACTTCTTTCGCATTTAGTCTAGTGCATTTAGGCCAGCTTTGGATTGTTTTCTTAACCTTGGTTTTCTTCTTTGTTTGTTCGTGGATGGACGGTCTTCGTTTAGCAATGCGGATCCCTGGTAAGATCGTTCCATCCTTTTCTTCTCTTTTCTTTCTTTAGTTGTGCTTTGCTTTTGTTTTCTTTGCATGCTTGTTCTTACTTTTTGGTGGCGCGCCCCTATTGTGCGTTGTGTTGGGATTTCTTGTTGTTGGAGCCGTGTGGGCTCGGGCCGCCACCCTTTCTCTATGTGTTAGATGTTTGTATATATGTTGGCTTGTTTCCTTTAGGTGTTTGTACATATGTTTGTTTTTCCTAGTTTTTCTACCCTTCATGAGACACCCTTCCCACAATGAAGACATTGTGCGACTTTAAGTGTGGGGGGGGGGGGGGGAGATATTCTGTTTCAAGGGTAGATCACCTAGCCTTTTTGTTTTTTTAGCTTTGGCCTAAAATTTGAAAAAAGGGGAGAATTCTTGTGAAAAACCCAAAAGTTTCTTTCTTTTCTTTTTGAAGATGTTTCCATTCACAGTTATGTAGAAGTTTTCTAATTTGCCGATTCGGTTAGTTGGAAGCGGCCGGTATGAATAAATAGAGACCTTAGGAAGGATTTTCGCCATGACTTATCTCTTTTAGACCTCTACATGGAATGGGAAAGAAGAATCCTCAATTCTTACACGCTTTGACTGAGTCTTCTTACCTAAGTTGGACGGTTTTGGTTGTTCAAATGCTTAAGCTCATAATTAAAACATTAATAAATTACTGTCGGGCCTATCGTCATGGGTTGGTTTGGGTGGATCGACACCCTATGCCCCTTAAGTGCAATGTCTCACGTATGGAGAAACCCAGCAGGGAGGGTAGCCCTTTGCGAAGGCCGGTGCTTAAATCCCGCAAAACCCGACGCAAACACTCTAAAAGATACAAAGCGGTTGAGTGGAAAGAAAAGAGTGTAGTTTTTACAAGAAAGAAAAGAGCGAAGCAAGAAAACGAAAAAAAAAAACAAAGAGTTTAGAAATAGATGGCAAGGAAGAGCAAGAAAAGCAGAAAAAAAAAGAGAGAAAGGAAAGAAAAAGAGTGAAGTGAGAAAAAGAAAGAAAAGAGAGGTTGAAAGGAAAACCAAGAGTGAATTAGGATAGATAATCCCGAGCTTGAGCATAAGAACAACTCTGATTGTTTGGCTTAGGATAGGAAGGACCGGCTAGAGCCCACTTGCACATATGCACGAGGTGTTTTGCTCATCAGGAAGTGTTTTGGTTCAAAATCTCAAAGATTGGCAGTCTTCCAACCTTCGTGTCTTAATTAGTTTATACTTGCTTCTTCCAATCGATTGTTGAGGCGGGTTGGGGAACTAGGTGCATGATTGGGGACGGGAATATTTTCTTTCCTTTTGTTTTGCCTTGTTTTGTTTTTCAGTTTTCACTTCTTTTTCTTCCCCCTTTTCCCTCTTTCTTTGACTTTTGTGGGTACAGTCTCTACAAACCCTCACGAGACCTACCTCGTCCACCCGGGCTACCGGGGGGGTTTAAAGGGCTTGATGCATGTGCCAAATGCATTCGCGATTCCTGCGAAAGTGAGTTAGTTGTGTTTATTTTGTTCTAGTTTCTTAATTTCTTTTGGTTAGTTTTGCTCGGGGCGAGCAAAGGGTTAGTGTGGGGGAGTTGATTAGACTCATTTTTTAGCCTTATTTATACCTCCACGCTTGGTCCTTCAGCTCGTTTTTCACGATAATAATGCCACTTATATTATGCTTTTCCCCTGTTTTGTAGGCCCCGAGTGTGAGACCCAAAAGACTCGGGAAAAGAGCGAGATCCTTAGAGCGAGAGGCTGGCCCGGGACTTAAAGCTAGATGCCGAGATCATGGAAGAAGTCGGGAGCATAAAGGAGTAGAAAAGGCCAAGATATCAAAGAAAACAGGGAGGGCACGATCGTGCAGTCCAAGAGCACGATCGTGCAAAACCCCATAATTCTGAAGATGCCTGCCCAGAAAAGGGGCACGATCGTGTCCTAATTCGGCACGATCGTGCCGATACCCTCGTGAAACTCAAGTGCTAACATTGAAAGAGCACGATCGTGCAGTTCAAGAGCACGATCGTGCACCACCTTCTGGAAGATCCGCACGATCGTGCCTCTTCACCGCACGATCGTTCCGCTCCTTTGCTCTTCAGCCATCGCAGAATTTTCAAACGGCACGATCGTGCCGAATTTCCGCACGATCGTGCCGATTTGATTTGATTTCACCGGTTCCTAATCAAAACGACGCACTTTAGGATGTTTTTAGGGTACTATTTATAGATTTTTAGGGTTGGAATTCAGTAGTTTTTTTTCATTCCCTAGGTTATTTAGTCACCATTAGTTTGTGTTCTCTCTAGTTTTAGCCCTAAAACCTCTTTGTTTAGAGCAATTGTTAGCTTAATTAGTGTTAATCTCTCTCTACAAATCTCTCTTTTTCCTTCATTTATTGCTTTGTTTTGGTATATCTCCAACTTTGGAAGACTATTTAAGTTATTTTGGAAGCATTTATTGAAGAAAAGTCATCTTAAGGTATATTTTATCTCTTGTTTACTGTTTTATTGCTTAATCAAGCGTTTTATGCTAGGTTTAGTGTGTTATTTGGTGAATATGATTAGTTTTGCTAGCTTGGATTTGAATGTTGTTAGTTTAGTGCTTGTTAATATGATTAGTGACTAAGTTCTTCTGGGCTTGGGGGTTTAATGGCCCCTAATGAAGTCTAACCTTGAAGGTTTAGAGAAAGGGGGTGATTATTTTGGGTTTAAGGATTCTCTCACCTTTTACCTTATCATTATGGAAGGTTTGGTTGTCTGGAAAGTTGTCAAAACTCCTCTAACACATTGATTTGGGTCCTTGGTGGAGTGGTTAACCTTACTTTCATGAGAATGAGAGTTAGGTTGATTAGGGGTGTTGAACTAATTATTCCTAATTGCTTTCCTTCATGGAAATGAGGGAAGGTAATTAGGTTTCAATCTAATGTCTCCTTTGGAAGAGGGAGCTTAGAATGGTTTAAATTTATCAACAACTCATTCCTGGCCTTGTTTGATCACTCCTTCTTCCTTTATCTTCTAGGGTTAGGCTAAGTTAGGTGGCTAGAATAACCCCCCGGGTCCTTCTCTCTTGTGATTTTCTCTTGAGTGTTAATTTCTTGTTGTTTTTAGTTTAGTTAACCTAAATCTCCTCTTTGGTGAAAACTCTTGTTTATTCCGAACTCTTTCGCTTAAAACGGATCAATCTTGGCCTAGTTCCCTGTGGATACGATAATTAAACCCCGGCTATACTATAGCTTATCAGATTACAATTTCCGAAAATCTCAAAAGAAGGAAATTAGATCGAAGCAGTTTGGAAAGAAAAGCAGAACACGAAGATGGAAAGAATCATCCCCAACGTCTCTAACCGGCTGATATCAAGAGAACACTTATAAATAGAAGACTTGAGGATTGAAGAAGATTAACGATTCCAAGCAAGTAATCGGGTGTTTGAAAAACAAAGAGTGTTATGTTTTTGTGTTCTTTTTTCGAGTAGAAAGAAGAGATTTTTGTGAGAATTATATTTGAGTTTAATCAAATCCTAAACGGAATTATGTTTTGATTAGCGTTTGCACTAGAACTGTAGTTGGTGCTTATTCATTCATATTCGTTCTTGAAAGTGCCCTCTGCTCTGAGTTGCCTAAGGACGTTTACCTTAGGCAACCATCATACATCAGTTTTGTAATCTGTTCTGAGGAAATAAAGGAGGTTATTCAGTTTCACGTTATTTGTCCTTTATTTCAGCTTACTTTGCTATACTTTAAGTTGAATCTTAATATGAAGAGATTAAGAATTCGAACGTCATTTACTCTTAAGTATTTGTGCAGAAATTTTCATAACCCTATTCACCCTCTCTAGGATTCTTTCATTCTTGATGTGTTTGACTGCAGATATAATATGGTTACTAATATCGTTGAAAGGAAGGAGTATGTAGACATATAACACATACCTTCTGGCGGCAACGGAGAGTAGAGAGAGAGCCCCCATGGAAATGCAGTTAACATTAATTTGTTGAATCCTTGGTTGCTGCTGCTTCTTCACTCAACTCTACCAATAGGTTGTAGGTCCAATATACATATGTTAGTAATGGTGAAGATATTTTGATATGTGGATGGCATTGGCTTCATACGTACGTACTGATCATATATCCTTCTTTTTGTTGTTTGCATGCAAGTATGATTGGCGACATTGAGCCCTTTTTGTCTGATAGCTTCACCAACATTAACGAAAATGATAAATATCTTGGGGTAAAACATATTTTAAGTATCTTGCCTTTGTATAAAATCTATATATTTATAAATTTAATTTAAAAAAACTTATATGATTGACTTTTATAGTTATGATAATACATATAAATGGTATAAAATCATACATTTATCTAAATTTTTTAAAATTTACAAAAAAGTCTAAAATATACCCAATGGATGAGGTTCATTTGTTATGGTCTCAATTTTAATTGTTGGCGTAGTCAACACATTCCAAGCTTCTTTTAATTGATAATTAATAATAATTGTTAAAAAAAAATTGGGGTTAAAAATAATAATAAGTATTAATTTCATTATGAGCAAGACACTTAAGTTGTGTCTTGCCCCAAACACATATCATCACTCACTAATTAACATTCTATCTGAGGTTGTTTCTGGCCATCATGCTCAGTGCTCACCCCAATGCTTCTGGACACTGTCACCTAAAAATCAGTATATTACGGTCCAAAAATCAAATAAGATACTATGAATGCATTTACATAATATCAAACATATTATGTTAATTTTTAAAAGTTACAATGAATTAAAGTATTGAGAGAGTAATAATTGAGCTTCAATTGATAGATTATCAATCAGGAGTTGCTTTGATCATTGAGGCTAGGGATGAACCCAGCATTGACAATGGTGAATCCACCATCAACCACCAAATTATGCCCACTAACATATCTAGACTCATCGCTTCCTAAATACAGTGCAGCACATGCGACATCTTCTTTCCTGCACACCGGCCCTCTAAAATTCGAATAAAGCTTGGTATCAAAGTCGTCATCCTTCTCAAAGTCCAACGCCTTCCTCGACAGAGGCGTTGGCACCACGTGTGGGGAGATGCAGTTGACTCGGACCCCAAACCGGCCCAGCTCGACGGCTGTGTTCTTCATAAGGCCCACCACGCCGTGCTTCGATGCCACGTAAGCATGCGGTATATTCTCCATGCCCATGACCGAGCCAGTACTACCCATGGTGATAATGCTACCTTGGCCCGTGGGGACCATGACTCGAGCCGCGTGCTTAGTCCCCAAATAGGGGCCCACGATGTTGACCCGGAGCACCTCCTCGAACCGGGTCGTGTCGGTGTCTATAATGCTCGATATCATGGGCCCCGCAATGCCCGCATTGTTGAACATGATGTCGAGCTTTCCGTACTTGGAGACGGCGAAGTCCACGGCTTGCTTCACGTCTGCTTCATTTGTGATGTCGCAGTGGAGGAATGATGACGATGTTCCCAAGTCTTTGGAGACGGCGTGGCCTAAGTTGTCTTGGATGTCGATGATAATCACTTTGGCGCCGTGTTGGGTGAATAGTTGGGCAGTGGACTCGCCTATGCCACTTGCCCCGCCGGTGATCATTGCCACTTTGCCTTCCAGCCTAAAAAGAATCATGGACTAAGTTTAGATAAAAATTTAAAAGTCAGTCTTTTGTTTTGTAATACCCTAACCTCCTCTTTTCTTTTTTCTCTAGAAAATCCTAACCTCCATCTCCTTGAAGAGACTACCATCAATTTTTTTGTCAATGTTAAGCCCTAATTTACTTGATTTATATCCCAATTATTAGTTTGATTTTACGTTTACGCAAAGAAAGTTAGTCTCTTCTTTTGTAAGATATTTTTTGTATCACTATTTAGGGTTTTTAGTCTCTTTCTAGAGTTTTTTTTGTTCAGTTGGTGTGGTCTAATACGTTAGATGAAGATCGACTTTCGAATCGCTATAGCACGGGTTGTGAGATTCTCCATCAATGGTAAAGATGCAGACTCATCAAAGAAAGATGCAGAGTCATCGAAGAAAGATGCAAAGTTATCAAAGAAATTGGAGTCGAAAATTAGTAAGATTAGTATTAGTTATTTTGGAAGTTGAATTTCATATCTATTTTTAAATCTACAATTGTTCAATTACGATTTTCATTGTAAGTGCCGTATGGCTTGCTATTAATGAAATCGTCATGTTTAATTTCAAAAAAAAAAAAATTTAAAGTTGAGTGTGGTAAATTTGGCTGGAATTGGGTAAAAGCTTTTTTTTTATTACTCTTGGGTAAAATTTGGCCCGCTTGATCACTGGCCCCCTATCTTATGGCCTTGTGGGTAATCATCAATAATTAAGCTTTACAAGCCTGTATGTATTCCCCATAGTGAATTGGTATTGGAAATAACTATAAAACGCTGAAGCGGGATTTGATTGTCAAGTCTTGTGCCACAAATCAATAGTGAGCCACGCCCAGATTATCGATGTTATCGGTTGCTATTAGAACCAGAGTCACCGGAAAATCACATCCCAAAACATCTCACAATTTGATGGTAATTCACGGGGGAGAGAAAACAAATAATGGTTGAATTCTTGTCATAACACCAAATGCCTCTAACAAAGACATATATATAGGTTGACTTTTCTGGTGAATCCCAAACTGAATGGGAAGTAACTGTATTTGGATAGGAATTTCATTCTTATCCATTTACAACCCTTTATATATTATGTAGTTGTCATCAATAACTAACACCCATCATCCCACAATTTCACCGAATGATAAATTTTTATTTCCACCAAGACTTTAACTTTAGTGGGAAGGTTAAATGATAGGGGTGATTGTCTTCTGACTGCCACCTATTGGGTAACTGAATTGGATAAAGCGATAAATAATCCACCCAAAGAAAAACTATCCAACAAATATATACATATACATATACATATGCATACCGTCTAGCAGCAGCCGATAGTAGAGAGACAATCCCCATGGATAAATAAATAACTAGACTTTGCTGAATCCTTGATTGCTTCTTCTTCTTCTTCTTATTCTTCTTCTTCTTCTTCTTGTTCCCCTCAACTCATTCAGAATGCATATGTTTAGTAATAAGAAGTGGAGATATATATTTTGATGCGTGGTTGCTCTTGCTTCATATTTGAAACGTTTCTATTGCTTGCATTTGAGTATGATTGGCCACACTGGAGCCCATTTCGTGTAATATCTTCATCAATTTAATTGACTGGTTTGTCTCCAGTAATACAAGTTGTATAGTAAATCATGACTACTGTCAATGTCTTCTATTCATCTAATATGTCGTGGACCTCGTGGTACATGTAAAAGTCTTTGTAAAAATGTACTCCCTCCGTTCCATGTTAATTGTTATAATTTTTACTTTCACGATCTTTAATCTCACTCTTTGATTAATAATTTCTTACATAATATGTTATTAACAATTCCAATATTATACTTGTATGATAGTATTTTTCGTTATGAATCTAATGGTGGTAATTTTATATAACAATTCAATGTATATGTTGAGAAATTTATTGTCAAAATTTTTAAAATTTGACTGTATAATTTCCAAAGACGACAGCATTTGTCAAAGGAGAAAAGACCAAAATCAACTTGATAAGAGTGCAGATACATTGCCCATTGCTGCAATCTTTCATATTGTGGCCATGTCCTGCAAGTGAATATCCACGTTACAGACCAAAATCCCATGCTAAAGAAGATGACAAGAACAGAAACGAAGCTCAATATCATGTTATGTAGATATCGATGAATCACTACTACAATTATGTGTATTATCAATCATTTTTTTTCAAACCAATTAAAAATGGTTGGAAAAATCAACAGTTTAGCAATCATTTCATATATTTTTTTTAATTTTTCGACTATTTTTCAAATTTTATGTCAGAAAATGGTTGGAAATTTTCCGACCATCATTTTTCCTACTGTTTGAAAATTATTGGAAAAACAGTCGGATTCCCAACTATTTTCGAACAGTAAGAAAATGATTGGTAGAAAATAGTTGGAATATTTAAAAAATGGAAAATTTCATTTGGTAGGCTTCAACTTTTACCGATTCCAACTTGTCAATCA
This sequence comes from Portulaca oleracea, assembly GCA_029582165.1. Classification (NCBI taxonomy): domain Eukaryota; kingdom Viridiplantae; phylum Streptophyta; class Magnoliopsida; order Caryophyllales; family Portulacaceae; genus Portulaca; species Portulaca oleracea. The sequence continues at coordinate 34,428,502 of CM055886.1, forward strand.
CTTTTTAAACTATTCCAAGTGATAGGTTTATTTTGAATATTCCATTTCATGAGCTTCTTCTTATACCGTTATTAAAATATGGATTATTGGATGATAATACACTGAACTTTAGGGGTATTTGACAATAATGCACTGAACTTTTTTCTTGGACTCTAATACACTAAACTTTGAGGGTATTGGACAATAACGCACTCAGACCAATTCAACTGGTAGTTGACGCGGTGACTGTCCTATTTTGAGGTGTCGTTTTTCTATTTTTTTCAGAAACACATAAGCAGGATGACTAATATTTTTTTTTTGGAAAAAAATAGAAAAACGATACCCAAAGTGGGACAACCACCGCGTTAACCCCCAGTTGAATTGGTCTGAATGCATTATTGTCCAATACCCTCAAAGTTCAGTGTATTAGAGTCCAAGAAAAAAGTTCATTGCATTATTGTCCAATAGCCCTAAAGTTCAGTGTATTATCATCCAATAATCCTTAAAATATTGTTCGCAAAACATTCATCTTCTCTCAATTTCATTTAGCTCTTCCTATTAATTTTACACTTGACTCATTTGGAATTATGTGTAAACTTGAAAAAAATACTGTACCATCTTCCTCACTATTCACTAACTATTTGTTCCCAATTTTTTACTCTGGGGTTATATATAATCAAGATCTGTTTTGTCAATGTAGGTTGGCCAAGATTTTATCGTTATAAATATAAGTATTTATATAAATATAGTAAAAAAAAACACAGTTAACAGTTATTTTTAATTATGAGAAATTTTATTTGGTAGAATTCCACTTTTGCCGATTTCAACTTGTCAACCACTTTTTAAACTATTTCAAGTGGTAGACTTATTTTGAAACTTATTCCATTTCATGAGCTTCTTCTTATACCGTTATTAAAATATTGTTCGCAAAACGTTCCTCTTCTCTCAATTTCATTTTGCTCTCTCTACAAATCTCACACTCGACTCTTTGGAATAATATCTAAAGTGTCTTACAACTATGCATAGTTTTTAAAGTACTATAAAACTTGGAATAATTTTTAACGTTTTCAAAATAGGTTTACCATTTGGAATAATTTTCAAAATAAGCCTACCACTTGGGATAGTTAAAAAGTGGTTGACAACTTGGAATAGGCAAAAGTTGAAGCCGACCAAATGGAATTTTCCTATTTTCTTTTATGGGAAATTGTATTATAATAATACGAACTTTTGGCCATATAAGACTAAATAATAAGAATTTTTGCTTTGGTGATAAATAATACGAACTTGAACCCCATGTTACTCTGAACAGTACGCCACCGAGTTAAGTTGAACTTAACTCGGCGGCGGAGAAGGTGTGACTAGGCTTGAATTTTGACGGTTCCCCACACCTTCTCCGCCGCCACGTGACCCGCCGAGTTAAGTTCAACTAAACTCGGTAGCGTACTGTTCATAGCAACTTGGGGTTAAAGTTCGTATTATTTATCACCAGATCAAAAGTTCGTATTATTTTGTCTTATATGGCCAAAAGCTCGTATTATTAAAATCCAATTTCCCTTTTTTAATACATCTAATAAATATGTTGTTCTTATAGTTGACAAATATATGTAATTACTTAATTAAAAAAATTATTTAAAATCATAAAAATGTTTGACAATTCAAAAGCGTTACTACCTTCGTCCCATATAGTTGTCTTCCTTGAAAATATTGTAGTTAAATTTATAAACTTTTGACCATCAATTTCTCAATATATATAATAATGTGTTAAACAAAATTATTATTATTAGATTCATAACGAAAAATATTATCATAAATATGTAACATTGTAATTGTCAATAAAAATTTATCAATCGAAGAGTAACCTTAAAGATATGATAGTCAACAAAAGAATAAAATATATGAAACGGAAGGAATATTGACCATCTTGATTTAACACAAGTATCATTGTGCAAACTCTAACAAAAAAGACAATGATATGTGTTTTGAATCAAAATGATTAATTAATAACCATCTTTGTTTTTTTATTGGAATTAATAACCATCTTAACTTGCTTGTAATTCAATATAAAAGACATTTTTTTGATACTACCTCCGGCCCTAAATAAATGTCGAATTCTCTGACCATCTTGAGAGAGTAATAATTGAGTTTCCATTAATAGATTATCAATATGGAATGGCTTTGATCATTGACTAGCGAACCCAGCATTGACAATTGTCAATCCGCCATCAACCATCAGATTATGTCCGCTAACATAACTAGACTCATCGCTTCCTAAATACAATGCAGCATAGGCTACATCTTCCTTCCTGCACACCGACCCTCTAAGATTCGAATAAATATTGGCATCGAATTCATCGTCGTTCTCAAAGTCCAACGCCTTCCTCGACAAAGGCGTCGGTACCACGTGGGGGGAGATGCAGTTGACCCGGACCCCGAACCGGCCCAGCTCGACCGCCGTGTTCTTCACGAGGCCCACCACACCGTGCTTCGATGCCACGTAGGCATGCGGTGTTTTCTCCATGCCCACGACCGAGACAGTACTAGCCGTGGTGATAATGCTGCCTTGGCCCGTGGGGACCATGACTCGAGCTGCATGCTTGGTTCCCAAAAAGGGGCCCACGAGGTTGACCCGGAGCACTTCCTCGAACCGGGCCGTGTCAGTGTCCGTAATGCTCCCTATCATGGGCCCCGCCATGCCCGCGTTGTTGAACATGATGTCGAGCTTTCCATGCTTGGAGATGGCGAAGTCCACAGCTTGCTTGACGTTTGCTTCGTTGGTGACGTCGCAGTGGAGGAATGATGACGAAGTTCCCAAGTCTTTGGAGACGGCGTGACCTAAGTTGTCTTGGATGTCGGCGATGATGACTTTTGCGCCGTGTTGGGTGAATAGTCGGGCAGTGCACTCGCCTATGCCACTTGCCCCGCCGGTGATCATTGCCACTTTGCCTTCCAGCCTAAAAAGAATCATCAAGTAAGTTTAGATAAATATTAAAAAGTTAGTGTCGTAAATTTGGGAGGAATTGGGTAAAGGCTTTATTTTACTACTCTCGGGTAAATTTGGCCCGCTCGATCACTGCCCCCTATCTTACGGGTAATCATCAATGATATATTAAGCTTTATAAGCCTGGATGCATTCCCCATTGTGAATTGATATCGGAAATATCTCTAATGCGGAAGCGGAATTTGATTGTCGAGTCTTGTTTCAAAAATCAACAATGAGTCACGCCCAAATTATCAATGTAGTTAGTGGCTACTAAAACCAGAGTCACCAGAAAATCACACTCCAAACCGCTCACAGTTTGATGGCAATTCACAAGGGAGAGAAAACAGATAATGGTTGAATTTTTATCATAACACTAAATGTCTCTCGTGAGAGACATATATTAGGGGATCCAAGGCGGGAGCCCACTTCAACTGAGGCTAATGGTATACAAGTTAAGTGAGGTTCCATTTTAAAACCAATTGGTGTTAAGAGGAGTAGCCCACTTGACTTATATACCATGTCCTTTCTATTTACTTTTTCGATGTGTGACATTTTTATTCATAGGTGAATCCAACAATAAATAAATAAATAAATATATATATATATATATATATATATATATATATATATATATATATATATATATATATATATATAAGTACTTGACTTTTCTGACGAATACCACACTGAATGGGAAGTAACTGTATTTGGATAAGAATGAAGATCCATTTCCAGCTCTTTATTATGTGACTATCAATAATTAACACCCAACAACCCCACAATTGCACCGAACGGGAAATTTTTATTTCCACCAAGACTTTAACCATAGTAGGAATTTTAAATAATAAGGGTGATTGTCATTTGACTACCACATTTTGAGTAATCGAATTAGATAAAGCGATAATAATCCACCCAAAGAAAAACTATCAAGCAAATATATACATATACATATACATACCTTCTGGCAGCAGCCGATAGCAGAGAGACAGTCCCCATGGATAAATAAATAGCTAGACTTTGTTGAATCCTTGATTGGTGGTTCTTCTCCTTCTTCCCCTCAACTCATTAAGAATGCATATGTTTAGTAATGAGAGATGAAGATATTTTTGATACGTTTATGTATGTTTAGAACAAGTAAATGTGAAGTTATTTTGATGCGTGGTTGTTCTGGCTTCATGTGATACGCTTTTATTGCTGCAAGTGAGTAATACGATTGGCCTCAATGGAGTCCATTCCGTGTAATACAAGTTGTAATAAATGACTACTGTCGATGCATGTTTTCTATTCATCTAGTATGTCGTGTTACATACTTACATGTAAAAGATTTTGTAGAAATCTAATATTGTTTTGGTGCGGCATTTGTTAAAGGAGAAAATACCAAAATCAACCGGATAATAGTGCAGATAAATTGTACATTACTGCAATCTTTTCATATTATATCCGTGTCCTGCAAGTGAATATCCACTGCTATTTCCCATGCTAAAGAAGATGATAAGAATAGAAATGAATCATAACAAAATATATTATATGTGCTCGGTGTATATGCTCCAAACATTTGTCAGTAAAAGAGTGAACAATACTTGTATAAGAGTTAACAACTAAGTATCCATAGGTGAACTAATCTATCCCTAAGACCTAGGTGGTCCACCTTAATTAAGACCTTATTCTTTTATACAGTTGACTGGTTGCGGTACCACAACACACCGCATTTTGCCTCAACCCACCACAACATACTAATTCACCACAACTTACCACAACCTACCACAATCAATTTTTTCACATTTATCAATATAATTTACAGTTATAAAAAACAAAACCCACCACAACTCCACCACACCCACCACAATTCCACCATATCGCACCGCGCCATACCACAGTCAGTAGTATAAAAAAACCAGGGTCTAAATGGACTAATAGCATCATATATCAATATGAAATGAAAAAAGTTTGCTAAAAATTCAAATATATTATATTCTACCTATAAAAAGTTCGCTCAAAAGTCAAATATGTTATATTCTACCTAGAAAAGGTTTGGTAAAAAGTCTGAATATCAGCATACGTAAGTGGTAGGGCTGTCCATGGTTAACCTAAACCGTAAATTTAAACCGAAAACCGGTCAAACCAAACCGGTTAACCGGTAGGAGTTTTTGATTTTTATAGTTTCGGTTAACCAAACTGGTATTAGCGGTTTAGGTTTCGGTTTTAAATTTTTGAAAAACGGTTAACCATGGTTAACCGGTTATATGTAATTAAAAAAAATGAATTTACCTACTGTCTTAGTCTGTCTGTCTCAATGTCTGATTGTTCATGTTTGGGAATTTTGGCGAAATTCAAAAGCAAAAAAAGAGCGCCCCTTTTTTTTATTTTTTAAAAATTTATAATTTTTACTCGTCTCCTAACCCTAAACCGGTTGTAAACCTGATACCGGAGTAAACCGCGGTTAACCGCAGGTTTAGATTTAGTTTAGGTTTCTGATTTTCAAAAGCGGTTAACCGCTTTAGGCAGTTAAGCTTTAGGTTTGTAAAAACTATAAACCCCAAAAGCGGTTAACCACTAATGCAGTTAACCGTAATAGCCGTTAACCACTTTTGGACTCCCTTAGTAAGTGGGGCTATAAAATAGCAGCAAATTTAGGGTTGGTTAGATATTTTGTATATATAATGTGAAAATTCTACCATAGTTGAATTTATTTTCAACTATGGTAGTTGAAAATTTTATACCACTCATTTATTAAAAATAAATCATATTTTAAAAAAAAATTTATATCCTCCTAAACATGGTTAATTATTGTATCAAGTTACATTGATCAGCCTACATTGATTTTGAATTTTTATGGTAAAATTATGATCTTTTCACTTTTCAACTATGATAGTTGAAAAAAAGTCAACTATGGTAGAATTTCCTTTAAAATATTCAATTTTGTAAAAAATTATAACTTAACATATATATTTACTTATTGTAACAAGCCCTATGGTGAATATATATATTAATTTTAATTTTTAATGGCAAAATTAAGGGTAATTATACATTTCAACTACCATAATTGAAATTAAATTCAACTATGGTAGAATCTCCCATAATAATATGTTATATTCTACCTAAAAATGTAGGATTGTAAAACCAACCTAACTACGTAAAAATTGGAGTCATCGAATAAAACAAAATGATATGAGTCTTGAAAAACAATACCTTCACTTAGGTTATGTTTGGCAACTAGCTGATAGCTGATAGGCGATAGCTATTAGCTTGTAACTGTTAGCTGATAGCTTTTTGAATTAGTTGTTTGATTGGGTTAGTTAATTGCAGAAAAAGTGTTTGGTAAAATAGCTTTTTGTGAAAAGCTACCTCAAAAAGTTTCATCAATTAGTTTTTTAAAAACTAGCTTTTTGAATCCAAAAAGCTAATATAAAAAAGGGAAATTGGACGGTAATATACCGACCTTTAGGAGTGTTGAATAGCAATATACCGACCTTTACTTTTGGACAATAATATCACTGACCTTTATAGTTTGATGACATTAATGTACCTTCAAGGATTTTGCCCGATCTTCATCTCTTCATGTTCCTCAAACAAGCTATCTCCTCCGTCAATTTTCCCACTTCATCAGTGAAATCATGCTTTATCTCCTTCACAAATGTTTTTTTGCTGTTTTGCCCGATCTTCATCTCTTCCAGTTCAGCAACTAATGCTTCAACTTTTTCTTCCATTAATTTTATCAATTTTATCAAATTGATAATAAATTGTGTATGATCACAAACTAATGCTTTATTGATTTTCCCACTTCATCAGATAAATCATGATTTCACTAATGAAGTGGGAAAATTGATGGAGGAGATGGCTTGTTTGCTGAACTGGAAGAGATGAAGATCGGGCAAAATCCTTAAAGGTACATTAATGTCACCAAACTCTAAAGGTCAGTGATATTACTGTCCAAAAGTAAAGGTCGGTATATTGCTATTCAACATCCCTAAAGGTCGATATATTACCGTCCAATTTCCCTATAAAAAACTACTTACCAAACACCTCAATTAGTTTTTTTAACTTTGGTCAAAAAACTAAAAACTATCCAAAAAATTAAAAGATACCCAAAAATTTGGGTAGCCAAACACCCCCTTATACTTTTCATATCCATAAGTCAGTAACATAATAATCAATCTTCAGTTCATAAATTCAATATAAAATTATAAGTACTCCAAATCCATAAGTCATTTACACTCCTTCATGGTCGATGGTTTATTCTATTTCTACGTGGCATTTTGGACCACTTCAATTATCAAAAAAAGAAAATACTGGGTGATTATGATCTGTACTTGATGAATGAAAACAAGCCACTGAAGACAGTGATGAAGAGAGTTATCCTAGAGAATAGTGTGTGGCCATGAGCACTGCCACACTTCAACCTTCTCCCTTACTTTTTCTCTGTTTCTTGTAAATTGATAATATTCACACAGATTGGAGAAAACCGCAAAGTATAGATCGAATTAATGGCAATGACAATGTTGCAGCTGCAAGCATTCCTCAACCCAGAAACCCTAGCTTGTTCAAAACCACTGTTTTTCACACCCAGAAACAATTCATCAAACCCAGTTCTTTATATTTCTCTCAAACCAAAACTCAGATCAGTAAGGAAGCCCCTTGAAGCAGTAACAACAGATAATATTGCAGTAAGTAAAGATCAGGATGAAGATGATGAAGAAGAAGATGACGTGTTTGTGGGCCCAGCCAACCAAGCTGAGGTCAGAGGGGAGAGACTGGTGGCGGACTACGATTGGACGGAGGAATGGTATCCTCTGTATCTGACCAAGAATGTTCCAGAAGATGCGCCGTTGGGTCTTACGGTGTTCGATAAGCAGCTGGTTCTGTATCGTGACGGTGAAGGTCAGCTCAGATGTTATGAAGATCGTTGTCCACATAGGTGTATATCTTATCAAGATTTAAATTGTTGCTTATTGATGTCAGATGAAAGATGAGGTTTTTATGCAAAGTATTGATTAATGGGTTCATGAATGTACATTATGATCCGTATGTGCTGAAATTGGTCTAATTTTGATGGGTATTAGTGATTGTGTTGTGGTATAGGCTGGCGAAACTTTCAGAAGGGCAGCTGGTTGATGGAAGACTAGAATGTTTGTATCATGGTTGGCAATTTCAAGGTGAAGGCAAATGCGTCAAGATCCCTCAGGTCTGTTCCTCTGCATTTTCTCCAATCATGTTCCAAAGTTATGTTAGACGATCTCGCCTGCCGTTTTAATTAGAGTTAGCAATCGGGTGAATCAGTTTAGGTTCGAATTCAGGTGCGTTGAATATTGGTTTATGTTGGCATTGGGTGGGCTGATTTCCACTCGATTTGGGTGCCGCTTAGAGGTACGAGTTGGCTTCGGGTGAGTTTTATTTGGGTTGGTTCAAGTGAGGTCCTTGCCGATTAGGTTCTAGTTTGATCTTAATCGGGTCACCTTTTCATGTTGCGATTCAATTCGGGTTCAGGTCAAGAGCGAATCATTCATTCATGTGTCGATTCGGGTTGGGTTTTTTTGAGTTCGGTTCTCAGTTTTGTTTTGTCAGATTTAATTATACGATATGAGCTACTTATAAAGCGGACACTCCCCAAATCTAACTTTGGAAAAAACTGCATTCTATTGGATTTCTTGTTTTTCCCCAACTAACACTTTCTCATTGCTTTCATATCCTCCAAACTCACAGCTTCCATCCGGAGCCAAAATCCCGAAGCAAGCATGCGTTCGATCATACAACATCCAAGACTCCCAAGGGGTTGTCTGGGTTTGGATGTCCCAACGAACCCCACCCAACCCCGACAAACTCCCATGGTTCGAACACTACGCCCGACCCGGATTCCAAGACATCTCGACCACCCACGAACTCCCCTACGACCACTCCATCCTCCTTGAAAACCTCATGGACCCGGCCCACATACCCATCTCCCACGACTGGACCGCCAAACGCGAAAACGCCCAACCCCTGCTTTTCAACGTCACCGAGCGAACCCACCACGGGTTCGCGGGTCATTGGGGCAACCAATCCGACAACTCCATGCCGAACTTCCTCCGGTTCGACGCCCCCTGCGTCTTCCAAAACAACCGAGAAACGGTCAATGACAAAGGCGAGAAACACTACTTTAGTTTCCTGTTCCTCTGTCGGCCGACAGGACAGGGGAAGTCCATGATCATTGTCCGCTTCGGGGGAACGGTCAGGTCCCCCCTCGCGAAGATCTTCCCGGAGTGGTACTTCCACCAGAACGCGAGCAAGATCTTCGAACAAGACATGGGGTTTCTATCCTCCCAAAACGAGGTTCTGATGAAAGAAAAGGTCCCGACCAAGGAACTGTACTTAAACCTGAAGTCGTCGGACACGTGGGTGGCGGAGTACAGGAAGTGGATGGATAAGGTGGGCCATGGGATGCCGTACTATTTCGGACATTCCACAGTTTCGCCCCCTGAAACTCCTGCAGTCGTGGAGCACGCGCCGGCTGGACTAGTATCTTCGCTGTCTGCTTCGTCCCCTGCGAAAGGCGGGGTTGGAGATATGTACGGTCCGAACTTGACCAACAGGTATTATAGACATGTTGTTCATTGTAAAGGGTGTCGTAAAGCGGTGAAGGGGTTTGAAGCGTGGAAAAATGTAATGTCTGTTGTGGCTCTTTTGTCGACCGGGGTTGCGATTCTGGTTCAGGGAAGACAGTGGAAGACGTTGTTTATGGTGACTACGGCGTTGTGTTTGGGTGGAGTGTATGTATGCTTGGGTGTAGTGAGGTTGAATACTACTAATTTTATAAGGAATCACAGGAGACTGTAGAAGTTGGTGTTTGTTGAGCATATATGTTATGTTATTATGTGCGTGGGGGTTATCAGGGAACGAGCACAGAAAGGGATTGTGCCAATTGAGGTTGTAACTTCATTAGGAAGTCCATTCTGAAATATTGAAAAGAAAATGGTGCAATTCTGCCTCAGATTAAATTTTTTAAAAGCATAGAATGATGTAATATATGATACTACATATATATATATATATATATATATATAGTTACGTGATGTCAAATTCATGGGTAAAAAAGTATTTGAGTAAAAGTTAAATTTTGGTAACTTTTGGTAAATTGATGTTAATATGTCAAAATTATTTTTTTTTAATTTTTTTAAGTTTGATAAATTTTGGTAAATTTAGGTACAAACTGGTAAATTTGAATAAATTATATTTATTCATAAATTTGACAGGGCCTTAAAGTTTTAATATTGGACCATGAAGTCCAATATTTGCGGACTTTGTTGGCTTGGATGGTTGTTTTGGGCCATGTGCCTGAATCATAAAAAAAGAAAAAAGTAAATGACCATGAAAGATGATTCGGAAATTAAATTGATAGAAAAGTTTTCTAAAATCATGAAATCTTAATTTATATTAAAAAATGGGACTCACATTAATAAGTTTGCATGAGCATATTTAAATGCTTCTTTTTTTTGCGATTTACTACCCGAAAATTTGAGCAAAAAGGGAGGAGATGACAGAGAATAAGAGAAAGAAAGAACAGAGAAGGAGGGTGATGGATTAGAGAGAGAAAATGAGAGAGAAGAGGGAGAAGTCATGGCCGACTTGATGGAATGAGAGGAGAGGGAGGAGATGATAGAGGATAAGAGAAAGAAAAAGTAATAAGGGTGGGAGGATGGATTAGAGAGAGAAAATGAGAGAGGAGAGGGAGAAGCGATGGCTGGTTGGCTGGAAGGAGAGGGAGGAGAGAGAAAGAGGTTGAAAGAGAGAGAATAAAAATGGGGAGGGTGAGGTGGTAAATCAAAGCTAACTGGATAACTGATAAAATATCAACATACACTCTTCCGTCGCCACGTCAGCGCGCCACCGACTTGTTCAATTTTTAACTCAGTGGCGTGTTACAGGAATCTAAGAGACCCAAAATTCATATTATTGAGAAACAAATCTAAAGTTAAGATTGTTAAGTCTATTATTGGCAAAATTATGGGTCAAAGTTAAGATTATGTAAATTCAATTTCCCTTATATTTTTCATTCTTTCCTATATTATTTTTATTTTTTTCATTCATGTCCCTATAAATCTAATGATGTACAGTTATTAAAAGAATTTTTAAGTCATTTTTTTAAGAATTCAAGCAATTATGATGATTTTTTATAAAAGGAATAAAAGTAAAAAAATCATGAAAACTCGTAAAAGATAAAAAAAAATTGGTAAAAATGTCGCAAATTCATTAAAAATTATAGTAAAGTGTTATACTAAATTTTGATTCTAGTGACTCAAAATTGTAGTAACTCAAAATCTATGATATTAGATGTTGGGTTTTATGGCCCAAAATCTCCTTAATTGAAGGAATTGGACGCTACCAACGCTAGCCTATCTCTTCCGGACACTGGCAGCGTGACGACCAGGAGGTTTCACATGTGAAACGCTGTCAGTGTCGACTATGGCGCTGCCAGCGCTTCTGCAGTCGGTTGAGTAGCAGCGGGGTTTTTTGTTTATCCTTTCTAGGTTTTTAATTATATTTAACCTAGTTTCCTTTTTTTTACTCTACTATAAATATAGGTTATTATTAATCTATATACTTACTTGTATTGAGAGATATTCACCTATAATCATCCCTAGTTTACGAGAGTCTACGAGAATCCATATAATTCTCCTCTTGTAATATCTCCTTTTGCTAGGGGAATATTTTCTCTGTTGTCTATGGTTTTTTCCCGTATTAGGGTTTCCACGTAAATCTTGTATCCCCTTTAATATCTATTTGAATTTTCCTTAACCATACTATCTTTCTTAATTGTTCATCTCTATATTTTTCTTCATATTAGAAATCAAAAAATGACTAAAGGGTACTCATATTTTGATGTAATTATTTTAAGGGTCCTGTATTTTGATAAATAATTTTTGGGTGACATTATCTTTGTTGTAATTATTTTTAGGGGACATTCCGATCTATTTTCCGGCGAAAAAAACATTAATTGCAGTATTTATTGTTGATTAGGGTTATGCATCTTTGACTAGCCCTAGATATTAAGACCTAAAATGATAATTGATTTCAATTAAAACAACCATAATTACAAAAATCATTGTTTCGCCCATTTTTAAACCGGAAAATTAGCCGGAATGTCCCCAGTAAATAATTACCACAAAGGTAATGTCATCCCATAATGATTTGTTAAAATATATGGCCCTTAAAATAATTACATCAAAATATAGGGACCTGTTAGTCATTTTTTGTATTAGAAATTATTGTTATATAATTGATGAACATTTAGAAGATTAGAATACAGTTTTCCTCATTTATATTCATCAAGTGAGGGGATTATAGTCCAAGAATATTCTAGTATTGTGAATAGAAGAAACTACTGGATGAAAGGAATATATGACTCCGACAAACTGCAAGACAAGAGGCCAGGAGGGACATTATTCGACAGACTAATGTGTGGCCATTAGCAGTACCACTACCACCCTTCTCTTTTTCTGTCTCTCTCACACTCTCAGTCTTATCGTGTATCTCTTCCCTTCTCTTTAATTCCACTCCAACTTGAATTTATACTCTTCCCAGACCCAATTAGTCTTATGTTCTTATCCCACAACGACAACAATGTTGCAACTCCAATCATCATTCCTCCACCCAGAAACCCCTCTCTTTTCCTCCTCACCCAAACATCTCAGAAAAATTAATTCATCAAACCCAGTTTTCTGCAATATCTCTCTCAAACCCAGAAATAATAATTCATCAAACCCAAAACCCAGATCAGTAAGGAACCCCCTTCAAGCAATTGCAGCAGATGATATTGCAGTAAGTAAAGAAGATGAAGAAGAAGATGACGTGTTTGTGGGCCCAGCCAGCCAAGCAGAGGTACGAGGGGAGAGACAGGTGGCGGACTATGATTGGACGGAAGAGTGGTATCCTCTGTATCTCACCAAGAATGTTCCAGAAGATGCGCCCTTGGGTCTTAGTGTGTTTCACAAGCAGTTGGTTCTGTATCGGGATGGTGAAGGTGTGCTCAGATGCTATGAAGATCGTTGTCCACACAGGTATATATCCTATTTTATCCCTGATTCAGAATTTAAATTCAGTTTTTGTGGTTGAAATAATGTTAAATTGATTGTATTGAGGGGAGTGATGAAGTTGTTTATCATCCAGCCATGCATATCAGTCACAGTAAAAGTGAGATCTTTTATGTATAGAAATATAATAGTAATGTTCTGGCTGCAATTTGTGGATTGTGTGTTGGCTCTCCTGAAATGTTGTCAAGCCGAATTTTAACATTGACCGATTTGAAAAAAGATTGGGTCTGGTTGTAAATTGTTCGTCAAAGTTTTAATATTATGGATTTGATTGAAGATTCGAACACTATTTCTTATATCAAAAATGATAAACATCTTACCTCAAGATGGTTCTTAACCATCTTACATCTCACCTAATCATTCATAAAATTAAATATAAGTATATTTAAATCATTATAAAGGTATATTTTATTATTTTGAGGGTTATTATAACTTATAAATAATATAGAAATATTTATTTTTTTATATTTTTTTATAAATATAAAATTATGTATAAAATGTGCATTTTTTACTATGATTGATGAAATTAGCTATTATTTATATTTTTTGGACCTAGCAAATAAGTATTATACTCTTGTAATTGATAAATATACATAATTATTAGAGAAAATATTATTAAAAGTTAACAAAATGTGAAATATAGATAATTCAAGATGGATCTTGAGGTAAGATGTTTATCATGGTCCCTTCTTATATTTCAATTGTGTGAATTATCTAACCCAGTTCAGCTTTAAAAAAATAGTCTTATTATAATGCTTTGGCCCATCTCGATAGTCGTGAATGTTACTGGTAACTGTTTCAATAATCGCTGATTGGTTCCGTAAATGACTATGAGTCTTTTTATCATGTTTTGTCCTCGCTTACATGCTGCTTAGGAAAACTTTCCAGGAATCACCCATTTGGAGACTACTCTCAGCCAAATACGTATAACTGAGGAGTTCTCAATGGGTGAGCTATTTTAAAAGAAGGTATACCTTGGTGATATAAGTAGTTATTTCAAAAACCTTTAAACCACAATTTATCCATATACTCGGGGTGTTACAGTCACTCCCCTTCCGCGCACAACGCCCTCGTTGTGCCTCAATCCATTCTAGAATCTTTGCCCCGCTAGGTGACTATCCCGTGGATCTCCCATCCACTGACATAGCTCACGGCCCCAGGTCGTGTTTGATACCAATTGTAATGCCTCGGCCTCTCCCGAATTACGGACATTATTAATATTTTCTTTGAGGATCGATGACTGACCCCACAAATCATCACGGGTCTTTCCAGCGTGCTTCATCCACACTCACATGCTGCCTGGGGAAATTTTTCAGGAGGTCTGAGACTATTCCCATCCAAGCACACTTAACCGAAGAGTTCACACCGGATGGACTACCATAAAAGAAGGTGCACTTTAGTGTTACAATGTTTGGTTAAAGTGTGGTTTAAAGGGTTTGAAATGACTAATTATATTACCAAGTGTACCTTATTTTACGATAGTTCATCCGTTGAAAACTATTCAGTTAAGCGTGTTTAACTGGGAGCAGTCTCATGATGGTGACCTCCTGTAAAGTTTTTCCAAACAGCGTGTGAGTAAGAATCAAATAAGTTGAAAAGACTCGTGATAATTTATGAGACCAATTAGTATCTAGTCGGGTAAAAAATTGTCATCTCTAGGTGTAATATTTATTAGTCCGAAAAAATTTACCTTGTGTTTTTCATTTTCTTTTTCTCTGACGGGTGTGTGAATTAATGATTTTCTTGGCTTCCACGTTGTGACCCCATGAAAAACTTGGCTCACATGCTTAATGTGGTGCTAATAATGTTGGATTGCATTTAATGGTTCGTAGGCCGTGGGCACATAATAAATATTGTTATTTTACTACCTTCATTTCAAATTATTTATCTTTTTATCTAATTTTTTATCTTAAAATATTTGTTTCATTTATAATTTCAACAACTGTAATTTCTTTTTTTAGCCCTAATTAATAAATTTACTTATCACTTTTTACAATTCCAACAACTATTATCTTCAATTAAACTATGAGTAATTTGGATAAATTACAAACTTTTTACCTCAATTTTCAATATATATTAATCTTTTCAAATTAGGTAAATGGACAAATAATTTAGGACGGAAGTCGTGCTACTTGGGAACTAATTTTGGACTGCGTTTAAACATCATAGCTTTTGTCCTAGTCCCTACAAATGAGAATATCATAATTGGGACCTAATGTACGTTGTGTACCTAAATGGTGGACGTAGTGCATCTAAACACCTGAATCTTATTCATAGGTTTTTTTTTTTTTTTTTTTGTTCCAAACATAATAATATCTATTTTGAATGATTTTTGTTTTTCTATATTCGCTAATGATCAAGGTCATAAGCATGACCAAATAACAAAGATGGCTGAAATTCGGACAATTTGGACATCCGACGTAGACTCTCCTCGGTTACTGATCCGGATAGAATCACGGAATAGAGGTCCGATGCCTAGACTTGATCATCTAAATGCCTGATTTGTTTTGTGTAGGTACTTCGGTGTATTGTTTTTTGTGTTGTTGTTTTTATTTGTTGTCATGTTGTTTGTTGTAGTTACTTGCATTTTTTGATGTGAATTTTATATTTATTTTGATTTTGAATAATCGGAAAAAAACTTACCGGATGGGTGATTGTCTAATTTAGGCTTGCCAAGCTCTCAGAAGGACAACTGGTTGATGGAAGACTAGAATGCTTATATCATGGTTGGCAATTTGAAGGTGAGGGCAAATGCGTCAAGATACCTCAGGTTCATCCTTTTCACCCTCTTAGTATCTGCGCTTCGTTCAATTGTGAAAGATAAATTTAAAAGAATATTGAATCGTAGTGCACCATATTTTATGTCTGGGTATTATAATAAGCCAAACTTTAAAATCACAGTAAATCAAATTGTGAAACTATTGAATTTCAATATATATTTACCCAATTCAGTGGACATAGTTTGGTATGTCACAATCTAATGGTTGAAGCGTTTGGACTACAACAATCAAATCTGTCATATTATGATGTGTGCTAAAATCTAATTAATGAAATATTAGGCTTACTAGAGGCCAATTTGTATATGGCCATGTTCTTTTCTATAGTAAGGTAGAGATTAATCACACTATCCATTTTATCCACATTATCTACACTAATTTTCGGCATCACTATTCTTTAATTACCACACCTCTCCAAATACTATCTAAACAAACCCAAATACTACTTTCCAACATTAATTTCCTATTCCCTCCGTTCCATATTAAGTGTCATTTTGTTGACTATCACGGTCTTCAATGTGAGTCTTTGATTGATAATTTTTTACATAATATTTTATTAACAATTACAATATTATACTTTTATGATAGTATTTTTCGTTACAAATTTAATGATAATAATTTTATATAACAAGTCATTGTATATATTGAAAAATTTATGGTCAAAATTTTATAGATTTGACTGCACAATTTCCAAAGACGACAGTTAATATGGAACGGATGGAGTACGGAAAAAAATATATTCCTTTTGTACTTCTTTTCTTTTCACATACCAATTTACCACACGCAAACTATACCACCAACTTAACAACAGTTGTCCACAGTATCCACATATTACCGACTTATTTTAACCGCAGCTTATCATCCGTAGAAAAGAATAGAGCTACTTTAATTTCTTATGTTTACTACGAATGTGACTAATTTTTAATACGAATGTGACTAATAGATTGTATTTTCTTACGAGTTTCTCTTCTTTTGCCCCCAACTCACAGCTTCCATCTGGAGCTAAAATACCGAAGCAAGCATGCGTTCGGACGTACGAGGTACGAGACTCCCAAGGGGTTGTTTGGGTTTGGATGTCCCAACGAAGTCCACCCAACCCAAACAAACTCCCTTGGTTCGAGAACTTCGCCCGACCCGGATTCCAAGACATCTCCACCACCCACGAACTTCCATACGACCACTCCATCCTCCTCGAAAATCTCATGGACCCGGCCCACATACCCATCTCCCACGACCGGACCGACTGGTCCGCCAAGCGAGAGGACGCCCAGCCCTTGCTTTTCGAGGTCACCGAGCGAACCCACCGCGGGTTCGCTGGCCGCTGGGGAAAATTGTCCGAAAACTCCCCTGCAAACTTCCTCCGATTTGATGCCCCCTGCGTACTCCAGAACAACCGAGAGATCGTCAATGAGAAAGGGGAGAAACACTACTTTACAGGTAGGGTTGGCAAAAATCTGTCTAATTCAATTATTCGTAAATGATCACCAAGGTGACAAATTTAAAATTTAGACAATTGATCATGCGTTAATTTAAATCCAGAGTGAGTTTAGGTTTTATAATTCAGGTCTACATTGTTCGGATTTGAAAGACAATTTGAATTCAGTCAAGTTCAAAGAAACGGACAACCGGGTTTGAATATGAACATACTTAGTATATAGATATTTTTATCAAATCTTGCAAGAAGACTTTTTGAAAAAAAAAAACCGGACAACTGGGTTTGTTTGTCCGTCACAATTTAAGAGAAAATGTCAAAAAATGTGTTATAAGGCCCCATTCTTTTGTGTATGGGATCGTTTGCGGTTACATACCACACCGTAAATTTCCATTTCGCACCGTAACTCACCTTAACTTTTCATTTCCTTTTTTATTGAAAGTGAACTTTTCAAATAAAAAATCAAAACTTTCACTTTATTTTCATTTACTATTATTTTCAAATTAAAATATATCAACCCACATTCCATTATTTCCACCACAACTTTTCACATTCCACCACACCGCAACCAACCGCACCGTAAAAAAGAACGGGCCTAAATTAGACATTTGAACAATCGGGTCTAGACATCAGTCCTCCATGTTTGGGTTCAACTTGAGTGATTCTATCCGGATTAGTAACCAAAGAGGGTCCGGATTGTCCAATATTACTGAGAATGTCCAAATTGTCCGAATTTTACCCAACTCTGATTTTTTTTTTCCACGCCTATAACTACAGGGTTGTTCCTCTGCACGCCATCCGGACAGGGCAAATCCTTGTTAATCGTCAGATTCGGTAGCACGATGCGATCCCCGGTGGCAAGGCTCTTCCCGGAGTGGTACTTCCACCAGAACGCGTGCAAAGTGTTCGAACAAGACATGGGCTTCCTATCCTCCCAAAACGAGGTTCTGATCAAAGAAAAGGTCCCGACCAAGGAACTCTACCTAAACCTAAAGTCATCCGACACGTGGGTGGCGGAGTACAGGAAGTGGATGGATAAGGTGGGCCACGGGATGCCGTACCACTTCGGACACTCGACAGTTTCGCCCCCTGAAACTCCAGCTGTCGTGGAGCACGCCCCGGCTGGACTAGTTGCGGCCCAATCAGCCTCGTTCCCGGCTAAAGGTGGGCTCGGAGATATGTACACTCCGAACTTGACCAACAGGTATTTCCGACATGTTATACATTGTAAAGGGTGTAGCAAAGTTGTGAAGGCGTTCGAAGCGTGGAAAAATGTGCTGTCTGTTGTCGGGGTTTTGTCGACGGGGTTCGCCATACTTGTGCAGGGAAGGCAGTGGAAGGTGTTGTTTATGGTGATGACGGGGTTGTGTTTGGGTGGAGTGTATGCATGCTCGGCTGCAGTAAGGTTGAATACTACTAACTTCATCAGGACTCACAGGAGGCTGTAGAAATGAGTCTTTTAGGAAATCTTTGCAAATGTTACAGGATTATATTCTTATGTACGAAATTATTTTTTGCTTGTAATATTAGCTTGGACCATAATAATCATCTTGACTCAAGATGATTATTAACCATCTTAAATTGTTCATATTTTATATTTTTATAACTTTTATTAATAGTTTCTTTAATAATTATATATATTTATCAATTATAATGATATAATACTTATTAGCTAGGTCAAAAAATATAATAATATTCTAATTTTATCAATCATGGTAGAAAATGTACATGTTGGAAGATCCAAGGGGTGAGCCCACTTTAACCAAGGCTCATGGTAAGCGAGGTTCCATCTTAAAACTAATTGGTGTTAAGAGGAGTAGCCTACTTGACTTATATACCATATGCTTTCTCTTTACTTTTTTCGATGTGGGACATTTACTCATGGGTGAATTCCAACAGTACATTTTATACATAGTCATAAATATAAATAAATAATTATTTTTAAATTGTTTATAAGTTGTAGTAACCCTGAAAATAATGAAGCATACCTTTAGAATGATTTAAATACACTAACATTTAACTTTATTAGTGATTTAAAAAAATGCACGATGGTTAAGAGTCAAGATGTTTATCATTTTCGTATTAGCTATGTGTATTTTATAAAATTTATAAAATTTTAAAATTAAAACTTTAACCCTACAAATTTGAAAAAAGAAAGCTTTTGTGAGATTTTGAGAAGGGGTGTGCCAGCTTTGTAGTCCCTCCTTTCCAAGTTATTTGTCACTTTGGATACGATTCATAAAACTAAGAAAATTTTCACTTTTTATTAAATGTACTGTTGGAAATGAGAAAAGGTGAATAAAATGATAAATAAAAAAGAAAAGTTGAAGAAAAAAATGTGCTTAGGCCCCGTTCTTTTATGCGTACTTTCTTACATATCAAAAAAAATTCTGGAAAAAAAAATTAAAAAAAATAACACTTCAAAGTAGGACTGTCACGGCACCATCGCGTCAACCACCATCGAAATTGTTCTGAGTGCATTATGGTCCAATATCCTCAAAGTTCAGTGTATTAGAATTTAAAAAAATATATATTCAATGCATTATTTTCTAATACCCTATCATTTAAAAATCCTAAAAAAATAATAAAAAAAAGGAAGGGTCAAGCTAGGAGGGGTTTCTTATTCAATGCAATCACTTATGTTCAATTGTTGACAAATAAAGTGAGATGGGATACTAGCAATTGTTCATTTTTGACAAATAGACCTTGTGTGTGTTGCCATCTCTCTAGTTTTCTTCTCCTACTCTTTCTCGTTTTAAAACAAGAGATATTGAGTGACAATATACTAATCTTTGGAGGTATTGGATTGTAATATACCGATCTTTACTATTGGACAACAATATCTCTGACTTTTATACTTAGGTAAGATTATTATACCAACAGACGATGGTAGGGGTGAAGTGGTTTTGGTCGATTCCGTGACGCGAGAGGGAAAATAATCGGTCCTTGTCCAATAATGTCGTTAAACTCTCCATTTTTCTCACTAACCCACGTTAAAAAAAATTGGTCCTAACACAGTGACTAATAGGGTGGTAAGCTGGTCTTCGTACTGATGTGAAACACAACCAACCAATGTCTTGTAATGTGGGTTAGTGAGAAAAACTAAGGGGTTAATGAGATTATTGGCTTGGGACAATTTTTTTCCCTTCGCGAGCCACGTTAGCGTGCATAGAGACCGGTTTACCACCCCCTTAGTTACTGTTGGTATAATAATGTCACCCAAGTATAAAGGTCAGAGATATTGTTGTCCAATAATAAATGTTGGTATATTACAATCCAACACTTCCAAAGATTGGTATATTATCATCTAAAAACCCTTAAAACAACAACACATATTTACAAAAATTATATTTGAGCGTAATTTAGGAGTCCAAACGTAGACACGTACAGCCTTCTTCTGTGAATTTAAGTTCATGGAGGAGAGGTGGTCTCCTACAAATCTAAAAAATTGTTCCAAAAATCTTTAGATGGAATATGTGCCAAAAATCTAAAAAAAAGTAGAGCACCCGCAACCAAGAGAATATGTGGACGAGGTTGAATATGTGGACCCCTACCAAGAGAATTAAATCTATCACTTTATTTAACTAGTTTTCCAATGATGACCATGAATTTGATTCATATTAATTAAAATAAATAAATGAGTTATACTTAATAATTTAATTAATTTGGTTATATTAATTAAAATCATGTTCTTTTGCCAGGTTAAACATAAATTATCCTAACTTATTATAATCTAACATAATTCTCCAAAAAAACATTCACTCTAAAAACACAATTCCCAAAAAAAATATCTTAACTTATTTTAACCTAATTATCCTAACTTGAAAATAACTCATTCAAAGAACATAACCTAAAAATGAGGTGGAGGAGGAGAAAAAAAAATGTGATTACAACATTAGTGTGTTAAACTTGCTTTCAAATTCGTATCGCGACACTATCCTAACTTATCCAAACCTTACACAATTCCTCAAAAAAAAAGCATTCATTCTAAAAACGAAATTTTCAAAAAAAACATCATAATTTTTCCCAACTTATCATAACCTTATCCTAATTTATCCATCCAAACCTAAAAATAACATCAGAAAAGGGTATAACACTTTTATTATCACCCTAGGGAAGTAGACTTGATGCAGGGCGGAAGAAAGGAGAGTGTTCTTATTCAATTCGATCACGGATACCCAAAACGAAAATGATAAACATCTTGCCTCAAGATGACTCTTAACCATCTTACATCTCACCTAAATTACTCATAAAATTAAATGTAGGTATATTTAAATTATTATAAAGGTATGTTTCATTACTTTGAATGTTATTATAACCTATAAATAACATAAAAATATTTATTTATTTATATTTTTTTATAAATATAAAACTATGTATAAAATGTGTATTTTTTACTATAATTGATAAAATTAGCTAGTATTTATATTTTTTGGACCTAGCAAATAAGTATTATATTCTTATAGTTGATAAATATACATAATTATTAGAGAAAATATTATTAAAAATTAACAAAATATGAAATATAGATAATTCAAAATGCATCTTGAGGCAAGATATTTATTATGGCCCCGGTAACAACACAATCCCACATACAATGAAACAAGCCTTAATCAATCATAGATGCAAAACCCAGCATTCATGCCGGAAAACCCTCCATCAATAACTAGATTATGCCCACTCACATACTGCGCAGCATCACTTGCCAAATACAACACTGCCTCCGCCACCCCTTCTCTCGTACAAATCTCCCCCCTCAGATTCGAATACAACTCCCTAAACTCCTCATCCTCCTTCTTCTCCAAAATCCTCTTAGTCAACGGCGTCGGCGTGTAGTACGGCGACACCGCGTTGACTCTTATCCCGTGCCGCCCGAGCTCCACCGCCGCGTTCTTCGTCAGCCCCACCGCCCCGAATTTTGATGACGTGTACGGGTACCCCACGAGCGCCGCCACGACGGATGCCACGCTGGCTGTGTTGACTATGCTGCCACGACCGTTGGGGATCATGGCACGGGCGGCGTGCTTCGTCCCGAGGAAGGGGCCGACCAGGTTGGTACGAACCACGTGCTCGAAGTCGTCCTGGGTCGTGTCGAGGATGCCGGCGGCTGGGTGGCGGCCGCCGATCCCGGCGTTGTTGAACATGACGTCGAGGGTGCCGTGGTGGGAGACGGCGTGGTCCACGGCGGCTGCCACGTGGGACTCGTCCGTGACGTCGCAGTGGAGGTAGGTGGTCGGGGTGGTGGAGTTGAGGTCGGCCGCCAGGGAGCGGCCGAGGTCGTCCTGGATGTCGGCCAGGATGAGCTTTGCGCCGTGCTGGGCGAAGAGGCGGGCCGTGCACTCACCGATGCCGCTAGCGGCGCCGGTGATCAGGGCTACCTTGCCTTCTAGGCTGCATCGAGGTGTGTTAAATTCATGGATAAATTATAGATGAAAAAAGTTTCTTCGGATTTATCAAAGTTTCTCGAAACTTAAATAAATAGTATTTGAGCCACCAAACTGAAGTTATTGATATTACATCGTGATTGAGATGTGAAGATTTACTTTGGTTGTTGTGAGCGTGAAAGTGCTTGCTGTGTTATTTATATTTAGACCATGTTCTTTGGTTAGGTTTAACCAACCTATTCAAACATATCCTAACTTATCTAAACTTTACACAATTCTCCAAAAAAACATTCACTCTAAAAACACAATTTACCAAAAAAATATCATAACATATCCCAATTTATCCTAACTTATTCATCCAAATCTGAAAATAACACAACCAAAGAACAGAGTCTTAGCTACTTGATTGTAACCTTTATTTTTGGAGGTAATTGTTGTTATCTATTAAATTTTTAGCCTTTTGACTCTCAATAATCGAAAAAAATAACAACAATTATAAATACAGACCAGTTAACAATTGCTCAGCTGTGTAGTAATCTCTCGGTGGTTGTGGACTATGTAAGTTAAAAATTAAGGACTTTAGTTCAATCTATAATTTCTTGAACATATCTTTACAATATAAAGTTATTATATCAATTCGTTATAAAAAATATTACCTTAAAAATATAATATGTAAAAATACCGAAGACATGAAACATTTAAATTTAGGAGGTAAGAAATGAAGAAGGTTACCCTCTAGCAGCGGTGGAGAGGAAAGAAGCTGCGGTTGCCATAACGGAGTGGTTGATTAGGGAAAGCTAGTTAGGGTTCTACAATTGTGATCTGCAGGGCTCAACACACCTACAAACCTGTCCTTTTATGCTTGCTCTACCCAAAAAAGAAAAAAAAAAGACAAAAGTTGGTGACCCAGAAATATATTTTATCTTAAAGTCTTAAACTGGCTCATCAATTAATATGAATC
The DNA here is from genome assembly GCA_029582165.1 of Portulaca oleracea. NCBI lineage: Eukaryota > Viridiplantae > Streptophyta > Magnoliopsida > Caryophyllales > Portulacaceae > Portulaca > Portulaca oleracea. Next base: position 34,452,079 of record CM055886.1, read on the forward strand.
GTGAGACATGAATCCTAATTACTATGATACTCCCGATTCTGTCCTTATGTATTATTATATTAATACTAGTATTTTATAGTGGATTATAATAATTTATATTTCAGATTATTATTTAATAATCTATGTTTTACGAGTGTGTGACATTGGAATATTGGATCCTAGTTTGGTCCTATTCTTTGGTTATGTTATTTGTAAGTTTGGATGGAAAAGTTAAGATAAGTTAGAATAAATTGGGATAAGTTATGATATTTTTTAAAAAAAATTGTGTTTTTAGAATAGATATTTTTTTGGAGACGTACATTGTGTTGGATAATGATAAGTTATGTTAAGTTGGGAGAGTTATACATCAAACCTAATCAAAGAACAGGGCCTTTGTATCACTTGAATGTTAGTGTCTCACCAAGGCAGTATTTATAATACAAAAATGATAAATATCTTTAGTCAAACTGCTTAATAACCACTTTAAATTTCACCTAAATCACTCAAAAAATTAAATACAAGGATATCTAAATCATTATAAAGATATATTTCATTACTTTGGTTATCATGAGTTATAATCTATATTAAAAAAATTATTTATTTATATTTTTTCATAAATATAAAATTATGTATAAAATGTGTATTATCTAGTATGATTGATAAAATAAGATTATTATTTATATTTGTTGACCAAGCTAAGTGTCATACTCTTATGATTAGTAAGTATATATAATTACTAGAGAAAATTAATAAAAGTTACAAAAATGTGAATTGTGGGCAATTCATGATGTTTATTAATCATCTTGACGTAAGATTTGTATCATTGTCCTTTATAATAATATATGTTAGTTTGTGCAATTGCATTCGCATGACTGTCTAATTTTAAAGTAAATGCAGTCAAAAAAGTTAAAAATATTGCACTTGTTATTGAAAAAGTTTGTAAAATATAGTAATAATGTTGAAAACTATCTCGGAACAAAGTTTAATAAAAATGTGTAGCATCCAAACTATCTCTGCGAATGCTCCCATTGTTGCTTATTTGGTTGGTTAGATAGTCACATTTTCTTCTCATTTAATTAAACAAACAAATCATTCTTCATCTATTCATGATGGTTTACATGAACTTGCTCAACAAATTGAAAACCTGCATACTTGTTGGGAAGATTCAAAGTAGGAGCTCACTTCTACCAATATTTACGATAACAAGTTGAGTGAGGTTTTATTTTGAAATCAATTGATATTAAGATGAGTAATCCACTTGACTTATATTCCATGTCCTTTTTCTATATATATTTTTTCGACGTGGGACTTTTAACTCATTTGTGAATCTCAACAATACTAATTAATATATATTTGATCTTTTAGGGCATAGAATTACTACAAATGATTATTATTATCTAAATTAAAGGACGTAAACTAGGCTCATTGTGATACAATTATAAAATAAGGGATGCAATTATAAAATTGGGATTAGTCTTATCCAATGAATCAATATATCGACTACTCTAATCTAATATTCCCAAAAACAAATAGATATCATTCTTGATGGAGGTAATATTTCCAGGTTTTTTATGCGGGAAAGGCACATCTTTATTTAATTATTTAATTAGTTATTTCATGTTTGGTACTTTAACCGCACATATAAAAATATGGTTGATGAAACGGGGCTTATCCCAAAATATTCTAATTTTGTCGGTGATATTCACATTATTAGTTATACGTCGGACTATTAGAAAATGATTATCATATCATGTAGTGCTATGAACACATGTTACTCATGTGAATAGGAATCCCCCCAGATTTATTTGAATATAAATTTCCTCCAAATCGACATCTATGGTGGTTGCATTGATTTTGTCATTGTAATACAATGTACTTTCGACAGGGGGAGGCCCAAGTAAGGGACGGAGAATTCCAATGTGATGGGTCCTAAAACAAACATAGTTTACATAGTGGTGTAGGATGGGTCCTACGTCAAAATGATCGAAAAGAGGAATAGTTAGGACAATCGCATCCGAGACTCTTATCTATGCAAATGGAACTACAAAGAGCGATGACTCAAGTTCTACCAGAGTGTTTTAATGGTCTTAGTTACTGCAAGTTACTTCTCTTCAATTTTTCTTTTTGTAAAATTAGGAAAGTTCCTAACTCGGAAGTCAAGGAAGCACGTACTATAGAAAGAATCCTTCCTTATCTTGTCTTTACCTCTAAACTCTGTGTCTATCTCTTTGCTACCAAAAAAAAAAAAAACTTTCCACGGGAGCACAAGTGGCTTTAAAATAAAACCTCCAAAAGAAATCCCTTACCATGTGTCGATAATGTAGAGGCTAAGGATATATTTTAAGACTATCAATAATGAATATATTTGATTTAAGGTATATTAAATTTAAATATTAATATTTTAATGGATAATGAGGTATATCTATTGATAATAATCAACGAAATACATGCATAGTAAAATACACTGAAGTTGGCGGATCAGTTAACCGATCCAATTTTTTTTTGTTCACAGATCAGATATGGGCCGAAGGTTGAAAAATCCAGATAACCGATCAGTTATCCGAAAAAATTCGACAATAATTAATTTACAACTTTGAATCCATTAAACATTTTTTTTGTGGTAAATTAGTACTCATTTGCTTAGAAATTGAAAGAAATACATGATTTTTACAACTTTAAACCTATGAAGATAGAAAATACCATAATATGATTGTTTGAATATTTTATAATCCGTGAATACACATGGTTATCCGATCCAAACTGAAAGTTTCATATTAGGTACGGATCCCAATTTGATTCTCCGAAAATGTGGTTAACCGAAAATTTTAGATCGAATACGAATAATGATTTTCATTATCTGAATATCCAACTAACCGATCCATATTTATGATCGGATCAATCCATGGACACCCCTAGGTTGAGGAGCCCAATTAACACCCAACAGGCCCAAGCCGCATCGACACCTGTCGACCACTGAATGGGCGGTTATCCTTGATGAAGCCCCACCACGGGTGTTTTTATCTTATCCCATGGAATAAAATATAGTTATAGTACATATACTTCTAGAAGGCGGCCGATGATTCCATACTCCAAGTATGCAAGGGAGTAATACCGCGAGCTTAACTTCAACTATACCTGTTCAAGTCGCCGGAGATAGAAAAATGGCTTTAGTTCCGACCACCTCCGCCGCCGCCTCCGACGGCCCTATCATCGCCGAGCTTGAAATGGCCGCCGTCGCCGACGCCCCTGTCGTACGCGCCACCGTCGTCCAAGCCTCCACCGTCTTCTACGACACTCCCGCCACCCTCGGTACTCTCTTTCTCTGTTGATCAATTCTGGATGATTCGATTATGCGTAATTAAACATAAAATTAGGCAATTGAACTTGATTTATGCGTAATTAAACATGAAATTAGGTAATTAAACATGAAATTAGTCACTCAAGGCTAGCATCGCTAGGTTAATCGTGGTTGTGATTACTGCTAGAGTTCATTTCGAAGTAGTTTGATAATAGATCGTGATTTTGTTTGTAATTTAATAGTTTAGAACTTCAGTTGGAAGTAGTGTATAATTTTTTTGACTAAATGTGAATGCTGCTTCTATTTTGGTTAGAACTTTCGACGTAGATTGTTTTTGTGGCAGCATTGTTGCCTGCTGTTGAATGTCAGAATGTGTACTGGAAATGGCAACGGAAATTCTTTGTTAATTGGAGAAGTGGAGTTTGGGAGAGTGAAATTGTATTTGGGCAATGGGGAGCAAATAATTATGGATGTGATGAAATATGCTCATTTGCTCACCTGAAGGTTGGCGTGGTTGCAAAAATTTATGTCTTTCCATGGCGATGTGTTATTTTTCTTGAAACGGAGAACTTTGAAGCTGTGCCATTTTTGTGGTTAGGTTGTATTAAGCTGAGCACCTTAATGGTTAACTGGCTATGAGAGAGAGGCATAGAGTCAGTAGAGAGAATGTGGGGGAGATAAACAATGAGAGACAGGTGACGAAAAGAGGATACGTTGTGCGAGTGAGGCTGAGGAAGAGGGATGAGAAATGGAGTGGCTGCTGACTGTGGGCAGGATGATGAGAAAATTACAGGTGATATGAGCCACCGCTCGGATTATACACCCGGGAGTACAGGAGCATCGTGTGACCGAATTCCAGTGCTCATAAACCTCATGAAAAATGTTCATGAAACTGCACTACAATTCTCATAAAAATCTAGACAAAACATGCTAATAATGATAATAGAAAATAAATAAATTTGAAAAGTATGGTCATATAACAATACTCTTAAACTCTAGGGAGACAAATGTATGGTCATAAAAGGGAAAGTAGAGATGAAGTAGAAGAATGAAAATTCTACTCATAAACTTCATTGAAAAATGTTCATAAAATGGCACTACAGTGCTCACAGATTTTAGAGGAAGTGTTCATAATTAGGCAGACTTTGGAGTACGGGAGCATGGTACTCTCAGGAGTCGGGAGTATTCCAATTTTCAGATATGAGCTGTGAGCCCGTTTAGCTAATGAGCAATTGAGCTTGCCGATTTACTCTCAATTGACAATTAGTCCTCCCTTATTGTCTATATTGGTCAGATTTTGACCAATGTTTAGAACATGCATATATCAACTCTTTCTAAGACAAATTAACAACTTCTATGTTTTATCTTTCTATCCTCTTTCATGTCAAATATTTGAACCATAGAAAAAAGAAATTGTTCTTTGATTAGTGGATCCGGTGACTGGTTACAGTTGAGAGTTTGAAATTGCAACTCAGTAAGTGACTCTTTTTTTCCTGATTTTGACTCTATTATTGCCTCAGATAAGGCTGAAAGGTTGTTAGCCGAGGCAGCTTCTTATGGAGCACAGTTAGTTGTCTTCCCTGAGGCATTTATTGGTGGTTACCCTCGTGGTTCAAATTTTGGAGTTGCAATTGGTAACAGGACAGCAAAGGGTAAGGAAGAGTTCCGAAGATATCATGCCTCTGCAATTGATGTCCCTGGTGAGAATTGTTGATCTCTTTATTCATCCTTTAGGCCCCTCCATCCTCCAAATCCTGTTTGGACTAATTACTAGGTTCTTTCTATTCTGAGTATTCTCTTTTAGCCTTACTTTTATTCCTCTTTTCTTTTGTTTATATCCTCTGTTGGGGCTGTGTGTTCTATCAAAATTTAGGATTAAAGGGACATGCATCGGATCCTTGATAACATTCATTAGGTGGGATCTTGCCATCTTGGGATAAAAAGTTGTGAACTCATTAGTCATTACATCAATTTAGGTTCGTGAAAGATTTTCTTCTGTATGTATTGGGGCGTAAATTCAAGATGATCTGAAGATCTAGTCCATGTTATGTGCTAGTGTGATAGTCTTTTTAGAATCTAGACCATTGTATGTTTTTTCTTAAAGAAAATATAAGTGTGTACCCCTGCATCTCCGAGTGCATGACTAGAAGCTGTTGTTGATTGTTGGCATTGTTTGGTGATGGATTTGGCTAATTATTTGACGTCTAGGTTTGGGTTTTATATTCTATCTACTTACTCTAATGAAACATTCTAGTGCCATTAACCTTGTTCTTTAGTTTGTGGTTCATGACTTTGAAATTTCTGTTGAAGACATCCAAAGTTCTGCCTTAAGCTAATGGGTCTGGATTCCTGACAGAAACCATGACCACATTATGTTCTTCCCTGCTCATTAGGTCATTTGAGATGAAGGATCCTCTTTAAGGGTTTATCTGGACTATCTGTAGAAAATTTGATAATTACCTATGATTCAGAGCTTGCTAGACCTGTTTGTGATGAGCTTCCAAGATCATTATGAGTGCACTTGTCAAAAGCTCGTGCTATCTTTTTTTCTTTCTGGGTGAGGCATATTCTAGTATAATGAAGCCAAAGCTACACAGCTTTGTAAGGGACCTTTAGTAGCGCGTGCAAATTTACCGCTTGATTAGACCATTCCTCATCAATCGATGTTCATTTCCTGTCCAATGCAATTGTTTACGGGTATGTATGGTTGGACATGTAAATATGATTGCATCAGTATTTACTGAAATAGTGTTAGTATGAAATCTTAGATGCCTGTTCGCTTGTAAAAATCTAATGATATTATGTGTCCAGGTCCTGCGGGATTCAATGCTTAATTTGAACTTGAGAGAGGGTTCTCAAGAACCATGTGTTAAACCTTCTATGCGATTTGAATGCTTTTTGGTTGTTATGCTGGAAGAGATTGACGTTGCTTCTGCTTCATGACCTTTACACCAAAATTACTGGGAACTAGTGTCTTATGCATAATCTTGTTTTTGAGGTTAATTTGTATGGCTTCCCATGATGCACATGAATGCAGGCCCTGAAGTTGACCGTTTGGCTACAATGGCTGGAAAGTACAAGGTGTATTTGGTAATGGGTGTGATAGAGAGAGACGGATACACACTGTATTGTTCAGTCTTAACTTTTGATTCTCAAGGGCGTTACCTGGGAAAGCATCGGAAAGTCATGCCAACAGCACTTGAACGTATTATTTGGGGCTTTGGGGATGGATCAACAATTCCAGTCTATGAAACCCCAATTGGTAAAATTGGTGCAGCCATTTGCTGGGAAAACAGAATGCCTCTTCTCCGGATGGCAATGTATGGCAAAGGTGGGCTTACCTGCCAATGTATTTGTTTTTTTGCTTTGGTATAACCTATTGCTTGCATATTTGCATATGGTCCAGTTCATATCTTTGACATGTGAACCTAACTTATCGTACTTCATGAACTTTTAGGTGTTGAAATATATTGTGCTCCAACTGCTGATGCAAGGGACGTTTGGCAAGCATCAATGACTCATATTGCACTCGAGGGTGGATGCTTTGTTTTGTCAGCCAATCAATTCTGTCGGAGGAAGGATTATCCTCCTCCCCCTGACTACGTCTTTGCTGGTGTGGAAGATGATCTCAATCCTGACGCCGTTGTTTGTGCTGGGGGCAGTGTAATAATATCACCATCAGGGACTGTCCTGGCTGGACCTAATTTTGAAGGGGAGGCCCTTATTTCAGCTGATCTCGGTATGCTCATTCCTTTTAAGTCAAATGCTTAAACATATAGTCTTTGTTAATTAACATATCTTAGCAGCAGTATTTCCTTGGCATACTTAAAAGTCAAAACTATCCATTTAGGCTCTATTTGGTTCTTGGGCAGTCAGATGGAAAGGAAAAACAAAGTTTGAAACTGACTTACTTTCCTTATTTGGCTTCAAAAAACTGGAAGAATGAGAGTTAGATGGAAAACATCATGAAAAATTTGATTGATTTGTCAAATGATACCTTACTTTCAGATTTGAGAGAACATGATAGGCTAAATCGGAGGGCAGGCAAGTGAAGGATTGGTAGAGAAAAATGAACTTGTTATACCAAATTAGCGGGGAGACACAAAAGTTTTCTTTCCTTGTCATTTTTTAGGAACTAAACGGAGCCTTAGTGTGTTGTACCATCAGTCAGCTGATAACTTTTATGCTTAATGATCAACAGACTTGGGAGAGATTGCACGCGCAAAGTTTGATTTTGATGTGGTTGGTCATTATTCAAGACCTGAGATATTTAGCTTGACTGTGAGGGACCATCCTACAACCCCTGTTGCATTCACATCAGAATCTGAGAAATCTGAAGGCTCTCACACTCACAGATAGATGTCTGTTCTTCATCAAATCTGCTGTTATGTTTGTTTGTATACGAATCTGGCCTTTGTGAGTATCATGCTTGTTCAATTTTTTTTTCTTGTATTAACTGTTAAAGAGTTTGATTTTGTACATAAGGTTATCCTTGAAATCAAATAAGCAAGTACTGTTTTGCTTCTTCCCTTTGCATTTTTACTGATGTACATAATGCTTCTTCATTTCTTTTCTCCCCTGCCCTCCCCTTCCCCCTCCTCATAGTGATTAGGTTATGAATATTGGTAGTCTTTTGTGGAGGACAATACATGGAAGAGGGAGAACCTAGAAAGAGGCAAAGGAAAAAAAAAAAAGGAAAATGGCAGGAATTGCCTAGGTGTTCCTAGGGACAAGAGGAGAGTGATACAAAGGAAATAATAAAGTAAAAATTATTTTTATATTATTTAGATAATTAAATATTACGAGCGGGTTCAAGTTGTTACTCATTTGAGTAACGTTATAACCAATAGTCATACCTCAACATGGTCCCAGTTGCTTACAAAGTTACATGGCACTTGGTGATTGTTAATAGCCTTAGAGCACTTAATAGTGAACAATCTTAATATTATGAATGAATAGAACATAACAAGCTAGTGAATAGCCACCAATTCTTGGAGCACATGTTCCAGGAGCACATAATAAATTGCAGTTAATAGCACTCTTAGTTCAGCTTTTCCTCTACCATTCTACTTGATGCTTGGTTAGGAAATTGTGGGAGATGATAAGCATGTTGATTTTTCTCTGCATGCACTTACTGATTGTCAAGTTGTCAACTGGAGCACTAGGAAGTGAGAGCATCCATCTTACAAAACAATTGACAAGGACTCCCACACAAAGAAAAATGAAATGACCCCCAATTGTAAGTAATAATGGCATCAACTGACTCCCCCTAAGTGATGCTTTCTTATCTTTGCTGCCAAAGCTCCTAATTCCTATAGTGGCTTGCGCCTAACTGCGATAAGATTGTAACCTGCAAAATCAACATAATTGCAATAGTCCATTCCATCCCTGGGAGTCGAGTCTTATCGTAGCATTCATTGGAGCAGTCGAGCAGATAAGTCATATCGTAGCGTTTCATTGGAAGAAAGAAAGGGTTGTGTGCGGATTTCACTTCATTTCATTTTCATCTGATATTGTCACCTACAATATGGACTGTGTTGTAGGATTTTGAGACTTGGAGAAACCAACTTGAAAACTTTTTGTTAATTAGTGATCAGAAGAGTATGATATCAAATCATGAGGTAAGTTCAACATCACTATGATGGTGGTGTATGAATGTGTGAAGGTATGCTAGGATGTGATGATGACTCAGTGGGAGGCATTTAGAATGGATAGCAGATAGAATATTGTGTAATTAATTCTGTTGTCTACCTTGTTGTAGAGAATGACCAGGGACAAACAGTATGTAGAGATCTCTAAATTCAACCCATGGCTCGGAGTTCAGGGAAAGTAGGATGTATGGGTGGAAATGTTCGGTTTACTCTCTCCGAGCAGGTCTATAATCAGTTCCAAATCCATATTCTAGGAGTCTACTCTCACCAAATCCAAAACTGTGTGTGTTTGTATTGGGGGAAAAAAGAGGGGGGGGGGGGGGGGAGATTCAGAGTCAGTTACTCCTATTTTTCCCTATTATGAGTTATGACAAAAATTTTCTTATGTTTGAATTTGGGAGGTAACAAATGCAAAATTCTTTACTTTTGAGAGTTTATTTCTTATTATTATGACCTTTTTGTTCAAGGGCGAGTATGACATTGGAAATGTGAATGAAAGAAAAAAAACTTACCCATGAATTCAGCACAAGGTGTCTCCATGAGACCCTAAATAGTTGGTAATAAGCAGTAAATGTTCATTCTGATGCACTTATATTTCGAGTTTCTTGATTTTGTTTCCTAAGCTGAAATCCTATTTCATGGTTAGTTCATGAATAAGAGGAACTTATCCCACTGTGGTTGTCACCGTAAGATAGTGCCTTCACTTAATGCCATCTCCCTCCCTCGACTTGGGCATGTCTAGTTGCCTGATGCTTGATATTTGTTGTCTTAAGTATGTATAGGAATACATTACATGATGCAGAACATATGGATGAAAGTTCTCTTGATCTGAGTCAGATTTACATCTCTTTTATTTTATTCACTTTGTCATTTCATTTCTGTCGGTTTTCGCCGCTTGGTCTCTCCCTTTTGAATTGAACTCCCTTTTCGTTGGTGGATGTATCGGATTCAGTCATTATCAGTCGCTTTTATGGAATTATTGCGCACGGGGTCATCCAACTTTATGAATCTGACATCAAACGTGAGGGTGTCCTGGTCTTGTTGTCAATCCTCCTAGACAACTTCTTATCTTAGGCAGTGTACAATGTACACAGTAGTCATATAGATCAGATTCTGCCCACGGGAGATGTTCTCATATCTGTATTGTTTTGATCTTCGTGGCGTCTTCTAATCATCTCCCATGATTCGTTCCCATCACTTTTACGTGTAATGTTACAGAAAACAAAAACTAACGACCAAAAACAGGACTTTCAAATCATTCAGCGGAGATATGCTATCGCATGGTATAGCCAGGTTCATGGGACTTGATCCGAGGACTCTTGTTTTTCGATAATCTTTCTGTTTTGCATCACTGCAGCTGAGCAGATGTTTATCGATCAAGGGTCTTAATTTCTTCACCGCACTGTGATTACTTGTCAAGATATGCTTCTTCACCGTATATGACAGCTATGTGATACTTCATACTTTCCTATCATGATCAGGTAATCTACACCTTTCATACGTGCCTGCAATGATCTGTCTGACAGCATCACCCACTATGGACTGTTATCGTTTGTCGCTGTATATGCAAACTTAAGTGCTTGTATCCTTATCAAATAAAGGAACTACTGTCAATTTGGGTAAAGACACCCATCACTATGTTTGGACTGATCAAAAACTGTACGTTGGATACGTACACCGTGCACGTGGAATTGTAGTTTAGTGCACTGATGGTGGATACTCCTGTTTGTTTGATCTACTTGTTTTTTTACTGCTTTGAGCTTTCCTGCAAGAATTCCATGGTCATTTCTTTGGTTCCTCTGTGTATTGTCAACTGCACACTTTCACCTTAGATTATGTCAAGTTGTGTTTCGAAACGCTTTTTACGTATGATATTGTTCTGCAGAGTTTTTGACGGTCTGTTATTTTTCGATACTGACTTTCCCATACTGACAAGATCGGTTGCGAATACTGGACTTTATATACAGCTTGGAAGTCCATTGATGGGTGAAATTTGCTTTTTTCTGTCATATCCAATTGACTTCATTGCATAATTATCCTCCTGTGGCTTCATTATTTCTGCAATCTCAGTCCCCACATAGTCGGAGTTTTCTGAATTTGCACTGTTAATACATCTTGTGTAGGGATCTTATTAGGCAGCTCAAACGCTGAACTGAAGACCTTAGTTTTGTTTGGTTGTTGTTGTCAGAATCGAGGGAACTACCGCCTCTTTTGGACGGTTTATGGGGAACTTTTGACTTGGATCTTCTTCACATTCATCATGGTGTCTTAGAATATTTTGCTTGAATTTTAGGCTGTTGGTTGGGTTGGGATTGGAATCCAACATTCTTTTAGGATGCCTGAACCCTCTACCAATCATTGCATAGTTACCATGAACGTTTTCTAGGGTCGTTTAGTTTGGAATGTAAATGTCTGCTTTTATCCGTATAAATTTACTTTAGTTTTGGCTCTGGATCGCTCGCTTACTCCGCCATGTGGGTTGTGGAGGTATAGAGTGATCTCGATAACTATGCTTGATTGTGTATTAGGGTTTATAGTATAGTTATTATTTTTGTCACCGATGTTTGTTGGAATCAGTCTCATGCATTTCCGTGTATGGGAAAAGATTGTCTATATTTGGATTCTTTAGACACGTTAACAGGACTATATTTGTTTTTTGGCACTGATTGTACCGTTCTAAATTTTTTCTACACCAATCTTTTGAAGCTTTTCTTAGGAAGAATGATGTTGATAGTCAAGAGGGTTTATAGGTGAGTGACACAAACCTAACTCCAAATGCGTACTTTAGAAGTCCTTTAAAGGTAACCAATGTATTATGATATTTGAAATTTGATAACACTGGTCAGAGTCAAATATAACCCCCGTAATGTAATTTCATTGTAATTTATAAGTAATTAATGATTAAAGTTTAGTAAAATGGACAAACATTTTGAGAAGAAGGTAGTTCTTTTTTTTTTTTTTTAAGCGGAGGTATAGTTTTAATATATTTCAAGCTCCATAAAAATTAATTTTTATTTAGAATAGTGGAAGTTATATATTTCTATTGAATTTGTTTCTGATATATATTTTTCCTCGCTTGAAATATCATGTATAACTTGGTGTCACTAAAACAACTCACTTTATGTTAGAGCTCTATCACTTTCTATCATAAAAGTTCACGAGCTATATATACAAAAAGACAACATAGTATTCGCTGTTACTTTTAATAATTAATCATTCATATTCGAATTTGAGCTCATAAACTCTCATTCATCTTTTTTTTTCACCATAATTTCCATGTACCTATAATATAACGTCGTAATCATATATTACAAGGTTGGGCAGGCATATACAGGCTCCAAAGGGAATCCATCCAAAATTGTGAGCGACCCACAAAGCGATAATGTTTGAGCTGACGGTTAAAAGTCCAATAATAGTATTAGATTATAAGGTGCTCCCTCAGGCAAATAAATGTGATGGCACTGAGATTCGAACTTGAGACATCTTATGCAGTCTGACTTTGATATCACATGAAGTTATCTTAATCAAAATTTTAAGCAGATGGTTGAAGATTCAATGATAATTTTATACTTTAACAGTTTCCATGTACAATGATGATTTTACACTCTAACAGTTTCTATCCCCTTATAATATCATATCATAATCATATATTATAAGGTTGGACCCGAAGGGAGTCCATCCAAAATTGTGATCGACCCACAAATCAATAATGCAATGGATTCATTAATAAGTTGCCATTAAAACATTCATTCATTAAAGAATGATGATGAACAAGTAAAATGCACAAAGGGGAAGGGGAAGAACATAATACCAAAAATTTGGTGCATGCAATTATGCAAACATAGTCATATGCACATGCCTTTCTATCTAACTAGGGCACATCCCAACCCCTTTTCCATTGTCTCACATGCCAAATGATTTCCCCAATGTTCCTGTTTTTGTTTTTATAATTCTTCCCCTTGTTTTTGGTTGAAAAATCAATGTGTATGAATTATTAGGTGTAGACCTATAAGCAAATGATTCCATAATGATTCTGTTTCTCTCTCTAATTAGTAAATTAGTGTAGTTAAGTTTTGAGTTCACATGATTTTATCATTTGGCATTCAAAAAGTCAACATTCTAGCCCATTTTGACCCAACTAACTCAACTTCCAACTCTTATCATGTAATCCTATTTTGATATAACTAGCTTATTGATGCTCAAAAATTTATCAAAAAACACTTGTTGTGATGGTATATAAAAACTGAATGGTCCACCCTTTTTTCGATTATCCAAAGTCCATTGGATTAGAGGGTTTGCAATAATGTTGCATACAACTGTAAAAAACAACAAGATAACAAAAAGCACAACATCAAACAACACCAAAAGCATACATTTAGCAAACAGACATCTTTCAAGATTTATCCTTCAATTTTCCTTTCCTTTCTTCTTTTCACATTTCTCTGAAAAGTTTTGTTGTAGGCTCTTTATCATCGTGCATAAAGCTTATATCACAACCAACCTTCGCCGTCCTACACACTTCTTCATCTAGTATATCATATGAGTTTCCTACAGATTTTCCTCCAGACTATCACTTTCAGTAGGTCCTTTAGCCTTGAATTATGTATAATTATATTGCTCAATTGTTTGTTTTAAGTTGTGTTTTATTAATCATTCTAATCTCACCTATTAATAAAGTTTTCTGAAAACTAGTTTCACTGTAATAACAACAAACTCAGGACTTGGGTCTATGAAACTTGAAATCAATATTACGGTTATCAAATTGCATATATTCTTATATATTTATCTGTTTTTTAATTATTCAAAGTTTGAAATAGGCGAAAAAAATTCTATAAAAGGCATTTAATAAAATTACTATAGTTTAAAGAGTGAACAAGAGGAGGGGGAGGGGGGAACATGGTAGATTGTATTGTTCCAATTTCTCCAATTTTTCATTAATGAGCCAACTAAGACATGCGAGGCTTCTAGTGAGTATGTCTTTACCACTCACATGCACAATCAACCCCCTATTCTTTTTTTTTTTTTAATTTAATAATGATAAGAAAGAAACAAAGATCAGCTGCTAATCTTGAAGAAATAATACTATCTTAACTTGATTAATGAGTAAAATTATTGAAGTTAGGGTTGTTGAGATGAACGGCTAATGCTAATCCATTGTGATTAGACCGAATCTTTGAACTTTGTTTACTTCACATTCACTCCAACAGACCAACACTACTTACTAATTACATATTCTTCGAGTTGATAAATTCAAGATTATAGTGCTCCTCAAAACAAATATATATAGATAATAAGGAGATTGTGATGGCATCAACATTATATTTACGAAAAATGATAAATATCTTGACGCAATATGGTTAATAACCATTTTGTACTTCGCCTAAATTACTCATAAAGCTAAATGTATGTATATTTAAATCATTATAAAGGTATTTTTCATTATTTTGAGAGTTATTACAACTTATTAACAATATAAAAATACTTATTTATTTAGATTTTTCATAAATATAAAACTGTGTATAAAATATGATTTTCTACTATGATTGATAAAATTAGGCAATTATTTATATTTTTTGACCCAATTAATAAATATTATATTCTTATAGTATATTAAAATATATAATTATTAGAGAAAATATTATTAAAAGTTACAAAAATATGAAATATAAACCATGCAAGATAGTTATTAAAGGCTATGTTCTTTTATACGACTGGGTGGTTGCGTTGCCACAACACACCGCACTTTGCCAGAACCCACCACAACATACCAATCCATCACAATCCATCATAATCAACTTTTTCACATTTATCAATACAATTTACATTTATAAAAAAACAACACCCATAACTTATCAATAATTCACCACAATTTCACCATACCCGTCACAATTCCACCACACCGCACTGCGTCATACCGCAGCGAGCCGTATAAAAGAAAAGGGCCGCCTAACCATCTTAAATCAATATGTGTATCATTTTTGTCCTTTACTTGCATTGATAGTGAGTGCGGTGAATATACTAGGTGAATACAGTATACATGTAAGGATAGTTTTAATTAATTTTTTGATAATTTCTATAACAATCAAGGAAAAAAAAAAGGTGTTTTGAACATTGCAAGGCTGTAAACCCAGTTTGGCATTACATGAAAGAAGAATCATATTGATTAATTATAATCAGACTGATGTGAGATGTCACATTACATATAATTGTACAGTAATTCTATTCACATAATACAAAATTTCTCAGTATGTCAAGTTACAGTAACAAATATTCCCACCCCCTCTTTGATTTTACCAACAGAAATAAACCCTTCTAAAAACTGCAACCCAAAAACAAAACTCAAATACAGAACAATGCAATGCAATGCAGGCTTGCATTTTTACCCAGGAGGATGCAGAAATAGACAACAGAACAAGCCCCTTATAACTTGATCACAAATCTACAAATCATCCCTCATTCTGCAAATATAGTAGACCTGACAAACGAGTTTTTCACCTTCTTGAAATCATATTACGGGTCAGTTTTGCCAGGTCTATTTGACAACACCATCTCTTCTCGAAGCCAAGTCTTTGAGTATGGCGGTGCACGCCTCTCGAAGACTGCTGGATGATTTCACAGTAGAAATTGCTGGACTAATTTCGGACCCGGATTCTTCTTCCACAACAACATTATTAGGCTGTTTTTTAGCATTAAAGTCCCATTCTATACCATTCCCATCTGAAGTTGTCTTGTGCAGGCAGATGTTTTCCCACTGAATTTTCTCCGACAGCGATCTCCTCCCCTTGAACACTTCTTCCACAGACGGCCTTCTCGATTCTCCTTCGCATACAAAACTCCATTTGAAGCTCTTGTTGTTGTTGTCCATGCTCAGCTCTATCGAATGCAGCTCGCTTTCTTCCTCCCCCTCTTCCTCCTCTTCTTCTTCTTCATCATTTCCATTTCCTTCTTGATCATCGTCATCTTTTGTCATCTTAAAGTAAGCCTCGAGCTCGCTCTTCAGCCTCTCCAACGCCGCATTCTTCTCCTCGTATTCATGCCTAGCATCTGTCAACTTCATCTGAACACGCTCCTCACGTAACAGATCAGCAAGCTGTAACATCTTCCTCTCCTTCTCGAGTTCTTCACTCACTTTCGCCCGCTCTTCTCCAATCCCCCTGGCCAACTCATCACAAGTCTGTTCCAATATCTCCTTCGCCCGCTTTTCCCCCTCCAACTCCTTCATAACCCTTGACAAACACTCCCTCGAATCACGCAGTTCGACACCCAATTTCTTGTTCAATCTCTCAGCCTGCCTCCTTAACTTCCTCTCGATTTCGAGCTCCCTAGAGACCGAGGAAACAGCCTCCTTAACCCTCTCCTTTTCCCTGATCTTCCACGACGCCTTCTCCTCTGCGAATTGCTTCAAAAGGGTGTCTGTTTGTGTTGAATCAAACCGGTGTTGTTGGACTAACTGATCGATCTGAAGACGGGCGCGATCCAGCTCGAGTTTGAGGGCAGAAACCAGGGTTATCTCTGAGGAATGGTGGGTGTCTTGGGAGAGGATTCTGAAGAGGGCTTTGACAAGCTCTTTGGATGTCATTAGACTGTTGTTGACATCCTTCAAACGGGTTTTTGTGGAGTTTGAGTTTGTAGGGGTGGTTTCTCCTTGAATGTGGGTTGAAACCTGTGAAAATGTGAAATCAAACAAAACCCAGATCAGGAAATGAATGAAAATGTTGTCAATCTTTCATTTTCAACCAAAAGTTGAGTGAAGGAGTGAGGTAGAGATCATAATTTGGTCCCAAAAATGCACCAACTCCTGCTTTCCTTGCCATAAATTGGACAAAATTGACAGTCAGGATTTTCAGAGATTGCATCAGGAGGAAGATTACTCATTACATACAACAGCTGTTGTGACCACACAGTCCAAAATTGACACAAATCACATGCAAATTTCAGAGGATTAAAGTGAATAAAACAAACACAGATTTCATTTTCAAATCATGGGTGTTCTTTTTTTAGGTTTTCATCAACAAAAACATGAAAGTTCACCTCAATGGAGCTGGATTTGGCAGCTGGGTCACCTCCACCTGCAATATACTCTGTGATCTGAAGTTTCTGTGAAGCTGATGAAGATCTTCTCCTCTGAGTCTTAACCTTCTGCCCATAACCAAATTCACTCAGACAAAAAAACTACACCACCCTTCAAAACAACCCCAAAAACCCAGAAAAAGAAGGTAAAAAAAGAGGGTAAAAAAAGAGGGTAAATCAGTTTTCTGACCTCATAAACAGGACTATGAGTTTGAGTTCTTCCTCCTCTTCTGTGTTCAAATTCATCCTCAGTCTCCCCAGAAGAATGCAACCCATTAATCTCCCACAAAGTAGCAGCCAATTTCCTTGCAGAAAAACCCTCCTTCACCTTATAATAACCATGATTATGACTGTTACTATTATTATTACTACTACCACCACCAATTACCTCAAAATTCTGCAACTTTGGTTCTACTGCAGGTGACCTTGTCTTTGAACTTCCTCCCATTATGACCTTCCAAGTAGGCACAGGGGTGGTGGAGCCCACTCTTTTACCCACCAAAATTGCCCTCTTGAATCTGTAATTCTTAGCAGCAGATGAAGATGAAGATGAAGAAGAAACCCTCTTTCTGATTTTGCAAATCTGGGTTGTTTTCTGCCTTGGCATTGTTCAAATCTTCAAGGGATTGAAGTGCAGGATGAGTAAGATGGATGTGAATATGTGATGATGATCATAGGGAGCTTCTCTTTGTTTTTTTTCTGGGTATTTATATTGAAGTGTGATTAGGGAGGGGATGAGGGGAGGATTACAGGACAATCTTGCATTAAAAGTGCAGAAGATCAAACCTAGGTTTGCTAAAACAAAAGGAGAAGAGAGAGAGAGAGAGAGAGAGAGAGAGAGATGAAGGTGTAGTAGTAGTGTTGAGGGTACCCTACAATGGGACTTTACGAAAGAAGAAGGGAAACTTGGGGGTGATTTTATTTAAAATCAGTGATTTTTTGGGGGGGAGTGGAAAGATGTGAACTTGATTTGGGGTTTTGGGAAGGTGGGGTGGTGTTGGGGGGTACTTTGCTTGGTTTTTGGATGTCTTGAGAGGGAAATCAAAGTTAAAGGGATTGAAAATTATACAAAATATGCAAGGGTGAAGGAATTGCGTGACAAAAATTTGGGTCTGGGTAAATTCGGTGCATGTCAAAATTTAGATGAGAAATTAATGTCCCAACTCGATTTTTGTGGATCAGATCGGGTTGGACAATTTGGGCAGAGCTCAATTAAGGTCAAAATTAGATTCAGACATTAGAAAAAAATATTATATCTGAAAATTCGATCAAATAATGAATACGAAAAATCTATACCCAAATATCGAATCTAATTTTTTTCCAAATCGAACAATTCAAATTTTTCGAGTCGGATGAGCCGTGGTGAGAGACTTGTAACTTTGATTTATTTAGATGGAGGAGGAGGAAATGAGGAATGGAAGGACGTGGCATGCACGTGAGTTTGTCATGCATATCAAACTTTTGTTAGCTAGTTCTAGTAATTTTCTTTTTGGCTTATTTTCAAATTAATTTTAGAAAACAAATAATTTTAGGAGTCTTTGGACTCTTTGTGGAATATATTTGGAAGTTGGAACGACTAAGATGAAAAAAATACTCTTTAGACGATTTTTCAGTAAGACTTTTGTGTGGTGATTTAATCACTTTTCATTTACTATGTTTTATTTCATTTATTTGTATACGAGTATTCATTTTATCCAATTTTATCTATATTATTACACATATCCCCCAACCCATTAGGCACTAATATACCACGCAAAAGAATTAGACTTTAGAGTTAGAAAGACACAATTTTTCATCCCAACCTGTTAAAAATCAAGAAAAATCTAGAAAAATCTTGAAGATAAGCCTTAGAAAAGTCCCTAGAAAATCCTAGATAATTTGAGGAGCATGGTCTAGATTTTTCCTACCACCACCTCCTTTCTACAAGTATAAATATAGGTAGTGGGGCTTTCATTTGTATCAATCAACAACAAAGAGTTGTAAGCAATTCTCTCTCCATCAATAAGAAAAGTTTCTCCTTAATACAATCATTCCTCCATTTTCACAAAACACTTCTACCTTCCAACACCCAAAAACCTAACAGTGGTATCAGAGCCACATTAACCCAAGTCCTCCTATCAAACCTACATCTTTCAAAAATTATTCATCAACCTTCAAGTCATATCCCAACTCTCAAATAACTCATCCATCAAATCCAACTCCACAAAAATTAAACATGGCCTCCCTTCAAACCCCAACCACAACTTTCAATTATCTCCCAAATTTGAGGCCACCCATATTTGATGGGGAGAATTATCAAATGTGGAGTATTCAAATGAAAACATTCTTCATGGCGCAAGGTTTATGGGATGTGGTAGAAAAAGGATATGATAAACCACCTAAGAAGGAGGAGAAGGATGCAAAAGAAAAGAAGAAGGATGGAGAAGAAAAGTCAGATGAAGAGGAAAAATCATCATGGGATGAAAGTAAGGAGGCACTATATCAAGAGAATTACAAGAGAGATATTACGGCCCTTCATCACATCTATCAGGCAATCACTCCAACAATCTTCCCTCGGATTATGGCTGCGACAACGGCCAAGGAGGCTTGGACAATCTTGAAGGAGGCATACCATGGAACTGACAAGGTAATATCCATTAAACTTCAAACTTTGTGGAAGGATTTCGATACCTTATTGATGAAGGAGGATGAAACAATTCAAGCATTCTTCGATCGTGTCACTAGCATAGTAAACAAAATTAGAATATATGGTGACATGATCGAAAATAAGAAGGTGATACAAAAGGTACTAAGAAGCCTTCCACTAAAGTTTGATCATATAGTGGCTGCAACAGAAGAATCCAAAGATCTATCTACGTTCACCCTCACCGAGTTAGCAGGGTCTCTCCAAGCACATGAGGAGAGAATGCGTAGATTCACACACCAGCCACTAGAGCAGGCTTTTCAAGCCAAATTAAAATTCTCCAACCATGAGAATAAAAAGGAGAATAGTCATGGTAGGAAGACACTATCCAATAACCGTGGCAGGGGGAGAGGAAACTACAAGAATCAAGGAACTCATGGAGATCAAAGATCAAGCCCATACTGCAAGATATGCAAGATGTCTAACCATGATACAATGGATTGTCGGTTCAAATGCAAGAAATGTACATGGCACATACATCATGTACGAGATTGTAGGAACCGACAACGGGATGAGGCCAACTTCACGGAGAAAGGCGACCTAAGCGAAAACGTATTCTACTCATGTCTGAACGCCACGCAAGAAGCACAAGACTCATGGTACGTGGATAGCGGTTGTTCCAACCATATGACGGGAAATCGAGATTCCTTCGTGGAGCTGAATGAAGACATAAAATCCAACATCACGCTTGGTGATGGGAGAACACGTGATGCCGCCGGCAAGGGAACAATCGCAGTAAAGGCAAAAAACAGCTCGACCAAGTATATTCAAGACGTCCTATACATACCTGGGCTAGCTCATAATCTCCTAAGTGTGGGCCAACTCCTTCAAAAAGGCTATCAGGTGAACTTTGATGACGGTAGATACATCATAATTGACAAGAAGATGCACCAAGTGATAGCATCTATCGCAATGGAGCCCAACAGGATTTTCCCCTTATCAATGCCAACGAAAGAGAAGGTGGCCCTCAGCTCCATCACGGATGCCACAACCTTATGGCATCAAAGGTATGGCCATCTAAACCTTGACAGTCTTAAAGTCTTGAAGCGAAATAACATGGTTATTGGTTTGCCCACAATAGAAAACAAAAGGAATATATGTGAGGGCTGCATAATGGGAAAGATACATAGATTACCATTCACTAAAACCACGTGGAAAGCTAAAACACCCCTACAGCTGGTCCATGCTGATATTTGGGGTCCAGCACGTAATCCTAGACTGGGAGGCAAAAGATACTTCTTATTGTTCGTGGATGACTACACTCGCATGATGTGGGTGTATTTCCTCGAACAAAAGTCAGAAACATTCTCATACTTCCAACAATTCAAAGCTCTTACGAAAAAACAAAGTGGGCACAATATCAAAATATTAAGGACAGACCGTGGGAGAGAATTCCATCAGAATGTGTTCGATGATTACTGTCGAAAACACGGCATCAAAAGGGAGCTCACAGTAAGACGCACTCCACAACAAAATGGAGTTGCGGAAAGGAAGAACAGAACAATAGTTGAGATGGCCCGCAGCATGTTGCAAAGCAAAAATGTTCCGAAGAACTTTTGGGCGGAAGCAGTAAACACAGCAGTCTACATTCTCAACCAGTCTCCCACAAAGGCAGTTCCAAACAGAACACCTTATGAAGCATGGTTCGGGAGGAAGCCAAAGGTGGATCATCTCAAAGTATTCGGTTGTATAGCATACTCACACATCCCAAAAGAGAATCGGGAAAAGCTGGATGGCAAAGGCGAGAAGTGCATCTTTATTGGCTATAGTGCAGAGTCGAAGGGATACCGCCTCTATAATCCAGAAACAAAGAAGGTGATTATTTCAAGAGATGTCATATTTGATGAAGCATCCCAATGGAGATGGCCAGAAGACACAAACCAAGAGTCAGCACATGAAGACCATCACATTCAAGAAATCAGAGAAGGAAGACCCAGTGACAATAGTCCATCTTCAACTCCATCTCCTCTTGGAGCTAGCGCACCACCTCCTACTATGGAGTCAAGTGACTCTCCACAACCAACTCGGAGGTCTCAACGAGAAAGACGTCCACCTGCTCATCTACAAGATTATGAGTGTGGCCAAGTAATTACAGCATTTTTCGCCAGCGAGCCAACAACATTTCAAGAAGCATCACAAGATGAGAAATGGATCGAGGCTATGGACCAGGAAATCAAATGATCGAGAAAAATGACACATGGCAGTTAGTGGAGAAGCCTCAAGATAAAGAAGTCATTGGGCTCAAGTGGGTCTACAAGATCAAATATAATGAGGATGGCTCAATCCATAAGTTCAAGGCTCGATTGGTTGCCAAAGGGTACTCACAGCAACCGGGAGTCGACTTCAACGAAACATTTGCTCCAGTAGTACGCATGTAGACAATAAGAACTGTGCTTGCCATTGCATCACAACTAAAACTACAAGTATTTCAGCTTGATGTCAAGTCAGCATTTCTAAATGGCGAGCTTGAAGAAGAAGTATATGTGGAGCAACCTCAAGGTACGTGATTGAAGGAGAAGAAAACAAAGTATATCGACTCAGGAAAGCACTCTACGGTCTCAAACAAGCACCACGAGCTTGGAATAGTAAAATCGATGGGTATCTCCTTCATAGCGGATTCAAAAAGAGTCCGAGCGAGCCATCCCTATATGTCAAGACCCAAGGTAAAGATCTTCTAATTTTGTGCCTCTATGTTGATGATCTTATATACACGGGCACAAATCAAAGGATGATACAAGATTTCAAGAAGGATATGATGGTTGAATTCGAGATGACGGATTTAGGCCTCATGAAGTATTTTCTCGGGATGAAAGTGAAGCAAAGCCCAGGTGAGATCTTCATCTCTCAAGAGAAATATATTGAAGATCTTCTTCAAAAGTTCAATATGTTGGATTGCAAGCCGATATCAACCCCTATGGCCACAAATGAGAAACTCTCCAAAAATGATGGCAAGGAAAGGGTGGATGGATCACTCTATAGAAGTCTGGTTGGCTCACTAATATATCTAACAAACACTCGATCAGACATTGTTCATGCGGTTAGCATCGTCTCCCGATTCATGAGTGAGCCATGAAAAACTCACTTCATAGCAGCTAAAAGAATTTTGAGCTATATCAAAGGAACAAAGAGTTATGGTCTTCTATACAGAACAGAGGTAGATCCCAAACTCAAGGGGTATACAGATAGTGATTGGGCTAGATGCATCGACGATAGAAAAAGCACAAGTGGATACTTGTTCCAACTTGGCTCCAAGGCTATCTCCTGGACATCAAAGAAGCAGTCAACTGTGGCATTATCAATCGCAGAAGCAGAGTACATTGCATCTACAAATGCACCATGTGAAGCAGTATGGTTGAGAAGAATACTACAAGATCTACAACAAGGAGGTGAAGGACCAACATCACTTTTCTGCGACAACATATCCACAATAGCAATGACGAAGAATCCAGTCTTCCACAGTCGCACGAAGCACATTGAGATTAGACATCACTTCATTCGCGAACTCGTGGACAAAGGTGAAATTAAGCTAGAGTTTTGCAGAACGGATGAACAACTGGCGGACATATTCACAAAAGCGCTTCCAAGTGAGAAGTTCAATTACTTCCGAGAGCAGATCGGAGTTCGAGATTTTTCTAGATTAAGGGGGAGTGTTAAAAATCAAGAATAATCTAGAAAAATCTTGAAGATAAGCCTTAGAAAAGTCCCTAGAAAATCCTAGATAATTTGAGGAGCATGCTCTAGATTTTTCCTTTCTAGATTTTTCCTACCACCACCTCCTTTCTACAAGTATAAATATAGGTGGTAGGACTTTCATTTGTATCAATCAACAACAAAGAGTTGTAAGCAATTCTCTCTCCATCAATAAGAAAAGTTTCTCCTTAATAGTTAATACAATCCTTCCTCCATTTCCACAAAACACTTCTACCTTCCAACATCCAAAAACCTAACATAACCTCATATGATGTACTCTTTGAGAGATTACTATAATAAAAGATATATCTACATATAAAAGCGATTTGATGTTTTAAATTAGGATAGTTATAAACTATATTGAGTTTACTTAAATCATTTTAAAATTTATATATAAGCATATATAAATCATCATAAGAATTTGTTCATTGCCTCTATAGCATAGTGGTAGTACGTTTGCTTCGGAAGCAAAAGGTCACGAGTTTGATCCTCGTTGGGGGTTGTGATAGTAAGACATATATATTTTTATACTTTTCTGCAAGAGGCTTGGCTCAAGTGGTAAGGGCATTTCAATGGAAAGCTATGCTCGAGTTTTCTCGGAAGCATTTTGCCCTTGTGCTCCTAAATTTGTTTGCTCACCTGAAATTAGACTCGTAAGAGGGGTGGGGTCCCTTGTTTACAAAAAAAAAACATTACATAGGTAATGAGTATTATTACCATTCAAAAATTCTATAAAAACAATTCTATAATTATAATTTTTTATAAATACAAAGTTATGCATAAATTATTATACTTTATATGATTAGGTTATCACTTGTATATGTTAATGTAGCCAATAAATGCCATAATACTTTTTTTTATAAATATGTGCAATTACTAAAGAAAGTATTATTTAAAATTATAAATAATTCAAAATTATTATTAATCATCTTGATGTAAGACGATATGTGATGAAACAGCTAAATCTTTTTAAGTGTCATATCCACTTTGATATAAACCCTATTTTTTGTGCTTACAAATAATTGTGTAGCTTTTGATAATTTAGGTTAGATTTCTCTAACTTTAATGAAGCTGCATCATTAAAAATAAGCATTAATAGCATAGTTATTAAAATCCCGATCCTGATTTACGATCCTATGATTTTATGGTCCAAAATCGCCGATGCGATTCTACTATTTACACACGATCCACAATCCTACATGGGCTAAATTACGATCCTAACTTCCCCATAGTTTCGAGTTAGGATCCCGATTTTAACAACCTTGATTAATAGACCTGTAATAAAATAATTTTAGAGAGGTACATGCAATATATTATCTCCATCTTAAAATTATGTCTATTTAGATAAACATTGACCATTAATTTTTGTTAACTTATTTTAATAAAAGTTTTGAATATGTTCTTTAATAATAATATTTAGGAAGATAATTTTCTAATGTTAATGGGTTTATTTCGTAAGTTTTTTTAATTTTTTTATCATAATTTTTAATTAATTTATAGTCAAAATTTATCAAATAAATAGTCATTTTGAGACGGAAGGGAGTATATTTTTTTTGCCAAAACTAAATAAATAGTCATTTTAATTAATTTTTTTTTATCATAATGCTTCTAACCATTTAACCATTTGTTTGAAAAAAAAGTGTGTGTGGATCCCCCCGTGGCCCCATCCCAATCTATCTACCAATCAAATAAAAAATACAGTAGTTGAAAGCAAAAGTACCCTCTCTCCCTATAACTCATAAGGCTACAAATTAAATCCTATTATGGCCAGCGTGAATCAGTTAAAATTAGTAATACTTTTGAGTATAAAGAGCATAAGCAAAAAATTATGGAAAAAAAATATTAATGCGGTTATGCCCCCCTTTTTTTTGTGATAAGGTAAAGTTTATCGACAATATTTATATATATGGGAGATTCTATCATAGTTGAATTTATTTTCAACTATGGTAGTTAAAATGTATAATTACCCTTAATTTTGTCATTAAAAATTAAAATTAATATATATATTCACCATAGGACTTGTTACAATAAGTAAATCCATATATTAAGTTATAATTTTTTACAAAATTGAATATTTTAAAGGAAATTCTACGATAGTTGACTTTCTTTCAACTATCGTAGTTGAAAAGTGAAAAATCATTAATTTTACCATAAAAATTCAAAATCAATGTAGGTTGATTAAAGTAACTTGATACAATAATTAACCATGCTTAGGAGGATATAAATCTTTTTAAAAAATATGATTTATTTTTAATAAATGAGGGGTATAAAATTTTCAACTACCATAGTTGAAAATAAATTCAACTATGGTAGAATTTTCATTATATTTATTTATATGAAAAAATTTATAATGGTCGTTAACCATGACAACCACCACTATAAAAACAATGTTTATTTATATATCTATCAATTTTTATCTTCGTCATTCATTTTGTTTATTTAGTACAATATTATAAATTATATTTTCTTAATTTAAAAAATCTTACAAATTTTTTTAAAATTTAAATAACTTAACTCTAAGTTTTTGTCAAGTAAATAAGCATATTTTGAAAAATATTTATTTTAAAATTTTTAAAAATAAACTAAAATTTTAAAAAATATATATTACAATTTATATTAAATAAAAAATTAACGGTTAATATAAAACTTGACAAATATATAACTAATATTTATTTTACTTACGGTGGTTGTCATGGTTGACAACCACTATAAGTGTATTCTTATTTATATTATCTATATCGTTCTCCTATTTCACTATTCTTTGCTTTCCACATTTCCCCAAACATTATTTAAATAAATCCAAAAATGCATAATTAACCATATTTATCCATACTATCCACACTATTCAGCAATTACCTCGTCAATTTAATCACATTTATCCACACTTTACCAATTTATCTGCTACCACGACTTACCATTCGCAAAAAAAAAAAGAAAAAAAAAAGAATTCATCTTAAAAGTTTACCTATTATTTTCATTAGTTTTCCAAAACTTTTCTAATATAATATTACTAATCCAATTCAAATTTACTTAACTTTCTCCAGATTGAGAGTTATTATTTCAATTGTATATATTGGTTATTAGTTATATTATTAAGTGATCATAAAATACATTTAAGCCTTATTCTTTTCTGTGGTTACTTAGTGGTGGGTATTTGTGAGGTTAACCAATGATCCTTGAAACAACTATCGGTAATATCCGCGACCGTGAACTACGTCAGTGGACGGGAGATCCATGGGCAGTCACAGTCACCTGACAGAGCAAAGATTTTAAAGTGGATTGTGACACAACGATGATGTTACGCAAACACGTCGGAAATGTGGTTAAAGTGTGATTTAAAAAGGATTAAAATTACTATTTATATCATCAAGGTACACCTTTTTTTAAGGTGGTTTATCTGTTGGGAACTTCTTAGTTAAACGTGCTTTATTGGGTGTAGTTTCATGATGGGTGATATCCTGGGAAGCTTTCCTAACAGCGTGTGAGCGAGGATGAAGCACGCTAATAAGACTCGTGGTGATTTGTGGGGTCAGTCGGCGATCCTTGAAGCAATTATCAGCAATATTCGCGGCACAAGAAAGGCCAGGGCGTTATAATGGGAATAAGGAAAATTTAGTTAAGAGAGTAGCATGATTATTTAAATATTTTTTAATATATGAACTAAGGTCCTGTTTTTTTTATGCGGTTGGCTGGCTGCGGTGCCACAACACATTTTAGTTTGCCACAAACTACCACAATATACCATTCCACCACAATTTATCACAACCCACCACAATCAACTTTTTCAAATTTATTTTATTTATTTATTAAAAAGTTAAAATCTCACTTTTTCCAATTACTTTTTCACATTTATCAACACAATTTACAACTAAAAACAAAACACACCACAACTTACCACAATCTATCACAATCCACCACAATTCCATCAAACACACCACAATTTCACCACACCGCACCGCGCCATACCGCAACCAGCCGTATAAAAGAACTTGGCCTAATGAAAGTAAGAAAAAGTGAGTTAAAAAGTAGTGTGGTTATTATAGTTATTGTACGGTTAAATGTAGTTAGTTTGATTACGACTCTATTCTTTAGAGTGGTAAGTTAGGTTATACTTATCGAATTTTATCTTACCTTATCTTTGCTTAGTCTCTAAAATACATTCAAACTAAAATCAAAATTCTAATAATAAAATACTTTTATTCCACCACTAAATTACCTACCAATAGTTTTATCCTTACCCTTTTTTTTTACTTTATCAAACGTAACTTGATACCAACGACACAGAATAACATGGTCTTAATATAAAATTGATTAATAATAAAAAGGAAAAAAAAAAGAGGGAGGGCATGGGGCGGTGAGGAAACTGAGGATGGGTAAGAACAGTATGAACAGAGGCACTGCCAACAAGAATACAAACAAAGATCCAACCACTTATTTTACAGCCACGAGGGGGTGGTCCCCACCAGTGCTCTTTTTTCTACTGCAATTAATCTTTATTCAATCTTTTACTTTCGTTTTCATTTATTCATTTATTGCATCTATTTATTCAATTTCATTTCTGCTGGGGAGTTTTACTTTATTTTTGATTGGTTAGTAATTCATGTAGAAAATAATAAATGTAAATGACAGGCCAATTGTATTGTCGACCCCGCAACAGTGTATTGTTGTACCATCCTCCATTGGCCCCATCACCCCATGCCACCCTTTAATCAATCATCTTCCCTTTTCTTTT
This sequence comes from Portulaca oleracea, assembly GCA_029582165.1. Lineage (NCBI taxonomy): Eukaryota > Viridiplantae > Streptophyta > Magnoliopsida > Caryophyllales > Portulacaceae > Portulaca > Portulaca oleracea. The sequence goes on from CM055886.1 coordinate 34,480,182, forward strand.
TATTTATATATATATAAATAAACTACTAATTTTATTTACTCTTCCACATTTTGTATATTCTAATTTCAAATATTATATTATTGTTGAAATCAAACAACATATATTTTTCACTATATCATATTTGTCACGTTGGTTGAGGCCCTGGTCTTTTCTGCGGTTAACAAATTGCGGTGTCATAACTTATCATAATTTGCCACAACTTACCACATTTTACCGCAAATCATTACTTTTCTCTCTCCTCAATTTTCTCTCTCCTCACTTTTCTCCTCTACTTTTTACATTTTCTCTCCTCCCCTACCCCACATACCAATAACCTACCACAATTCCACCACACTCCACCACAATTCCACCACACTTCACCACACCATTCCACAAAATACCGCATAAAAGAACAGGGCCTCAATATACATTGCAATACTAGTAACTAGGCGGATCCAAGTCTTTTTTATTAAGAGTGATTAATATATCATTATATTCATCAAATATACATAAAATTTATAATTTTATGATAAATTATACTAAATATATAATTAATTTTTTTGTGTGTTATAGGTAATTGTGGCCACCATTGGCTAAGCTTTGGACCCGTCAGTAACAACCATATCAAAAGTGTTGTATTGTACATATATTATCATATTTTTTGATAAAATATAGGATATAAATATAAGCCATTTCTTTATCAAGATCTATCAAAACTGTATATATTAACAAATTAATATTCAAAATTTTAATGTTTAACTATATAAATACAAAGTGACATATAAAATACCAAGAGAATATTTTTGTAATAATTCACCAATAAAAAAGCTAGCCGCCAATCAAACTAAATAGTATACCTAAGCTATGCTATGTCACTAGCATTAGTTAGGCTTCTAGAGTTTTTCTAGGGGTGTCCCTCGTCCCACCCTCTTTTTAACCTAAGAAATTGATAAAAGTCATAACAAACTCAGAATTAAAATACTTGTAGGCTTTAACATTTGAAATGGATATTATTTCCTCAAATTTAGATTGTCTAGGTCTTTAAAAGAAGAAGAAGAGATTTACCGTACTTTTTATGCGATTAATTCGCGGTGCGGTAAGTTATGGTCCGGTAAATTGGAACGGAAATAGTAAAAAGGTAATGATAATTTGTGGTGAGTTGCGGTAAGTTGCCGTAATTTACGTTGCGGTTAATTGCGTTAACGCACAAAAGAACGGTGCCTTAGAGTGTCTAGTCCTTTTTGAATGATTATTATACATACTAGAATGTATCCAAATAAATAGATGTTAATATATTTTTTAATTGAGTAAATTTGACCTATCTAATGAATCTCTGTTCAAATTAGGGTTAAATGGTAAATATTAAACTGCTCATCACAAAAATGACCCATAAACCCTATAATTTTCACTTACGAAAATCTTTTACTTCCACTAGAATTGAAATTCTTGGTGAAAAACCTAAATAATAGGGGTTGTTGATAACCTTTCTACCATACCAACTTTTTGTAGCTACATAAATTTTAATATATTATTCTTGAAGTCACATAATAATACTAGAAATATGGGATTTATGAGAAAAAAATGTTCACGAAAATACTCTAGCAAATTAAAAGAATATTTAATTTACAATTTGCAAGATTATTACTCATTAGAGCACAAGATTTATTTGATTAGATTAATTGATAGCTAAACTTGCATTTGTTTTTGTTCTATTACTTTATTTATTACTCTTTTATTTATTTTTTGGGCTTGGGGTTTCTTGTGTTATGATGCCTTAGGTTTCACTGAACTGCAGACCACATGATCCTAATGAGAATGGAATGTTCTTAATTAAAACTATTAGATTAGATCACTAGCTAAGGTTTGCAAGCAAAGTAAACCATGAGTCTTTGTGCAAAAAAATAAACAAATATTAAACAAAGTAAATCAAGTATGAGAATCAGAATATCATCACATTAGTCTAGTTGGACGGTTTGTTTCTATTTCAATTCGTTTAAGTCTACAATTTACTCCAATATTCCATCATTATTATTAGCCATTTAGAATTAAACTCAATCTTTAATCTTAAATTTATCAATTTTTTTTCTACTCTTAAAGTTCTTTTTACTCCGAACAAATTTGTTCCGCTCCCAATAATCACAGGTTGGGAAGGGGAGATACCACAGTATCAAGCTACCATGATAGTCGCAGGCCATCAACCTCGAAATTTCCATCTAATGATGAATTTTTTTTGCTTCCACTAGTACTTAAACTTTGGTGGAAAGGTTGAATAACTAGGATGGTTGCCAATGGTTGAATATTTAGATAACATCCTATTAACTATTACATAAAATTTTTGCTTCTACCAGAACTTAAACTGATTGTGGTTGTCTCGATTGACAACCACCATAAGTAAACTAAATCTTATCCATATATATATGTGTTAAATTTTATATTTAACATTCATTTTTTATTTAATACAAAATTAGATAATATATTTTTCTAATTATAATTAATTTATAAAATTTAAAAAATAAATAATTTCAAAAATATGTTTGTTAATTGAGCTAAGACTTCGAGTAAAGGTATTTAATTTTTTAAATTTTTGTAGACTAATTTATACTTAAAAGAATATATTTTATAATTTTATACTAAATAAAAAATGAATAGTTAAAATAAACTTTGATACATTTCATACATATATAAATGAAATTCATTTTAATTTTAATATGAATGATATAAAAGTTAAGCTGGACTGAGGAAAGTAAAGCAAGTCCTGATACTTTATTTACCATAACCTTGACTGATTTTTTGCATTTAAGGAAAAGAAAAAAAGAGGGGGACCAAAATATGACTAGGGTCTAGGGATCGTAAATGGCTGTAAAGAGAAAGATCTCCTATTCAAGTTGCAGTAATTTTAAGGATGTTTTTTATTTTTATTTTTGGGGGGCAATAAGATTATATTGATTTTTGAGTTCTTCTGGTTGATAATGATGTCTTGGTGGTCCATTAAAATAAAGATGCACTATTCCAAACTATTTGTTTCACAAGATAGTGATTGCTTTACCTTAGACGAAGGGAAAAAAAATTAAAAAAAATGAATAATTTTGTCGCTCCATCTGTTCCATATTAATTGTCATTTTATTGATGGTCATACTTTGATTATTAATTTCTTATAATATATCTTATTAACAATTGCAATATATTATATTTTTAGGATAATATTTTTCATTACGAATTTAATAGTGATAATTTTATTTAACAAATCATTGCATATATTGAGAAATTCATGGTCAATATGTTTAAAATTTGACTGCATAATTTTCAAAGAGGATAAATAATATGGAATGGAGGTAGTAATATTGAAGAAAGCTGCTCACACTTTCTAGTTATATTAAAGAGAAAATAATTAATTAATATATATATTTTTAGTCAATTGACTAAATTAAATGATTTTAAGACATAAGACAAATAAAATTAATATAAAAATTGGAAAAAGGAAAAATAAGAGAGAATCAGAGAAAACTTATGCTCTTGATGCCGTGTGAGAATAAATGGAATGACCCACCTCAACTAGAAAGTAAGGCGGTGATATATTATAGTCAATAAGAGAAGAAGAGATTGGATGAAGATAAGAGTTGAAGGGGTGGTTGTCCCTGACGTATGGTTTGAGCTTCAAGGCAGTTTTTTGTGTGTTTGTATTTCCGAGCCATAGTGATTTTTTTTTTGGTTTGGTGCGATTGTTTCTGCTGTTCTTGGGCTGTTTTTTTTTGTGGTGTCTTAGTTTAGCTTGTTGAATCGGTCTTGGTGGTTGGTTCTGGTGTGGTCTTTTGGGGTTTCTCTTGTTCCTTTTCCAGCGTAATGTTGTTTGGTGTCTTTTTTTGTGTGGGTGTTATTTGTGCTTCGAACCTTATTGCCATTTTGGCTTTGCCATCGGCCTTAATTATCGGAAAAAAATTACAATGAAACTAAATCAGTAGCATTCCTAATTTAACTTGGGAATAAGGGGTAATTCTCAATCTGGTTCATTACAATTAATTGATTTTGAATTAACTCCAATTCACAAACTCGAGAAAAAAAATATGGTGGTTTAATTTGAATCGAAATTAGGCCATATTCTTTTGTACGGCGTAGTGTGGTGTGATGTTGTATCACAACTCACCATATTACTCAATATTCTTTCACAATTTACCACACCATACCACAGTTTATTACAATCATTAACAATATATCTTCTTTTCTATTTCATCACTTTTCTTCTTTAGATTTCACATTTTCTCTTATCACTTTCTACAAATTTTGTCATACCATTCTAGAACACTTTCCACAATTTCACTGTAGAACACCGTTTTTGCACTATATCAACAGTATAAAAGAACACTCACCTTTATTTTCATTTTGGTATTAATATGTACTACCAATAGCTTTTAAATTTTATTTGTTTGTTTGTTGCTTTTATTTTGAAGTTAGGACTATGAGTACCTCATTCAATCATCATTGCTTGGTTAGATTAGATGTTGAATTGTACTTCAATCTTCTAAAGCTTTGTTTGAAAAACAACTCCCCAAAGTAATTACAAATACTACTATTTGTGCTTCTATTTTGATTTCTTCATGCTTACTTCTTTTTCATCAAAAGAAGAGAGATATATAGCTAGGGAATATATTCTGCTTTTGCCCTTTTCTATTATAAAATTAGAAACATAACAACACAACATACCCACCAATAAAATTGGAAAAATATTGGGAATATTAAAACCCTAAGAGGAAACAAGTCATGGTAGGGGTCCCTAAAACTTTTTTGGATCAATGAACTGCCATCAAACACCTTTAAAATTATCTCCTTTTTGTGGGTTACTATTAGGTTGAATGAGACAACTATACTTTTTTGAATGATGATGAACAATTTATTTATTTATTTTTTATATTAGTAAGTCGGGCTATTCATTAAGGAAATTAGGCATGTACATTTGTTGCTACTCCCAAAAATCGATTCCGGAATCTGTGAGATACCATAGTGCAGCTGATACCAACTAAAATAAAAATTTATTAGTATATATAATGAGAAATATATAAGAGAAGGCATGGTGAGGATTTGTGGAAATGATTAATTAACATAATCAAGGTACATACAACCAAATGTATTATACATAAACATTATTAATTTAATTTTAGGTTATCTTAGAGAAAGAGAAATGGATCTTCTTCAAAACTCAAAAGTAGCCATCAGTCCTGCCCTTGAAGCCAATCTGCCCAAATGTGAGGGTCAAGAAAAGACCCAAATGCCACAATACCATCCACAACCTATATATTTCATTGCATAACACAAATTAGGGTTAGACACTGAATTTCCACTTCTAAATCAAATTAAAGAAATATATTAATTAAAGAGAAACAATAATACACCTAATCTAAACAAAAAAATTACTAATTAATTTGCGATATGGTTTTATGATAACCATGGGTAAGTTAATTAAGACAAAGTAAAATTAAATTTCAGAAATAAATTTGTATAAATTTGGTAAATTTGAAATTTTTTTTTAGTGAATTATAATAAATATCGATAAATTGTTGTTAAAGATTGAATCTCTACCTACCCATATATTTTACCAATAAATTTCTATCTATCCATAATTTACCCACAAATTCAACCACGCCCTTAATTCGTAACCACCGCCATAAATACAATTCAAAAGGAAAAATGATCCTTAATTGTTTGTGATATGATCTATTATCTCACAACTTATGTAACACTATACACAAAAATTGTTATAAAAATGCAAAAAAAAGGGGGAAAAAAAGAAAAAAATACTTATTGGTGGAAATGTTACATAGTGACGCACTTGCACTAATTCAAACTAAGCAAAGTACTGTACTAGTATCTCGTGAGAGAGATCTCACGTAGGAGTTGCACTAATGACATAATTATTACTCTTCTTAATGTAAGAGGTCCCTTGCTCCAAATTGGGACCTCGTCCCAAAGAGGTCCCATTTCTTAATATTGTGGTTCCCAAATTAAAAGGGTGGTTGATAATATTGATAATTGGTTTTATTGCTTATGTTGATTTGGTTTGTCATATTTAGCCATATGTGTACCTGTGTGTCATCTTAGACCATCCGCAACGGCGAGTTTGAGATTGAAATAACATTGATGTGGCGTTGGCGAGGACGAGAAAGACAGTGCAGCGGCGAGGACGAGTGTCGATAGTGAGAAAAACTCGAACTCGTGTTCACCGCGCGAGGACGATGACGAGATTCTCGACATATTTTTTCATTTTTTTATTTCTGTTATAGTGTATTTAAACTATAAATATGTAGCCTACACAATTTTTTCACTTATTTTAATCAAACTCACACTCACTATTGGAAAACAAGTTAACATGGAAAGTCTAACTCTAACTTTATTGGTGGGTCATACTGCTTCCACCTCATCTAGTGAGTATAACTCATGCTCACCATTGTGGGTGCTCTAGATTGTGTTTGGCAGTAGTGTTTAGTGTTTTTTTTTCCAGGTAGTGTGTGAGCGAGGATAAAGGACGCTGAAAAGACCTGTGGTGATTTGTGGGGTCAGTCAGCGATCCTTGAAACAGTTATCAGTAATGTCCCCAACCCGGGGGGCCGGTGCGTTACAGATGGTATCAGAGTCGACCCGTGACCATGAACTGTGCCAGCGGACGGGAGATCCATGGGTAGTCACCTAGTGGGGCAAAGATTATGGAGTGGATTGTGGCACAACGAGGACGATGTGCGCTTAAGTGGGGGTGATTGTAACACCCCAAATATATGGTTAAAGTGAGGCTTAAGGGTTTGAAATGACTACTTATTTCACCAAAGTGCACATTCTTTTAAGGTAGCTCATCCGTTGAGAGCTCCTCAGTTAAGCGTGCTTGGCTGGAAGTAGTCTCAAGATGGGTGACCTCCTGGGAAAGTTTTCCCAGACAGCGTGTGAGCGAGGACGAAGCATGCTGGAAAGACTCGTGGTGATTTGGAGGCAGTCAACAATCCTTGGAACGGTTATCGGTAATGTCCGCGGCCCGGGATGGGTCGGGGCATTATGTGTTTGGTGTTTATTGTTTTGACTAAGTTAAAACTCTAATTATACAAATATTGGCGTTTGGTAGGGTAGCGTTTTGATTAAGGTTTTGTGATACGTTAACAAAACTAACGTTTAGCGTTTGGAGTAGTTTTTCGTACTTTTTGGTCAAACAATACTCTTTGAAAATTTTATATTTAGAAATTATCCATAACCTTTTATGTAAATTTACATTAACCTGCTACAGTCAAATTTAACGAATACAATTTTCATTTGAACAATCATCCGCTATCTGCTATTTAAACAACTATATGCTGCTTAAATTGTCTTTAAAGGTGGACGGAGCATTACGTGTGGCCTAAGCAATGCATACGTAGTAGATTGTATGGCATAAGCAATGCATACGTACGTTCGGGGATTCACCACCCAAAATGTGTAGGCTTTATGAGGTTAAGGTTTAGGCTATGCATCTATAGCCACTAATGAAAGGCAACAAATGCTAGTACTCGTTTTTCTTGATTTTGTTTGGGGTTGTAAATGTTGATCATGTGATATAGAGTTCCACCGGCCTATATTTGTGGCCTACCAAGTATAAATTCAGCATTTATTCACCTATACCCTATTACATAGCACTTTATATAATAGTAGTATCATTTTGCAACCAACCCTCTAAAAAAAACCCAAAAAAAGGCTAATCAATCACAAAAAGTTATAATTTTTGTATCAAAATTTATACATGTACCTTCTTTTTTTTTTTTTTTGAGAAAAGGAAAGATTAGAGTCCTATTCAAAAAATTAGAATATTATGTTATGATGTTAGAGATATACTCTATCCGCTCCATATAAGTTGTCCATTAACATAATTAATTTATCAACATATACAATATTTTAGTATACAAAAGTACTATTATTATATTCATAATAAAAAATATTATCATAAGAATATAATGTTTTGATTTTTTGATAAAATATGATATGAAAAAGTTTTAGTAAAAAAAGGGCATTTGGATTTTGGACAATTAATATGGAACAAAGGGAGTATTTTACTTACAGATATAGTAAGACATCAAACATTTACGAATATAATTTATATTCATTTGAAGTTAATTACATTTTACTTGGATGCTATTCCCCCCAATTTTTAATTTATCTATCACTTTTAACTTTTAATAATTTCTAATATTCTAGTTTAATAAAAATTAATAATTACATTGGTTTGGTAGAGTTTTGAGAAAAATTTCCCCAACTCTCTTTTTGCACATCATAATTCTGCTATCTACTAAAGCGAAACTCTAAACATGAAAAGTTTTGTCAACTTTAAAATGTTGATAAACTTTTTTAGAAATTTTTTGAACCAAACCCACCGTAGTTAATTTTTTTACAATGTAAGAGTATGATTCTAGCAATCTATAAAATTAAGGTATCTCTCTAACCAAATCTTTTTAATGCAAACTTGTCACCAATATTTCCAAAAAGAATCTAAAAATTGTGTATTACTATGCTTCATATATAGTAGTAGTATATACTAGTAGAGTTTAGCACACAAAATTATTTATTCAAATGTCTAATTGTTTGGGGGGTGTAAAACTGAAAAGAACACAAATTGGATTGCAAATTCCTAGAATTTGAACCCTGCAACCGATCAAATTGGCAAATTTTAGGATTCTAGGAGATCAAGTTTGTCCCCCAACAAGCATATGTTCCAGTCCTATACAGCTGTCCAACAACTACAATTTCCATACAGTTCTCAACCTCAAAAGCAGTACGAAATAGTAATAATTCCAAGGTAGTAAAACATTTTAGAATTTATTTTTCACACAGTAGTAACTACTCCCTCTGTTCCATATTAACTGTTGTCTTTAGAAATTGTGCAGTTAAACTCCAAAAATTTTGACCATAAATTTCTCAATATATACAATGAATTACTATATACAATTACTATCATTAAATTCGTAACGAAAAATACTATCATACAAGTATAATATTGCAATTGTTAATAACATATTATGCAAGAAATTATCAATCAAAGAGTCATATTGGAGACTGTGAAAGTCAAAATTATGACAATTAATATGGAACGGAGGGAGTATTTTGTTCACAGTAAAACACTACCAGCTCAGTTTTGCATTCGCTACCTACTTCATCCGTTTTAAATTAGTTGACACTTTGACTAAATTTTAACCATTAATAATTTATAAATTACAATGAGTTACAATATGAAATTATCGTCATTGTTAATTTTTAGTAAAGTATCTTTCTAATAGCGGTAATTTTATATTATAACTGATTGTAATTTAAAAGTAATTAACGGTCAAAATTTAGTCAAAGTATCAACTAATTTGGGACGGAGGGAATACACTTTTATCTTATCTTTCATTTCATAAACAAGAAAATTGTCTCCATAGCATATCATGAAATTTCAAGTAACACTATGAAATAAATGACAATTAGGTTGGATCTAAAAACGAGTAATAAATTTCTCTTGTATTATTAATGTAAGTTTGGGCCGTGTTTTCCAAAAGTCCAAAACAAGCCTCAATAGGCCCAATTAGGATTTGGGCCAATGGGCTTTCACAATTGGATTGGTTGATATGCCCTTTGAAGCCCCAAGTGCCCATCAATTAATACATCTTGGCAAACCATCTTACAAATATTTTAATAGATTTTATACTAAATTTATCATGAGACATATAAATTCATAGTGAGTTTATATATATAAACACGACCGATATATTTTTTGAAGGGTTACTTTAGTCAAAACTTATCTTTTAAAAAATTATTAATTAATAATATATTATGACTTCTTAATCACAACAAAATCTTTAGCAACCAATCCATAATCCATCTCATCATGACTTTGAAGTGATATAATTTTACTCTAAAATTAGTATAAATCTTTATTCGTAAAAGGTTAAAATTTTTAATTTTATCTGTATTATTTGATTAGAAAACTTTCTTAAAATAGCTAATAAACTTTTTTTCCAATGAGGATAGGAAAATTTTTTCTCAAACTTTTAGGAAAATCTTTTTTAAAAAAATACCAAATACACCTTTAGTTGTGTTTTAGCTCTTATCATTTCCATTGTAATAAGAGGCCATTGAGCTTAAAAGCTCCTTTGACATCTGACTTCTTCCACTGCAATTATTAGAGTGTCCAGTACACTTAGAACATGATTAGACTCATAATACTCATAGATATTTAGTACATGAGTACATGACCTAGATATGCACAAGTCCACTGGACACTCCAATAACTGAAGTGACATTCAAATCAAAAGTAATGGCCTTCACTTCCTAGTCTAGCTTCTTTGTCTTAGAGGTAACCACCAACAAACATAATAAGTGGATATTAAACTGTTCATGATAATTAAGCATGATCCATAAACCCAGAATTTTTACCCATGAAAAATATTTTACTTGTACCAAAACTTGAACCTTAGTAAGGAGCATAGAAAACCGGGTGGTTACCTATAAGCTACCACCTCTTGAGTTATCCAACTATTAAGATCTATACAATGTGGCCCAATTATCCCAAATAAGCTCTGCTAACACTAATCAAACATCCCTTAAATCATACTCTAATAGATAATGGGGTGTTTAGATAACAACACCTCCATCGGTCTATTGATAAAAGTTGATTTATTGAAAATTTGACCAAGTCATATAAGTGTTTCACAATCAACCTCTATATATTCAGTTGGTTATTTGGGTTCAAACAGCCAATTTTCATAGACCGAAATGAACAACTTATTAGAATTGGTAGATCGTGGCAACGACCATCTACCCAAAACTTGCCCGAAATTACCTTTATGACATCACATTCAGAAACAGCTAAATTTACTAAACATATATTTTTTTCAAAACAACCAATTCGAACAGTCAACAACAAATAATCAATGCAAACAGTGAATAACCGATAACTATTTGCCAAACATGACTAATATAATGAAAGCTCACCAGAATTGGGAAGTGAGGGCAGGGCCAGTAGGGAAGTGAGAGAGCTCCTGGCCAATGCTGGAGAGGAAGAGACCAGTGAGGCTGTTCCCATTTATGGCTGGTATGCTTGATGGAGCCACCCACCCTATCAACCCGAACCCGATCACGCTCAAGTCTTTTCTTAGCCAGTTCCTCTCGAAGCTGCATTGTTATTATACATCCATTTATTATTCCTATCTGAAAGTTACATTGAATGAGACCGTCTCATCTAAAAAATTAATACTAGGACTGTGACATAGATCCAAACATAAATATATGTCGGATCTCAAGTTGGCTTAGTTATATGAAAGTTATTCTTGCTTAATAAATCGATCCCTAGTGTGGGTCCCACTAATGTAGAGCACCGAAAGATTCAATTAAAGGTGCGTAGTTTTATTTGGTAGACATTATATAATGAAGACAAAATTAATTACCATGCATGTAAAGTTGTAAACTACCTCCATCCGGAATTAGCTTTGTCAAGGTTTTTAATATGTTCTAAATTAAACTCTAAAGTACCGGTTATATGTTCCTAGTGAAATTAAATATCCGTTACGAAAATTAATGTAAAGAAAAGAAAATCAGGATACATTACTAAGAACTATCTCATCTTCAAATTAGAGTTGTCCAATACATTATTATTATTACATTCATTTGATAAATATAGAATGTAAATTTTTTACTCCAAATTATACTGATTTTTTTTTTTAAAGGGTGGCCAGGTCTAATGCAAATACACCGCTGAAGCCAAGACGACTACTAACATGCATAATTGTTGGATCCCAATTCCCAAGCAACTTAAATTAATACTATGAACCATCTCACATATTTTTCGTGCGATGTGAACCTACTAGTGCGCAGTTTGAAAAGATCCGGTAATCTTCCTCCGCCAAAATAATTAATGAAAAGGAAATTACCAAGTAAACCTTCCTCCAGAAGCAGCAGAGGCAAGTCTCAAGGGGTTCCTAGCAGCTACCTTGGATCTCAAGAATCCTGCAGTATATACATTATTACATAATATCCATACATGCTTTGATCATATATATCAAACCCATACCTTGTTCTTTAGAATGATAAGTCAGGTTTATCCTATCATTTTTTTTACTTTACCGGCCGAATCCATGAAAAACACACTCAAACCAATGTTCATTTGATTTTATTTCTTCTTTACCAATCTTACTTTATCTAATTTAATCCGACCACTCTAAAGAACATAACTTCAGTTGATCATAATAACGAGAGAGAGAGAGAGAGAGAGAGAGAGAGAGTTACCAGAAGAGAGGGTTGTAGAGTTAGAGGAAGAGCGAGAGAGGGTGGAGGTGCCAAGACCAACCACAGTTGAAGAAGCTGCAAAGCTACAGTTGGCCGCCATTGATGCTACCTAAGCTCTCTCTCTCTCCTCTTTACTGCTACTTTTGATTTTGCTGAGGATTATTATTCTTAAGGATGTGGCTCATATACACACAGTTTAGTTGAACACCTTTGGGTTTGATGTGGATCATGTAAAACAGTAAGGCAGGATTGCATGGATGGATTTGAGTCAATGGGTTTTTGCCACCTGGATTCTCTCTGGATAAAATTTTGTATTTTGGTTGTATTGTGAGTTGGACAGAGACCTATGGAGTGTTACTGGCCATGATTTTTCCTCCAATATCTTGGGTATTTATTTTCATCAGTATCCTAAAATGTCACCTAAATATAAGCATAAATTCTAGTATTAAACCATCTCACATAAATGTGTTGTCAGAGCGGTTTTTTAGGGTGATATTTGAATGACTTGTTAATATAAATATGACTAGTAATTTGTTAATAGATGTCTTTTGTCAAAGTCACTCCAGATAAATTATTAATCACCACTCATCCTTGTATTAATCAAAAGACACGACAAAATTATACATTTTACGATAAATTTATGACAAAATGATCTCACACAAGAGTTACTGAAATGTAATATTAGTTTTTATTGTAGTACTAGTATTATATTTTACACTACAATAATCATTTTTTCTGTAAGATAATAAAATATCTAGAAGATATTGCCTCAGCTTTTATTCTATGCTTTTAGATTCTCAATCTTTTTAACATCCACAACTCTGTGCTGAGTAACAACTGAGATATGCTCCAAAAAAAAAAGATAAATAAATTAATAGCCTACTCAAGAGTAAAAGATAAATAGGCTATGAGGCTAAACTCACATATAAAATTAAGGACAAATTACACTAATAGAAGATAAAAACATGTGCAATGGTTCTCAGAATGCAAGAAAAGAATATCAAAATTGTAATTAAATTAGGATGAATAATTTTCATAAGTATATGTCATATTACTTAAATTAAAACAGGGTGTGGGATAAAATTGTAAGGCAACAAGAGCAAAGCTACTCCCTTCCCTACACTCTACGCAGTTAGAATTTGACCCAACTCGAAAACCATCCCGAACTCGCCGAAAATTTAGGGTCTTAAACATGATTTTCAAACCAAAAACCTAAACCGAAACCCGGCCTGCACTCAACCCAACCAAAACTAACCTGTCCGCCCAAAGTGACAGGTCTCGTGAGAAATGAATACAATTCATTCCAACTTACTGTAAAATCATCCATAATCAGACCCATGTCGACGGTCCACCCAATCCAACTTCCGGTGCTGGAGTTAAAGACTTGAGAGCAGAAGCTCCCCGGATAACTTCACTCTTCGCCTTCTTCTTCTTCTTTCCTGGGAAAGTGACAAGGGCACTGATTGAATCAATGGCTTTGTGATCACCTTTTTGTTTGGATTTCATATCATCTTCGGCATCTTGGGCAAAGAGTTCGGCGAATGGGGTTTCGTTATCATCGATGACGTCTATGTCAGCTTTCTCTGCCTTTCTTTTCGATCTTTTCTCTGTTGGATTGTCCGCGGTTTCAACTGGTGCTTTTTTCTCTTGTTTCTCTTTTTTCTTCTTCTGTTTGTTCGTTTCATTCTTTCCGTCGTTTCTTACTTCATCAAGGTCTCCAGCAGCCTTTGCAATCTCTACTGACTTTGTATCGAACGGATTAGCAACATTGTTCATGGGTTTCTCCTTATCGTCCTTTTTTGTTTTCTTTTGTTGTTTTGAGTCATCCATTGCAGCACCCGAGGGAGCATCAGTGTTCTTGCTCTCTGTCTCGGCTTTGAGCAATTGGTCCATCCGTTTAGCATTGAATATCTGTAAATTTGGGGCTAATTTTTTTATCTGCAATCAGCAAAATATGCACTCGTCAAACTTCATGCACAATTGTAGATGGTAATGGTGAATTACTAAATAAATACTCAAACTTTTCGAACCTTTTTCAACAGTTTTGCCTTCTCAGCTATGGGATTTCCCAATAGATTCAAGTTTTTCAGGTAAACAAGTGAAGAAAGTGCCTGAAAAGTTACAAATTCAAGACAACAAAGTAGGCATGGCATGAATAAACATTTGACGGGACTTTACTCAAGCAAACACTAGAACATGAACAAGAAAGAATACCTCCAAATCAGGCCACTTTGAGATGGCATTGTTTCCGAGATCAAGAATTCGAAGCTTCTTGTTGTGACCCAGCTCAGCAGGGATACACTGTTAGAATGAAAGCAAATGAACAAACGCGAACCAAATTAGAGCTTACACTCCCAATACATATTCATGCACGTGGAGTTTATACTCTATAAACTCCAGGATATCTGCAAGTGAACAATCACACTATTTGGAGCACGAGCATGTAATAAATTGCAACCACAGAGACACATAGTATGAAAAGGAAGTTGAACGCGTACGTACGCTAATATCATTGTGTGCAAGACGAAGCTGCTCTAACTCAGTACAAGCCTTGATCGAAGGATCGATAGCTTCCAGTTGACAATGGGAGAGCGAAACCTGAAGGTCATCCAACCAAGAAAGATAAGAAGGATTTCAACCTGGCTAGTGAATTGAAGGAGCATGAACTAAGCAAACTGGTGGTTACCTTTTCAATTGATTTCAACTTGGCTAGTGAGTTGCCCATCTTACGGATTGGATTTCTAGACAGAACTGGATTAGAGAATTCACAAGTCAAGAGATCAAACTGCATGACTATTCGCTCATGGGAGTACATTCTCATCAAGACATAGAATGGAGGGAGAAAACTTTTATTCGGCAAACTATTATCAATGCACAGGCAAAATCTTAACTGTGATATAATTAACTTGAACACTTCAATTTACACAAAACTGTAACAAACATGGTAAAAGTAAGCAATTTGAAGTCTTTGATTCACATACATAAATCAATACTCCCAAGGTGGGATGACAACACAAGCCACAACCAAGAATACGAAGGGAAAACAATGTCACAGCCATTTCAAACATACCATTTATTTCTCATCAATCTATAAAGTTTAACCCATATATACACATGAGAACATACAACTGAACACATCACTGACATCCCATAATCTAGATGATTTTTTTTAACCAAAAGACAAAAATTATCATACCAAGTGTATTCAACTCCTTGAGCGGGTCGAGTCCGGAGATAGTTGTAATCTCATTATCTGAAACAGAATCCAATCATTAATCGTTCACAATGTAGCCATTTTATGACTCAATTGATGCATAAACTCAGCTTATTTTGGATCAAAGAAGTTCACCATTCAATATCAATGCACGCAATTTGACAAGGTTTTTCACTTCATTCATTGATCTCAGCTTGTTCTTTCCAGCATCCAACACCTAAAAACAAAATCTCATTTGAATTTCCCAATTTATGACATGCCCAAAACAACATACCAAAACAGAAAGAGCTCAATTTACAGTGAGATTAGTGAGGCCTTCAATCCCACTCAAGGTCTGAAGCTTGTTCTGTTGCACTTTCAGCCATTTCAAATTGAGGCATAACTCCAAACCCTAATTCAGTAAATTGGGGGAAAACAAACGTTAACACCTATGGGGATAATACCGAATACCCATTTCAATTGGACATCCGAATCAAACTGGGAAATGTTTTATGTTTAAAAACAATGGAAAGAAAGGAAAACGAACCTTGAGAGAAGTCAAGTTATTGAAGGTGAGGTCGAGTTTCTCGAGGTTTTTGAAGTCGCATAAGCAGGAGACATTGGTGAGGGCTTTGTGAGTGAGGGAGAGAGAAGTTATGGAATTGGGATCGCGTGTGTTGTTGTCTTTGAGGATATCTTCTATGCTCAATTGCCCCATTTCTGCTTCTTCTTCTTCTTTGTTTCGATTTGCTGGTGTTGCTGAGGGGTTTTGGAGAAACCCAGCAAAACCCTATAATTTTGCCAGCAGCAACTGCACAGAGGCTAAAGCCCCAAGATTCCAAATTTGCAGCTAATCTTGGAACAAATTACTACTGTAAATTACATCTTCCCTCAAATCTCCATGCAAAAAAAAAAAGAAAAAAAAGGGTAGGAAAAAAGCTTGTTTGACGGGGAAAACTATTTCATTAATGAAAATTCTACCATAGTTGAATTTATTTTCAACTATGATAGTTGAAAATTTTATACCATTCATTTATTAAAAATAAATCATATTTTTTAAAAAGATTTATATCCACCTAAACATGGTTAATTATTATATCAAGTTACTTTGATCAATCTACATTGATTTTGAATTTTTGTGGTAAAATTAATGATATTTTCACTTTTCAACTGCAATAGTTGAAAAAAAGTCAACTATGGTAGAATTTCCTTTAAAATATTCAATTTTGTAAAAAATTATAACTTAACATATAGATTTTCTTATTGTAACAAGTCCTATGATGAATATATATATTAATTTTAATTTTTAATGGTAAAATTAAGGGCAATTATACATTTCAACTATCATAGTTGAAAATAAATTCAACTATGGTAGAATCTCCCTTTCATTAAAGGTTAGAAAAAAAATATAATAATAAGTTGTATGCAGTTTTATTTTAATAAGTTAATGTGTGATATGTTAAAAAAATAAGAGTAAAATTTATTAGTTAATTTAAAATTGAGGTAGAGTAAATTCAATTTTCAAAACTTGATGGGTAAAATTCTATTTTCTCATGACTTCAAGGAGTGAAATCCTAATTAGTTCGGTTTTTTTTTATGGTGATCCCTAGGCCTATCACTTTCAAATTGATTCAGAGGAACTCAACAGTCAATGAACATTTAAAGGTTTCAAACCTTATTGATAAAGAGGAGGGACGAGGAGGGAAGAGCAAATATGTGAGTTGTGTATGTCATGGGATGCGGCGATCATCCTCAAGATTCTCTCTCTGCAGGATATGGTCGAAAGACATGCTTGCTTGGCACTATACAGCCAATGGTATATACATTGTGAAGCGGACTATTATGTGGCTAAGATATTGAAAAACTTCAATAGCCCGTCATCCGCGCATGATCAGAACAAGGCGATCTAGAAGAGGCTGCGAAGCCTTGATGTCCCCCCCCTCGAATCAAAGTCTTCAGATGGAGAGCCATGGCGAGGGCCCTAGCTACTCGAGAAAGACAGTCAAGAAGATTCCCAAGCTGGTCAACGCCATGTGTTATTTGTGGGGCGGTTGTGGAATCTAAGCTACATATTTTGTCACAATGCCCTTTGCCATAGAGATATGGGCCAACAACAAATTTACGAACCGACTTTGGAATATTCTTGACTGCTCCATGATGAACTGGTTCGAAAGCGCAACAAATCAACTAGATTGAGGAGAGCTGGGTGAGTTATTGGGTGTGATGTGGTGTATTTGGAACAGGAGAAATAAATTCATCTTTGAAGCCAATGAATGACTTCCTTTGAAGCAGCCCATAGAGCAATTGCAATGGTGAAAATTTATAGAGCATCAATTGCAAAAATCCAAACGAGGGTGGCACAGAAGCTAGACAACATGTGGTGCCCATTGGACCCGAGGTTTGCGAAAGTAATTTTTGATGGGGGACATGTGGGGGCGATGGGTAATGCTTGGGGGTTTGTGGTCCGAGATAACATGGGAACGGTTGAGATTGCGGGGGTTGGGATTTGCTGGAGCACTAATTGAAGAACTTCGGGCTTGTCTCATGGCGATGGAGGAAGCAAGAAAGTTGGGTTATACTTATACTAAACTCATCATTAAAGGAGATTCCCTTGGATTAATCAAGAGGTTGCAATAGCAGGAAGCTAGAAAACAACAACAAATCTTTATTATTGTAGCGCAACATCTTTACCATTTGTAATGAATTTCAATTTGTTAGCCTTTCTCATGTTATAAGGGAGGGGAACAAAGTAGCGAATGAAATAGCTCATAGTCAACCATCGACGCTTTGTAGAAAGGTTTGGGTAAGCATAACATCAGATTTTATCTACGATCTAGCTTCAAAAGACATGTATACTTTTTTGAATACGTCTTTAATATAATCTCCCTATCCCATGGGCGAGCAGAAAAACTAAGAAACAAAATACTCAAATAGTCAAATTGACCCTAGTTGGAGCCAAGCTTTGGTTATGCTAAAGGCCTTAACCGGTAAAAATGATTGACATGGTTAGCCGGTTAATCTTTTTGCAAGCTGCCAGTTGACACCACTGGCTGCTAATAACACCCGATAAAAACCAAAAAATTACTTAGAGGTACCCTAACTTTTGGTGAAACTATTTTTAGTCTGCACTTTTACTAATTTTTAGGTCTGCACTGCTTTTGGTGTTAGTAATAATTTGATGATTTTCCGGTCAAAGTCCGATGGATAATATGAACTGACCGAAATACCCTAACTCTAATACTTTTTTCCCCTTTTTTCCTTCTTTCATTTCCTTCGTCCTTTTCCCCCTCTCTGATTTCTCACTTCTCCTTTGTCCTCTTCTTCTCTACTGCTGCTGCGCACCACACCACCGAACCACACATCTCCACCAATTCAACCTCCATCTCCTTCTCTCATTGTCTCATCCCTTCATCTCTCCCTTCTTCTCATCTCTTTTCTCTCATCTCTTTCTCTTGTTTGTTGCAGATTTGGAGCAGAGAAAGTACAATGGAGGCCATCGACGCATACACCACCACCTTCACCTCTACAACAATCAAAATTCATCATATCCGTCCAGTTGGAAGGGCAATCGACGGCCAAGATTGAAGGAGGAATGCTGAGATTCGACTATATATTGAAGAGGAGGGACGATTTTCAACTCATGGTTGGTTTGGGGATGACAACCCAGGCATCCATCCTAGGGTTAGCAGATAGATTAGGCTTCCTTTTATGTGTTTTGAGTCTGATTTAATTGTTAGATTAGGGTTTTGATTTGGGATTTTGATGTTGAATGTTTTGTTCTGTTTGAGATTCATATATGTTCGAATTGTTGGTGAAACTTTCTGGGTAGCTGCTGATGAACATTTTATTCTGGTTTGTGTTGAGTTAATGCTAGTGATTCGATTTCTGGGTATTTGATTATAATTGTGGAGATGTGGGTAGCTGCAAATACCCCTAATTTCTCTTGGTGGAGATGTGTGGTTCTTGCTGTTGTTCGTCTTCTTCTTCGCTGCTTGGCTGAAGCGCAGAGAGAGAGAGAGAGAGAGGGAGAGAGTTAGAAAGATGAATTGCATGGCTGAAGAACACAAAAGAAGAAGAAATGGTGTTCATGGCTCAGTGAAAGCAATGGTGTCCATGGCTGAAGAACACAAAAGAAGAAGAAACGAAGAAGAAATGAAGTAGACAGAAGACTTTTTGTTTTTGTTTTCTAACAAAGGGTATTTTCGTCAACAAAAATCATATTTCCAATTCCCATCCAAATCTAATCGGCAAATTCAATTATTTGGTCGGAAATTCACCTAAAAATTACTAATCATAAAAGTAGAGTCTGCATTGGATTTTGAAAAGTTGGGGTCTTGAAAACATTCCACCAAAAGTTAGGGTACCTCAGAGTAATTTTTTGGATAAAAACTCTTATCCGAACCCCCCATTTGGAAGAACAAACCCAGTGACATTCCCACATTAGAGCTGCCCATATTTCACCATGCTACCCATTCATCTTTCTGACTAACACACTGAGCAGAAAGATAGATAGATTGAGAAAGAGAGCAGTGCAACAATGGCGACGTTATCGAGGGTAAGTTGGCTACAATTCACCAGCAACACCCCTTTATTCTGTGGAATCAGACCCACTCACCGTTTGTTCTTCTCTCCCAAATCATCCCCTCATCTCTCTACCCTCAGAATTCCCACAATCTCCGTTCTCAAGACCCCTTCTTCTGGTAATTACTCTTATCTTCCATTTCTTCACAAAAACTTGTCATATTGTCTGTCTGAATGTTTGAAATTGCGCGCAGACGATGATACGGGCAACCTAAACATGGAATTTTGTGATGATTTTAATGGTGGGGTGTCATAATTTTAGATGATGTTTCATTTGCTGCAATTCATAACTCATAAGTGAATAGCTTGAGGAAGCTGGGAATTTTTCTTATCATCTGGAGCTGGTGATGATATGTTGTACTAGGCTATTCATTAATTTCAACTGGGTTCAATGTAATTTGTCATTTCATCACTTTGTTTTAGAATTCATTTTTTTCCCTCCCATCTACCTGCATTGCCTTTGGTAGTGCCTAGTCTTCAAGTTAATCAAATGTGTTTTCATAAGCTTCTTAGGTTCCCCAATTCAATTTCTCTCATGTTGTTTTAGATCATGGTGAAGTAGGTACGGTACGTTGGAACTTGGGTAAGTAAGGTTTGTTAGGTTTGAGTAGGTTTGGATAGTTTACGTAGAAGTAGGTAGAACTAGGTAATGAGTTGTTCAGAAGCAGAAAAGTTACGTATGTTTAGGTAGAAGAAGTAGAATTGAGGAGTAGGTAGAAAAATGTCGTGGGAGTTTACCCTTGCAAAGAACAGGACTTAAGGGGCTTGTTATTTACATCATTTCTACCCGTCAAAAGATGTTTTTGTGGAACAATTCAATTCTTGTTAAGCTAACCATATTTTGGAGTGGAAGATTGTGTGGGGACAATTGGATATGTCCCTCATTAAGTATGATGATGCTAATTCAATGAGCATTACCTATAAGCTGCTTCAGACTGTTCTTTAATTCGTGCCTGTTTCCTTTCTGTTTATGTTCAATGCCAGCAACCGAACGAGCAGAGGATGATGTTTTAGAAGAATTTTTCCAGGAAAGGCAGTTAAGCGGAGATCTTATAGCGAAATATTCTGATATCCTTTTCCAGAGGAGGGAAATAAAATACAGCGATGCAGAAGCTAGTGAAATGGCTGAGAGATCCAAACCTGTTGCAGAGGTATAAATGCTTCTAAATTTCTCCGCATGTGAAATGGCTCCTTCAAATTTGCTTGGTGTTGTGGTCTGTCCTAGATTGCTCTCTTGTTACACGTGAGGAATTCGGGTGTGATGAGGGGTGAAATGGCATTTCTTTGTGGACAAGAGTATTTAGTTTAACCTTCTAGTTGAACCACATTTTACCAATCCTTTGTCTCATACGTTTAATTTGTCTGATCCAATCTTGGGTCAATTTGAACCAGTCTCTCTAAATTGCAAAATTTAGGGGTAAAACCGCTACATCTGGTCCGTACATATCCTGTTTGGGTGGGATTTCGGAGTATTAGTTTTGGTTTAATTTGTCTAATCTAGTTTTCAATTTGGTTTTGTCATGGGTTACATTTTCTTTTTGGTGCATCGGGACCAGCCTCTCCGTGCACTCCCTTGCATGTGTGTGGGTGGGTGGGGGTGGGAGTGCCTGCATCTGAACCCCACATACCTCACATTAATGGGACTACATTGGACTTTGTTGTTATTATTGTTTAACTTGTTTGATCCTGAACATCATAGGTCTTGGGTGATGAACCAGAAGGAGGCTTTCTAAAATTGAAGAAAACTCAAGAATGGTTGCAAGGTGAAGCATCTGCGCCAGTCAACAAGAAACCCACCAATAAGGTCCGATTGGTCATATATCACATGCGCGCTCCAAGGCTTATGTATCATTTTACATCTTGAGTACTCACAAAATTTTTTATTGATTCAACCTCTTCTTTCAGGAAGTGCAGGACAATAGAGAAAGAATAAAGAGGCTCAACCTTCTCAGATATGAAGCTGTAAGGCCATTGACTAGCATGCATTGACAGTTTAATGATCAGAATCATTCTGTTTTATCTTTTGTGCATAGCACCTTGAGAACCTGTTACTTGGCAAGAATTTAGTTTTTTGATGTAAACAACCTTAAGACATTGCGGGAACACTACAGTGATAAAAACTGCAGCTTGATATTCATTTACTTGTTTCTATGGCTGATGTATTATGTTCAAAATGATGCCGATTTTGATGTTACACTGATTTTCCAGTTGAAGAGAGAACTTCTGTTCATGACTGTTGGAGTAGGAGCTGCATGCACTGGATATTGCCTATTAACCTTATCGATCCAGGTAAAGTTAAGGAAAGATACAGTTTTGCTGATGTTACTGGTAAAACCGAAAGCAAGCTTCTAGCAATTAAGCTACATGTCTTTTATGTGCTAATTCTAGCAATTGTCAAATTATGAGTTTTATTGTATATTGTTGTATAAAAGCTGAGGATGTATAAGTACATGTTTTTGCTTTTCAGAACCAGATTACGCTTCTTATATTTTTCCTGTGTTTTCTGCGTAGGCAGCTGTGAGCTATGCTTCAGGAGTAGGATTAAGGTCAGTCAATTTTTTTTTAAAAAAAATTGCCATACTGATTTAAAATGTTTTTTCTGGATTCCCGGTAAGGAGTAAAGCCCTTTTTCTCAGACATTAAACCCCGCAAGCTCGTCTTTGTCCCAACTTAGAACAAAAAGGTTGAGTAACCCCAAAACAAAACGAAGATAAAAAGAAAGGGAATCAGCAAAGTTTACTCAAAATACATTGACAAAGGTATTTTGGTCAATTCATGTCTGAAAACCATGCTTTCGTTGGAAATTTGTATAGGTGTATTTAGTAGCAAAGGTGAGGGCATATGAAAGTTAAATTGCAAACATGTATACATTTGTAATTTAATTACACTTAACATCAAGGGGTATGTATGCAAAAAAAATCATTTCTTCAATGTGCAATTCAGGGACTTGTGCCAATGACCTCTTGCCTGAGTGGCTAGAGGTCCACCTCCTACCCTAGGCGTCCAGGGTTTGAATCCTGGGGGCGGCATTTCTCCCTTACCATTTCGGAGAGTGTTGTGGGTTGGAGTGGGGCCCATCTTTGGGCCATTGGCACGCCTCATACCCTGTCCGCTATAGGCTGGTTGGGTTGTACCCCTGTGATAGGGGTCCAATGGGTTGGACTACTTACCTGTAAAAAAATAATAAATAAATAAATTCAGGGACTTGTTTCTGATATGTGACTCTTCTTATGCAGCTGCCTGTACCTACGACTCCTATACCAGCATGCAGACGGCATATCCAAGGATTCGGTCCCTCAGATATTCCTGCAAAAGAAGCAAAAGAAGTAATATCCTCAGACTGCCAAAATATGTTCCTATTTGTGAAATTTTATCCTCAGTACTCAGGCTGAAATGTCTTTTGTCTCTCAATGTCTTAATAATAATAAACAGAATTGGCATACGAAGTGAGGATTTGGAGGACTTCATAGAAAAAACAGTAAAGGGTAGCGGAATCGCTCTTTCATCTCCAAGGCTGGTAATCCCGGCAGCAATTTACGGGTTGTGGATCCTGCTTCACCGGAACTTTATCAACGATGTTTTCGATTTCCAGGTATACTGAAACCTGTCAAAGATGGCTTTACATAGATAGAAAGGGCTTTCATTTTCTTTGTAGGTGCACTGGAACCTGAGGGTCAAATAGTTCAGCTTACTATAATATTTCTAAAGATCGGCTTACTATTGTCCCAACTCCCAACCCCTATAGTTCGGCTTTACTACAATCCAATTTTCCTTTTTTTTTTCTATTTTATATTAATGAGCTCATCTGGTTCATTTTGTCAGATTGTGCCTGCAATGCTGGGATTATTTGCATATAAAGCAGCTGCTCTGATTCAAGTTTACAGGGACAATCAAGATTTGCTACTCATCTTTCCCGATGATGATGAAGAAAGCTCCAATGCCTGACAATGCTCAACTCTTGCTTAGAAACCTCCCTCCTTGTCTGTCTTCTTGTATAGGAGTTTCAGCCATGCATTTGTCGATAAAGAAACCTATCAAGCGCAGTATAGAATGTATCTTAGGATGGGTAAGTACAAAGATTGAGTTTTGTTAATGAATCTTAGGATGCATTAGTACAGATTGAGTTTTGTTTCTATGTGTAGCATAGTCTCAACTCTCTTGTACAAGCCTACATCGTTATCACTATATCATAATTATAGGCCCATAACCTTTTTTCCCTTGTAGATCTCGTCTCAAATGTCAAAGTTTACAGTAATTTTCGATAAACATAAGGACAACTAATAATTCACTTAAGATTATTGCATATCCCTCATAGGTTATACGTCATCCATATTAAAAAGTAGCTCTACTATGCCTTGTTGCAAGTTTTTTTTTTTTTTTTTTGGTAGGAAGACAATAATCGTAAAAGGAAAACGGCTAAGAGCTCACCTCGGCTAAGATATGTCATCCATATTTTTTTTTTGAAGTCAAACATATTTCATTAATAGCAAGCCATTCGGCACTTATAATGAAAATCGTGATTGAACAATTGTAGATCTAAAACATAGATATGAAATTCAACTTCCAAATAACTAATACTAATCTTACTGACGTTCGGCTCCGATTTCTTCGATGACTCTCCATCTTTCCTCGATGACTCTGCATCTTTACCATTGATGGAGAACCTCACAACCCGTGCTATAGCGATTTGAAAGTAGATCTTCATCTAGGGGCCGTTTGGCATGCAATGGGAATGGGAATGAGAATTCATAATGACACTGGGAATGAAAATTCATAATGGGAATGAGAATTAACATGTCTTTATGAATTACCAACCTTCTTGTTTGTTTTGTGGTAATTCAAATTGAGAATAGGATTGAGAATAAACACAAATTGACTAAAATACCCTTATATTGATTTATGAATGTTTTAATAAATTGAAATAGATGGAAGGTCATAAATGACACACATTTACTTCTAGAAAATCAATTACCATATGAAATTTTTTTTAAAAAAATAAAGTTCATAAAGATTTTAATAAAAATTAATTAAGCATCAAATAAGAATTAAAAATTAAAAATAAGTATATAAATTAACGTTCAAAGTATGAATGATTCAATAAATCAACATGATAGACCAATTGTTGACAATTGCCGTAAGATTCAAGAACTCAACTGGGTTTACTAATATATTAATTATAATAAATATTTAATTAATAGAAGGAAAAGGCGTAAACCCTACTGCATTAGTAATATCTCAATCGAAGGATACGTAATAACAATAATATTTAATTAATATAAGCAAAAGTAATACCATATTTATGTGACGGTAGCCGGCAAGATTGACAATAAACGTGAGTTTTTATTGAATATAAGCAAAAGAAATGAATGAATGTGAGTTTTTATTTTTTTAAATAGGGGTAGTTTTGGTATTTAATATTGACTAACGAATTCCCAATTCTATTACCACACCCCCCATGGTAATAGATTGTTGGGAATAGACCCATTCTATTCCCATTCCCATTCCCTTCTTTTTTTTAATTTTCATGAAACAAACATGGTAATTCTATTCCCCATCCCCCTATTCCCATTCCCAACCTCCTATTCCCTCTTACCAAACGGGCCCCTAACGTATTAGACCACACTAATTGAACAAAAACTCTACAAAGAGACTAAAAACCGTAAATAAGGGTACAATATAACTCTTACAAAAGAAGAGACTAACTTTATTTGCGTAAATGTAAAACCAAACTAACAATTGAAGTAGAAATCAATCAAATTGGGGCTTACCATCGACAAAAAAATCGATGACAGCCCTTTCAAGGAGGTGGACGCTAGGGTTTTTTAGAGAGAAAAAGTGAGGAGGCTAGGGTTTGCTTATGTCATCCATATTAAAAAGTAGCCTTATTGCAAGTTACAAATTCTATAAAATCCTTAAGAAATTGTATGTTAAAGAATCTATCTCACTATAGCTCTCAACAGTTCTCGTCCAAGAATTTGCAATTTTTCTAAAAATGAAGTATTCTTATACAAGTTATACATACTCAAGATTTTTGTAGAACTTTACTAAGAGCAACTATCAAAGTATTTATTATTGTACATTCTGCCAAATGATTACAAATCCTGAAATTTACTGTGGCATAATAATCACATAATATTAGTCCTGCTGACCCAAGCCGAAACCGACCCGGTTTCGGAAAACAGGGCATACCGAATCCAACCCGACCAAATTGACAGGTATAGATAATATGGACAAGCGATTACTTTGGTGATCTCTTCACTTTTCAGCAAAGTGTCCTCAAACAGTACTGTGTTATCACTATGCTAATTTTTCTTATGCCATATTTCATTGTAATTCATAATATACAGGAATACACTGCAACCCAACAGTTACAGGGTGTGAAAACCATGGCATCTAAACACATGAAAGATTTAACAGAATAAAACAGGCAGGTTCATGAAAAATATTTATATACTACATTGTTCTGTGACAAAGGCCACCCAGATGGTGAATTGCTATACATAACACTAACACACTGCAACCCAAGAGAAGATATATAATGGAGGCTTCTAAGACTGGTAAGCATTCAACAATGCTTGATGCACCATGTCGATAAACTGATTATCCTGTACAAACATACAAGGAACTATATTTTAGCATGTTATAATATACATGCAAATGATTGCCAAAAAAAGTGCTAAAGAAAACAAAGAACAAAGACAAAACGGTATGGATGTGAATCCAAGGGTCCAATCTGATCACTTGCAAGAACTAATCTTCGTTTCGGCTTAATCTTAGATTTCCAAAGTACAACAAAAGTTCAGTAATACTGGCACGAAAGTTTCCACCCTTTCGTTTCGGCTTAATCCACCCTTTCAATGCTGGTACTTCCAAGAGAAACTATGGGTAACTATGGAACGAAGTAAGACTGGCACGAAAATTTTCCAAGACAAACTTTTTATCTAAAAAGAAATTTCGTAAATAGTTCGAGTGTTCTTTAGAGGGTCAATACTCCTTTATCCATCCAACCCAAATTTACTCATTTTTACTCATACTTTTTAACGCTCAACTTTTCAACTTCACTAAACTTGCCCAATCTTACTTTACCCCTCCAAAGAACAGATTAATTGAATACATACCTGAACAAGCAACAAAAGTGCATCTCGGACCTTTTCTCTAGTGATAACAGGGCCATAGTTTGGGATGCTGGAGGAAGTTGGAGTTAGTGACGGAGGTGGAGTTGGAGGAGGAAAAGGCTGCAACACCGGAGTACCATACGGCCGCTGCAGATTCGAAGGTGGCTGCAATGGAGGTGCCGTTGGTACAGATGAAGCTGCTGCAGATGCCATCATCAATGGTGAAGAGGCTGCAGGTAGACTGAAGAAAGATGATGGTTTCACAAGGTTTGTTCCCCTGTTGTCGTTGTTGCTTGATTCAGATGAATCGAGCAGAGACAATAAAGAGGCGGATGTCGATGATGGTACTTGGGGAGATGGAGCTAGTGGATGAATATTTGATGGACGGCTAGGGAGTGCTGCTGGGGGAGGTTTGTACTGCTGCTCTTCGCTGATCAGTGGAACTGATGGATTTGTAATAGTCATTGCTGACTGTAGACATGCATTAAGGATGAGTGGGTTGCAGCATATGCATAACAAGTTTATGTGAGGATAAACATTGTAGGCTCATTCTAGAATTGAAGTTGACAGAAGATGAGACTCACACTGAAGAAATTTATAAAGGTGTGATCATCAGGAGCACCATTAATGTTTGCGGTAGTTGGTGGGGAAGGCTCCAGCGGACCATCCATGACAGCCATAGTTGGGATGGCTTCTAGCTCTTCAAACTCACTGCAGTAGGGTATACATGTCAAAATATGACACTACGATCAATCAAAATATGATATTATGATCAATCAAACCATCTGAAAGATGCCCTAAAAAAAAGGTTAAATTCGTGAGTAGCTAAATTGTCTTGGGATGGGTTAGGCTCTGAAGAAAAGAACTGGTAACTCTGGCATCTATAGGCTACAGTGATGCTCATTGCTACCACACTATTCCACATCCTAACTTTCTAGCTTAGAAAATATTAAACCCACTTCCCCCCTCCTTCAGGCACGCAACAAATGATGGTTAAATAAAGATGGAAAAAAGAACAGACAAACAAACGCAACAGAGCGCAAGACAGTGAAGTAGCCAATATTACACTTCCAAATATTTCTCTCAAGTAAGCAAATGAAAAAGTTTTGTAAAATAGCCCCCCGAGGCATTGACCAAATTTATTACTGCTACAACTTATTGGCTAAGTATGATTTATTCGCATATTATCTCAAAAATACCAAAGCATCCTTTGACTACTACCTAAAAGAATAAATCAGAATTCACCTTTGTGATGAAGACACTTTTGACTTAGTAGGCACCTTAGCATAAGCATTGAGTATCCTGAAGAAGCACAGCAGAACAGAATTTATGGTCAGGGATTTAATCCCGTAAATCTCATTATGATGAACATCAAAGTGAAAAGCTTTAGGTTACCTATCAAAGAGATTTGCAACATCTTCACATTCACGAGCGTTATAGAACCAAATACCATTTACTTCTTGAGCGGCATTACGATATAATAAATATGGCACCTGGATTTCATATTCAAAGTCCCCCAACAGATTCTCCACCAAGTTTTCTGCATGATCAATGACAACGCTTATTAAGTTTTGAGGTTAACACCATAGTTAACGGAACCACATGGACCGTAAAGGGCACAGAAACAAGATTCGAAAGGTACACATTCTTCAACTCCTCACTTTTACATCATTAAAGGCAATTCTACCATGGAAATTCAGCAACATAGTTCCTTGCCCATGCAAGGGACCCATTGTTGATTCCTTCAAGAACATGAATAGCAATAGCAGAAAATGAATGCGATCAACGAGGAAATACAATTTACAATACGGCGGGAAACTAGAGATAATCACATTATCCAATCAAGATCCTATCCAAATTCACAAGCCATAAATGGAAAGTAATTCATGCCATATTAACATGCAACATAAACCAACATAAATGTAAAAATAGTCTTTAATACTAAATGTTGAGTTAAATGTCACGTTTACAAACATAATCAATGCCATTTGCTAATAAATCAACTGATAATGAGATGAGCATAACTACAGACAACAATTTGCATTCATAAGAAAACAATGGAGATGCTCAGAAAGGTTTTAAACCTGTATTTCGGCGGTTCATAACTATAAACTGAAACCGAGGCTGAGTATTCCTGATGCCAACAAACAATTCATTCAGAAGAAGAACAGTTCAACAAAGACGCATTCTACCTAGCTGATAAGCTAAGCAAAACGCAATCAAACAGCGAATTTTCAAACTTAAATACAAAATGATTGACCAATTCATCGACATTTCTCTTACAAAAGGAGGAAATCAAGAACCTTTTCACAACAAAAAGCGATCCTTCCACATCCTTGCGACTCTGCAGCAGAATTAAAACACAGATAGCCAACATCAAATCATCAAACTATCAACAAAAACAATTGAAAGAGAGAGATAGATAGTGATAGTAGTAGATACCCATTGGCTAAGATCAATGTTGAATTCGTATAAGGTAACATGAGCAGCAGTGATGAGAATTTCTTCAACAAAAGGATCAATTCGTTGAAGAACAGTGAGATTGAGAAGCTTCGTACTGTTCTGATCTAGATTCGGCATCAATTTACCACTTTGCGACATATTGTTGGTGTTTAATTTTGATTATGATTGTGAAATTAGGGGAATTGAGATGAGACGCAAACCCTAGCTCCGGCTAAATTAGGTTTTGGTGGGATTGCGTAACAAGCTTCTCTCTCCGACTCTGTCAGGCAACATTTCGTCTCACATTTGATGATGCCAGAAGTAAATGACGAAACTGCCCCTAACCGACTTTCAGATGTCTGTTGGGCACTTGGGCTTCTCATCTACAGTCCAACTTCACTCTTTTTTTCTTTTTTTTTCTTTTTTTTTTTTGAGGGTTTCACCCTTTTTTCCCCCTCCAAACTCTAATCATAAATTCTCCAACTCTAATCATAAATTCTTAATCTGTACTCCCTCAATTTCTAAATATATTACAGTACAAATTGTGTAATGTTGTGCTTTTAGGCTCCGTTCTTTTGTGCGGTTGGTGAGATGCAGAAATGATGCGGTACAATGAAATTGTGGAAAGTGCGGAAATGTATAGAATGGTATGGTAAAATTTGTGGAAAGTATGGTGATGTGGTAGGTGAGGAGAAAGAATGTGAAAAGTAGAGGAGAAAAGTGAGAAAATATATTGATAATGATTGTGGTAAAGTGTGGTAAACTGTGGAAGAATATTGATTAGTATAGTGAGTTGTGGTACCACAACGTACTACCGTATAAAAGAATAGGTAGGAGGTACAGTTGTCGTATTTACATAAGTTAGTCTTGCATATAATCTAAAGTCAATATTCTTTTGAATTACATAGATAACAGTTTGACGATTTGATGATCAAGAACACAAGTAATCACAAAACAATTCAGATAAAACTAACATTAGGCAGAGATTCACTTGAGAACATACCGACAGTCACGATCACACTCCTATTATTGTACAAAGATGAGACTTCACGATCACACTCCTATTATTGTACAAAGATGAGACTTCCTCAAGCCCTACATAGATTCGACGTTGATAACTTTATAGAAATTCGATGAACAAATGTTAGAATAGCGAAAGAAGCATAATTACAATTAACTAAGGCACTAAGCATGCTAGTTGCAAATCATTGATCTAAGTTAAGAATTTAGCCACCCACATTCATGAGATTACATAAGCAATGTGCAATTAAGAAGTATGCTATGCTGCATGAACATAGTTAAACAATATAGTATTTTACATGTTAAAATTTAATATTAGAACATAAATTTAGCTCAAATGGAAAATAATGTGTTTCTATGCTCCTTGGAGATTGTAGTTGCTCCAAAAGAGAGACTCCAAAAAATAAGCATTCCAAAGAACAGCTTACAAATATACTTATAGCATGTAAACTTTTATACTTCAGAGTCTCATTTTAGTCCTTGCTTTGCTTTTATTTTATAACAGTACAATACAAAGGAAAAATGAAGGGGGGATCCTAACACAAGACACAAAAAGGATTCAAAATGCCTAATTCTCTTTGTGATTGGATACAAGACAAGACCAGTTCTAGTATAAATGTTCAATGCATAAATGACATGAAAAATCTCAGCTGTCAAACAAAAACCTCGGGATGAAAGCCTTCGCCCAATTCAATCGCTATGGATACTTCACGGACGTGGCCGAAGATCAGCATGTAGCCATGTACTGCTGGATTTCCAGCGAGTTATTGTAGAGAATCGATTGTCAAGTGGTGTTGTTTTTACTCGTCTGAGACCTTGAAAAATGTGTATGATAGGATCAGATTGTTGATGCCGTCCATTCTCGGGTCAGTTTCAAACTCGGGATCAATGTAAAAGAATACCTGTAATGGTTCAACAAGTGCTTTTTACTTAGGTAAGGTAAGATGGGAAATGAGTTTTAGTCGAGTTTAGAGACCAAATCAGGACTTACAGGCATGTCGACCTGCTCCCCCGGCAGAAGCCTCTGCTCCTCGAAGCAAAAGCACTGTATCTTGTTGAAGTACACTGCAGCCTGCAATGCACACATCTATCTAAGGTCAAAAAGCTCGGTAGAAAGGGAAAAACATAATAACATATACGATATACGAAGCAAGAATCAACCAAACTAAACCAGCCATGTCAACTCCCGCCGTAAGAAGGGCGTGACAGAGAGATCAAAACTCGGTAACTTAGTTGTCTACCGCCCCCCCATCTTCCGAGGATCAAAACTCGGTAGGAGAAAAAAGTTTCTAATGCGCAGAAATTGTAGGGTTGATGGATCGTGCCTGTTAGAAATAGTTTGGTAGTTATATAGTATCCCCAGCCTGTAGACCTTGCTAACGATTACCCGAGATAGGAACCAGTGGGCTCACACACGCACACACGAGTATTTATCCCTAGCCTAATAGCTGTTTCTAAAGGACTACACATATTAGGCTATTCCTCCACAGTGAACGAAGAAGAGGACACCTTTGTGAAGATTTTTGTTTCAGTGCACTATAAGATGCATGATTTTTTGGTTAAGCAGAGGTAAAAGGTAAATGTGAAACAAGAACTGCAAGAACATGAAAGCTTTGGATTTTCCATATCTGCACAGCGGTAACATGAGTAAAATGTCGTCACAAAAGAATAAACTACCTTCATGGGTGTAACATTGTATGTTGAGACACCAACAATAGGAGCGGAACTTCGATTTTCAGCTGTGTAGAATGCCAGTGCACTTTCCCCAGGTTTAACCCTCACCTGCAAAGGAAATGAAGATTCATCATTACCTTGAATCTTTTTGTTGGGGGATGGGGGGTGGGGGGGGGGGGGGGTTGTAGTTGGGTTCAAAGAAACACACCTCTCTTTGAGTAGGAATAAACTTCCATGGCATGCCATCAGCAACATCAGCATTGAACTGAACCACAATTTCTCTGTAGCAGAAGATGGATGGTAGAAAACAGAAACTGGTAAGCAAACTGAACTTCACCTGGGCAAACTAACTTGCACCCTTCACTAAAAAAATCATAAAGCTCCAAAATTCATCTGCATAATCCTATTTCCACAGTAAAGAGCTGTTACTTCATATTGGATACATGAAAAGGCACTTGTGTAAAAGAAAAGTATCACATACAGCTGCTTCTTCCAGGAGCAAAGTTTCTAAGAAATACATAAAAGAATGATGCGAGGGTTTCCATCTGCTCAATTGGGTGCATACATACATGCGCATGCACGCACACGGACGCTCATATATACAAAATCCAGAACTCAATTTTCTGTCCATCCTTAATTACCAAACTCCAACTATACAACATCCTCAAAAAAAAAAAAAAAAAGCTTGAAACCACTAATTGATCCGTCCATTTCTTTCCTTCTATGTGGCCCATCCAATGGTTAAAGGAACTAAATTCCACACACCTCGAAACCATCCTTTCTTCATCCTTCTCTTCCAAGTCAACAACACATCCTCCACCCCACTCACTTGAACCCAAGAAACTTAAAATACTATTGTAAACCTTCACTTGTCATTCCTATATCGTCATACCTCCTACATGGTTGAATTACGTATGGCAGGCCTTATACCTCTCTTTCAGTTGTGCACTTCATGTAATAGGATGTGTGGTAGACAATCTTAAAATATTGTAATGCACAGGTGATAAGGATATAGAATTTGCGGAGAGGAAAATCCCAGACCTGTTGGTGGTAGTGCCATCCTTAGAATGCCGTGCAATCTTCTCTTCCACAGTCTAAGAAAAGCAACAAGTACTTCAAGAAATCAACACTGAAGCCGTAAGATGCAATGAATGTGACAAAGTCAATATATTAAGTCATATGCTAACAACAGAAATAATACAGACCTCACGACGCTGAACAGTCCCACCATAGCCAGTAGCTTGGCAAAATCTCCTGTACAAGGGGACAGCAGCATACGAACAGCCCACCATTCCAAAAACCAATGCAGTCAAGTATATCAGCATTTTTCGTGATTTCTTCTCTTGCAAAATATTAGAAGAATAGTGTCGTCTTGACTCAAATGAGAAAGCTCTTCCAACATTACAGACACCATAAGAAGAAAGCTGATGCCGCCTGTTGACTGGCCATGAACTATACCCAAATTTTGATATAAAGTTATGACAACTGGGTGCTATAACTTGAAATTCTTTCCTACAAGAAATGTGGGTGAAAAAAATGAATAAACGGACAATGATGAACAAGTATCTTACAATTCAAGCTCTTAGAAAAACTTAAGTAAATAAGATAATGGCAAAAGACTTACTGCACTTGAGAATTAGCTAATACTGCTCTCTTGAATGCATAAGGCAAGGTGTGTATTCTTCTCGATATCATGTGCCACGACAT
Source organism: Portulaca oleracea (assembly GCA_029582165.1). Classification (NCBI taxonomy): domain Eukaryota; kingdom Viridiplantae; phylum Streptophyta; class Magnoliopsida; order Caryophyllales; family Portulacaceae; genus Portulaca; species Portulaca oleracea. The sequence goes on from CM055886.1 coordinate 34,514,151, forward strand.
TGTTCAAGAGAATCAAAAGCTAGAGTTCCGGGCCCAAAATGGCATCTGCGGCACAATAAGTAATCCCTTAAAAATCGATTTCAAATGAAACAGATCTCCATAAAAGCTACTTCCCAAAACTCAATAGTAACCACGGAATTTATTCAGAAATCAGGAAAGGGCACAATTGACATAAGCTTGAACCAGTCTTAACTTCAAATGAAAAAGTTTACAATCGGTGTTGTTCACTTTCACAGCATCTCAAGAAAGAATCCATTGTAATACCCAGAAACATCAATTGAACTCAAAAATATACATTAGTCCTATACTTGCACTTAATCGTAGGACAAACTAATGTAAGCAAAATTTCATAGATTAGGGAAGTCTTACTGTTAAACCCAGTGGCAGATCACGGATTTGGCTCAGTGGTGCAGATCACGGATTTGGCTCAGTGGTGTGGGGAATAATCATAATTTGCTCAAAAAATCCCTAAGTTCTAAGCAGAAATTAAGAAAAAAAAATGAAATTATCAACATTCACAATGTCGCATACTCCAAGTCATAAAATATCAAAATTCATGATTCACCATTTCAAATAATCCAACTCATTTACTAATGAAAGCATTCAATTGGCCAAAACAGTTCAATTAGCCAATGCATCTAATCCAAACACACAAGAACCTCCATAATTACACATAACTACACAATCCAATGTAAAAGCTAACAAACCCTAAGTGAACCAAAATTGATCCATGCAAGCTCTCGAATCAGTCGGAAACTCAGAAGAAGGGATCTCGTAAGCTTTACTAATCAAAGCAACATAGAGCAACAATGGCGAAGAACTAGAAACAATCCAGCCAGAAAAACAGAAGCAGTAAACAAACAAACAAATGGTAAGGGTTTTAGGACATACCCGTAAAATTAGACCACGGCGAAGATTACTTGCAGAAACAGGCACACTTGCGAGTGAATGGATGAAGAATTTGGAGAAAGTTAGGGTTTGATTGAAGAAGCGAATTTTGCACTGGAAATTCACAAGGGCGATGTGTGTCAGTATGAGACACAGAGAGGGAAACGAAGAAGAATAACAATTCGTGTTACGCTCGTAGCGCCTTATTTCCCAGTACTAGTTCAATTAGTGCTCGTAAAATTTTTCCTGATCCGAATATATCCGATTTAAAAGAAATTTTAGACCGAACTCGATTTTGATATTCCGATTTCCGACAAATCTTTTCTTTTTTATTGTCTAAACTAAATTTTAACAAGAATTTAGCTCCGTCTGAAAGGTCCTACCCAAAAAAGAGGTTTTGGCATCAATTTCTTATATAAATTTTGACATTGACTAAATTTATCCAGATTCAAATTTTTTGCGATGCTTTGACAAAAGTTTAATTTGACGAAAATTACAATAAGGTAGCATATTTAGGACATTATTTTCTTCCTCTCAAAAGAGAGATTAGTTTTTTGTTAAATCAAAACAAAACAATTTCATTGATAAAAACATAGATATAAACTTTACTTTTAATTAATCAATACACATCTTATCATAAATTTTCTTTGATGAATTTACATCTTTACTATCAATGAAAAATCTCACTATGTTATGTAGCAATTTGAAAACCAGTTTAATTTTTTAGGTATTCTACTATATCAGTTGAAGAGACCTCTCTCTCCTAAGAAGCTAGACTAAAAACCTCATACAAGGATATACTAAAGTTCCTACTTACGAAGAGATAACTTTATTTGTGAAAAAGCTCATGGAATCGAGCTAATGATCGATATAAGAAATTAATCAATTTGGGGATTGTCATTGTCTCATTGATAAGAAAGGTTGATGGCAGCTCTTCCAAAAAGATACGGGGCATTATTTTGAAAATATAATTAGGACGATCTTTGATAAAGCATAAGTCAGGCAAAAAGGAAAGCATGGTCTTTAGAAAATGATCTTCCCTATGCTCACAATGTCACTCTAGCTCGAATGCTAAAGCACAAGTCGGGCAAACAAGAAAGGAGAAGCTAACGATGAAGCCCAGGTGACGTTTGGTAAAAGAACCAACATGAACTGTCGCTTGACCAAGGGATGCGAGCCAAAATGCAAGAGGGAGACGAACCAGCCAAAATGCACATCGACGATGAATTGGTATCTCACAAATCAGGATTACCTGTAGATAGCAGAAACCCAATAAAGTAATCATCCTTTTCACTCGACGAGAGTCAGTATTTTTAGGGAAGAGTCAAGCTCTTCATTCAGCAAGCCAAAAATTTAAAACGACCGACATTACCAACCAAACTGTAGAAAATTTTATTCAAGTAGACCATAAAAGTCCTACTACATGAAAGCATTAGTAGCAAAGTTCAGAGCTGAAATCCTAGAGGTTACAATTGCCAAGACAGCTTTTTGTGGGGGGACATTATGTAATCAGAGCATATAAGATGAGAAAATCGAAGTCACTCGGTCGCCTTGCCCTTGCTGCGCCTGCTGCTACTGGCAGTCTCCAACAGGTAACAAACCATGGAGTCGACGTCGTCCCCGAAGATGCTGTATGCTTCAATCACCTGCAGATAGCTGAAACCCATTGACAGCATCAACTGCATGCTGCTGCTGCTCACTATCGTCTCGCTTTCCTTGTCGTTCTCACTCCCCGACGCCCCTGCAACTTTTCCCATTCAAAATGCTGCTCATTAGGACTAGCAAGAGTAGCATTTGCAAATTCAACGAGTCAGACATAAGAGTCAAGAGTGAAAACCCATCATGCTTTCTTTTTCGGGTTGCATTTATGTGTTTCGAATAAATCTCTTTGCATACATGCAGCAATGTGTGTCACTGTCGGACTGCCTACGTTCGGATCTCCCTATACCCACCATAGACAGGACCCACACTAGGAGTTGATGCCAAACATTTTATTCCCTTTTTCTTTTCTTTTTCAATTTTTTGCTCAGCTAAATAAAGATTTTGTTTATGGGTGTGGGTGTTTTTTTTTGGGAGAGGGGGGGTGTCCATGCCGAGCTGGGTGTTAACTACAGGTAGATTTGGGTAAGTTTGGATAAGTTTTAGTAAGTTTAGCTAAATAAAGATTTTGTTTGTGTAAGTTTCGGTGTATTAGGGTAAGTTTGGCAAAATTTTCCCTACCTACAATTTACCAATGAAAATGAACTGCAAGGTTTCGGATTTTTTATTTTTTTTGTCGTTGTGGGGGGGGGGGGTGTTAGGATTTCGATGTGTAATAACTGGAATACTCACAAATGGTTACTCTTATGTTAAGGCGACAAATGAAAGAAGATGGTCGAGAGTAGGAGATGATTGCTTACTGCTTCCAGATGATGATGGTTCAGCACCAGATGTTGAAGATTCCCTAGGGTTGATATATTGGTGAGATTTATTACCAGACAGATACTCGGCTCGAGAAGCTTCCATTACCATGCATTCAATTTCTTTTTCTGTGAGCTCAAGATCAGAGTAAAATTGCCCCTCAGCCAACAAAGCCTGCAGGGGTAAAAAGAAACATTCTAAAAAGGTAAAAATGATAGTTCACAATTTGATTAGAAATAACATATTCTGTTAGGACAAAAAAAAGAAGCAGAATCCAGACATTATCTAGCTGTTGATCTTGTTGAGCTTTAATGGCCGCTTTCACCTGATCTTTGTCTACATTTCTCTGTAATGAACAAACAACGAATCCATAAATCAAGGCCACCCAACCTCCCCAATAAAACGCAGCGAGATAAAGCCGGAACAGTTTTATAATTTAGATTAAAATTCGTTGATAAATAGATTGTATGGTAAAAGTTAAGTTCTGGCGACTTTTGGTAAATAAAGGTAAGAAAAACTGATGCTAATACTTTTACGGAAAAACTAAGTATTGGTAAACGTGTAAGTTTTGGTAACTTTTGGTAGATATTTACCCCCCTCCTATTTACCATTGAATTTTATACGCTCTTCAAGGAGGTAGTAAATCTTTGCAATTCACAAATCCATGTTTGTGATTACATGGATATGGTTGTTTATACGTAAATCTCACAGTTTCACTTACCCCTCGAAGAGAGCTAAATCCAAGCCCAGCCCCAACATTCAACCGACGAGGATCCACAAGTGAATTATAGTGATTCCCATGGTGATAACTCAGCCGAATAGGAGGTGTATCCGTGTCGTAGTTGCCATGAAAGATGTTGATAGGCTCTGCATTTCGAAAGAATCGTAATCAGTGGCAAGTAAGGTAACATCTCTAACGCAACAACAATGAGAGACTATATGGGTTTTAGCATCGCATGGCACTGCCCACCTGTGCTATAAGAGTAAATATGGATGGGTCGGTTGTACATCTCCGATAAGGCCTGGATCTCCACATTGTTTCCATAAACCTGCCGCATAACATACAACATGGAAAACAATCATTATCGATCGTACTTAAACAGGAAATTTCCACAAGACAAGCATCGGTAAACACAGCGCTAAAACGGATTCTAAACGCATCTTGAGAAAGACATAGCTATAAGTGAAAACGGCATGCATGAAACGACGAAACTCACCTTGTCCCTTCGTTTCCTCTTGCAGTAAGATGTAAACCCTTCTGTAATAAACTGTGAGAAATGATCTCTCTCTCGTTCCTGCATACGATAGGAATTGGAAACACTTGGTCAACATGACAGCAAATAGATATTAGATTGCATTAGCTTCGCAGGAATGTACTCCCTCCGTCCCTTATTATACATCATTTTTAGAGAGTAGAGAAACCAACTCAGCACAAAGATTTATGTAAAAATGTATCAAATGTCAAAAATGGTTGATTACAAAGTATTTATTAAGGGTAAAATTAGTACCCAGACTTTTCACATTTGACAAAAGGAACAAGACTGTAACCTAAATCTGAATTTCAGTCCATCAGATTTTTTACAAATTCATCCTGATTTTGCCAAGTGTATAAACTGTACATATTCTAGACGGGCCTAGTTTAAATTGCATGGATTTCAAATTGGTTCCCAGAGACACAAGTTCCTAAGCCAATCAGAGAGGAAGCATACAAAAGTAAAATGTCCCGATGCACAAATTGCAAGATCACTGATTACCCCAATTCGGACAGTATTTGAACATAATTGTTGTCTAGATTAGGAAATCCACACAAAAAAGGTGCATGGGACAGTATTTCACCATACCATGAGGTTGGAGGTTTTGGGGACCAGAAAACATCAATATCAAGGTTGGAGGTTTTAGGCCATAGCAAATGGTTAGATCCTACCTACCATATAATCAATGCACATCTGCCTGACCAGATCATATGCCTCTGAATCCCCATAAACTTGATCAGCGACAGCCCTAAACAGACAATTGCCGTCTGCCAACATTCTCTTAACCTCCAAACCTTTGGCTCTTCTAATATCAATCTCAAACTGCCGCTCTCGTTCCTGATGCACACGCCAAATGCAAACTTATCAGGGTAAATTCAATGACCCAACAAACAATGAGAGACTAAAAAATAGCACACTTATGTGGAACACATACAGCGGCATAACTAAGTCAACTATAAAAAAATATATAATGAAAAACTGAATCATAAAGTGCATAATAACAGTAGTCAAAGGATGGAATAACCAATTTTCAGAAATCATAGAGCACAAAAGAAAGCACATGAAGTTCAAAGATTTTCTCAGTAAAGTGCGTATAATAACAGTAGTTAAAGTGCATAATAACCAATTCTCAGAAATAACAGAAGCAATCAGATTATGAAATCCAAATTACCATCTCAAGAAGCAATATCAGGAGTCTATAATATCGATATCCTCGGAAAAATGCAGTTCAACATCAATACACGAATAGTCCAGCATAAGCACTAACACTAGCTCAAATTCAAGAATGTGATCACCAAATACAAACGACATGTGCAAAATATGTGAATCTGTGTGGGTTCCATCTCTTCTCATGGTTAAACAGGACAATCCGGATCTAAATAGACCACTAGTTTGAGGAACAAAAGGCAATTATCAAGAACCAAAAAATTTGAGGCAAGAACATATTTTCTTTATCTTTACAAGATGATAAATCGAGGCTATTATCAAGAACCAAAAAATTTGAGGCAATAACATTAAAGAGTCTATAATTATTATCCACAAGTAATCTTTATAAGATGCCTATTTTAAAGTATATGGGACAAATGACCTTTAGTGAAACACAAACCTTTTGGTGAAACGAAATATTAACTCCATAGACAATTATATACCCAAGATTAAACTTAAGATGTTCATCCTAGCTCTGCAGATTAACAGAAGATGTTAACAATATAGCAATAACATTGCAACCTCAGTTCTAAGTGGGTACATGCACTTCTATTCTTGCAAGTCTGTGTAACATAAAGCAATAACTAGCAGTCTTACAAATGCACATAAACAAGGCCTCAGAGCTTAAGCATGTGTGCAAGAGGGTAGGGACAAACACATTTGAACTCCTTCATTCACCAAGACACCAACACACTAGATCAAAAGTTTTTATTCCCTCTTCTATGACTTAGATTCATCACACATAAACAGGCTAACCCATTAACTTTTTCCATGTTGCAAATGTTTCCTACTGACCATGTTCACAGTTAAGAGTTACTCACAAGATCATAAATCGAGGATCCAAAACAAGGATTTTGCTCATCAGCACTGTTATAACCCTCGCTTTCGCCATGAGATCTCGGTGAAGAAGGCCTTGACTCAGACGGCGAAGTCCTAGCTGGGGCAGGCCAGCCAGCCGGCCGCCTAGACGGTCCAATCCGGGGAGAGCCCGAAGTTCCTGAGACAATTCTTCTCACATTAGAGCTTGACCCGGACGACGGTTTTGGGGGCGGAACAGGAGGGGGCGGGGGTTGCGAGTGCGAGCTCTCTGTCGTAACAGGACTACCCCTTTGCTTATTATTATCACTACTACAGCCATCACTCCAAGAGCTTGTGTTGTGTTCTGTGATTGTTAGTCCCCCGAGTCCTGTCACCAAATCAACTTGACCCTCATACTCCTCCGTTTTCACGGCATCAGGGGTATCTTTATCCACATTCTGTGTTTGTGTTTGCTCGGGACTTTCACACGACAAATCCTCAGATTTCAGGGTCTTATTCCCACTACTACTATCCACCACACGGTACTCAGGCAACTCATTCACAATCGCCGGTTCTTTAATCTCCTCAGGATTAACTTGGGGAGGAACACTCTGACTCTGACTCTGAGGCTGAGTCGATGCACTCGATGAACCGGGGCCCGACGAGCGGTTCTGACCGGACGAGCTCCCAGACCCGCGCTGAACCAAAATTCGCGTCATCGTTTCTCCCTTCTACAACCGAAAAGCAAACCCAAACCCAAACCCGGATCACGCAATGTATGAAGTTGCCAACGAGTGCGAAAAGCGGCCCGCGAATATTAGAGCTCGAAAACCTTAATCGTGGGTTTATTCCGGGTCCTAACTTTGGGGACAGTAGCAGCAATGCCAGGGCAGAATGACCTAGTGCAGCAGGGTTCTGTTGCCTTGTGGTATTTTTCAATGCAAATCGATCTCTGCATTCCCCTGAGAATTCTCATGAGAGCCCACAAGTCAAATTTATTGTCCCTTCAATTTCTTCCCCCTGACAAATCACTAAAAGCCAAACAAAAATAAACCCTCTTAAACAACACGAATTCCAACCCAAACCGCAAGAACCCTTAATCTGCAATCAAATCAATTCAAACAACCCATTACAACCAGTCAACATGATCAAAACTTTCCCCCTACCCACAATTTCAAACCTCAATTTAACCCTATTAAATCACCACCCATTACAAAACACACAAAAAGAACAAGAAACCCTTATCTTTAACCCCTTTTCAAATCATTTCCATACGGTATGAATCAAAATCTCGAAATCCAGATAACACCCACAACCCAGAAACAATCGAATCGAAAAGAAAGACCTAAATTGAAAAGAAATCAAAGAGAAGAGGGAACAAAGACTGACCTGAAGAAGCTGGAGATTAGACGAGATGAGAAGACTAGGGTTTCTGAGAAAAGGGGGGAAATTAGGGTAAAGAAAGATAGAAAGAAAGAAAGAAGGGAGGAAAGAAACAAAACTTAGCAGCGAAGGAGAGAGTGAGAGATATTATTTGTGGTGGAGGAGAGAAGAAAAGAGAGAAAGATGGGGGTTGAAAATGGTGTGGGTGTGTGTGGGTGGGTGCCAAAAGAGTGAGTAATTTTTTTCCTTTTAAATTTATTTATTTATTTATCGGAAAGTTTTGATTGTGTTTGTGACTTTGTGTTGATCGATTCGTGTGGGGGAGAAAGGGCCGGGCCGGGCTGACATGGTGGATGCGCCGCCGTGAGTGGTGGCACACGTGGCGGGTTTCGACGGTGGAGGATTGTCGACGGTTGGTTGTGGAAAATTGCAGCATAAGTTTTGTCGTGGTTTTATTGGATGAGTGACGCAGGGGAATAAAACATGTGTCATTTCCCTGCTGGAATTTATTGGGATTTTTCGTCCTCCTTTTCGGATTCCATTTTGTTCTTTTGTAATAGAATTTCCATTATACTTCATCCGTCTCAAATTAATTGACAGAAATGAAATTTTCACATATACTAATATATATATATATTATATATGACTATAATAACTACCAAATCTCAATTATATTTAGTTTTTCTCTCTCTAAATAAATAATATAAAATAATTGAATTAGGTATTGAGAATATGAAAGTGACAATTATTTTGGGACAAAATAAGTTAGTTAAAAGCGTTTGGTGTCCGGCTGTTGGTTGTTGGTTGTTTTTAGCGGTTGACTGTTTTGTTAGCTGTTTGACTTTTGGTTGTTTTGTTAGTTGTTTTCGTCAGCTGTTTGCATTAGATGTTTGTATAAAAAAAAATATTTGGTAAAGTTATATGTTTGTAGGATGATTTTTTATCCTGATTTCCAATTGTACCATTAGCTTTATTTTTAGTGTTTCTTAACATTATGATTTTTTAAATTCATTTTTAGGTTTTTTGTCCATATATATTGTAATTCATTTTCAGGTTTAACATTATGATTTATATTCATTTTTAGTTTTTTTATCCCGGTGTACTTTTACAATTTAATGTAGATATTTTATAATTTATTTGTAGAAATTACACTATTATAAACAATAGGTATATGTATAATCAATTAGTAACTACATTGTCAACATAAATTATAATGACAATATGAGTCTCTTTTCCAAATTAATAGGAAAAGCAAATAAACTAGGAGATAAGAGAACAATTAAAAGAACTAAATCTAAATTATTTTGATGACAATTTTTGTAATTTTTGTGAATTAGTTGATCAATATAGTAATTTAAAATATAAAAAACCAACAACTATTTACAAAAAGCTACTCATAGTAGCTTTTTGCAAATTGGCTTTTTGGGGTTAAAAAGCTAGTTGAATCCGCTAACCTAACAAACACTCAAAATTAGCATATTGACCAGTCAAACAGCCAAAAACCCTCCAAAAAGCCATTTTCTCCAAAAAGCTATCCAAAAAGTCGGACACCAAACACCCCCAAAGTGTCAATTAATATGGGACAGAGGGAGTATTAAAAATTAACAGAATGTGAAAAGAAAAACAAGTCATTTTTTAAAAACAATAAAATAGATTAATCGGATTTAAAGAAATTAGTAATCCTATTTATATAAAAATGTATTTATATTACAAATCTTAAGATAATAATCTTCTTATTATTTTGTCTATTTGACAAATTTGAGAATTTATCATCAGTGTTTTCTGATCTTAGCCTGATCTCACTCCTAAATTGAGGGGAACCGTATTTGGATAGGGACGGACTTGAGTGCTGAGATGTTAATCTAACATAAGTTACCCGCCAAAAAATGCTTAAGTTAATGGTAAGAGAAAAAAAATAGAAATCTTCATTTATTTTGGATGCAAAAGGTAGAACAGGAAACCTCATTTTATTTCTTAGAAAACAAAATCAAGCATGACGATAACCTTCAATAGCTAACAATCGACATGAAGTTTATTTGAACCTTCCTAAGAGTTTCGGAATCTATTGTCTGTCAGCTCCCTGAATTTCAGTTAGTGGCCTCCCCGCTGTGGCTACTCCATTGATATTCTAATTGCTATTCAAGATCAAGAAAAAGTATATCGCAGCTAAGTATCTTGAGAACTTCTACTAGCACCTCGACCGAATTCTTCTTCCGTGAGTGCTTTTGGATTGAGAAGATTCGGAATAAGGCTTCTTTTCAACTGGAGGTAAATGGCTTCCTCTACTTGAGTCTAGGTAGATTTCTTTGCCTTTAGTTTCCTAAAGTTAGAGAAGGACTTTTATTTAGTAAATTGAGGTATTCTTGAAAAATGAAATTAGAGATTTTTGCTATGAAAATAGATGAAATTGTAAGGTTTCAACCATTGAGCATCGATTGATCAACAGACCTAACCCTTAACCCTCAGGATTAGAGTATGTGGCTCCCCAACCCGCATGCAGGTCTACAGTAACTTTTATGATTGTTCATATAGGAAGCATACGTACCTAATTTAACCTTATCATCCTTATCATAAAATATACAGACAATGAGTTAAACCCAAGATTCGCCACATAGAAGGAAACAATTTCATTCCTTGATTACAATTTACAAACTCTTATACATCTTCACATGTTATGACTGAAAATACACAGTGAAAATCACACAAAATGAAGAAGAAACTTCCCAAAGAAAAAAAAAATACACATACAATACAATCCATTCCATGCAACAAACTGATCCAACCACAAACATATACAACACAGGCCAAGCTAAGAAGACAGAAATGAAGACAGAAAGCTAATCAAAGCACAATTGAGTTGACAGATGAGGTTGTTGGTCAGTTTCTTCTGAGGGAACATGCAGAGAGGATGACAAGGAGGATGAGGATGAAGGCGGCGATGAAGGAACCAACGACGGCTCCACTGATGCGCTGACAGAAGCTCCCGAACTGCTGGCAGATCGCCACCCAGTTCGTCTTGCTGTCTCCGTTGTGTGCCAGGTAGACTATCGCGGCTGCTGCTCCTGCTCCTGCTGATGTCAGCCCTACTGCCACCTGTCCAAAAAAACCATCACATTTGGTTCAATTGTTCAAACATAGGATACATTGTCATGCCAGACCCCGCAAAAATGGGACCCACGCTAGGTTAGGATCATCGCGTAATTGACAGTTAGTTGGGGACATGTCAGATGATGAAGTTGTTACGTACGGTGTCTAAGATGAGGAGGAGGAGCCTGATTCCTGTAGCCTGAGGGCGCACGATGCTGACAATGGAGAATGGCATGGAGAGAACCAGGTAGCCACTTACTATTCCATTCGCGACAACAAAAGCCCTGCAAAATAATCGACACCCGTTAAAATTGCATCAGTTATATGCATGTACACATAACACGACGGTCCAAATTCAATACCCTAGTTGAATATGAACATGATAAAAGTAAGCAAGTTGAGAAGGGATCGTACGAGAAAGCAGGGAAATCGTCGTATTGTGCTTGAAACTGGAAGAACTGTGTGAAAAAGGGGAGAGTCTGATCAGTAGTGCCCATGGCAATTGCTGCAGCAAGGGAAGTAGCAATGGCTGCCAGCCTCAGAATGAAATCCAGGATCGCACTCCCACGCTTCAACGCTCCTGATCCTCCGGATCCTCCCATGGGGCCCGCGAAGCCCACTTTCCCGGGTGATCTGTGCGCTCCCTCTTTGATCAGGATGGTTGTTGATTCTTGCTGGTGCGACATTTTTCTGAATGTTGCTGATGTACTGGTGTTTGTCTTGTGGGAAGAGGGGAGGTTGTGGATGTAGAAGAGAGTGTGTTTGAGATGGTTAGAAAAGGAAAGAGGGGAGAGTTATATAGTTGGGGAAAAGGAGGGATAAGATAATGGTTGGGTTGGCAAATAGATTAGGTGATTGGAGTAGCTAGAAATACAGGAAGAGGAGTTGTTGACTACTTAAACTTGCTCCATTTTGAACTAAAGAGTGGTTTGTGCAAATAATTCATATTGTGAGTTGTGAGGTTTAAATAAAGAGCTGCATTGATATCTAATTCTGGACATCAAATTTCAATTTTCATGAGTCAGACTTCAGAGAGAGAGAGAAATCTTGTTTTGCAGGCCTTCTATCAATAAGCTAATAATGCAGTCATTAATCATTGTTTTATCACAGTATTTGGATAACCTCTTGGAATCACTCATAGAAGGCAGAAACAAACCCTAAACCCTAAACCCTAAAATCTGAGTCCACGTTGCATTAAGGCATGTAGAAAACAGTCACATTGCTTCTGAATCTCAATATAGCATCGACAAGAGGAACGATAGAAGAAGATGGTGCACTCAAAGAAAACGCGACACAATTTTACTGCATTCTCCCAGCTTATCAACAATCTCGTCTTATTGAATGAGGATAAAACTCGAACAAATCTAAGCAGCCCGCAATTCTGCTATATTCATACTTTCAAACATTTCAATCTTTCAGAAGCCAAAACCATGAGTGTAATTGTTGTCATTGTATACAAAGACCAAAAGGTAAGAGCTCAAAAACCTTTAACCCCCCAAAAACACAACTGGAGAAGACCCAAGTCAAAACATGGACATTAGCATGTACAGTCTGTATGAATTGAGATATGTATGATGTTTAGCTGCACCCCTCTATTGTGCTTTACAAGTCGCAAACTCGCCTGATTATTGTACACAAAAAGGCAAACCCACAGGACAATTCACAAAAAGAATATGAAACTATCAACTATCAACCTGTTCAACCCTAGGCTGACTGAGATTTTTGCTCGTGTACCGGCTGTATGTTTAGGATAAAATCAAATCATGCTTCTCATGATCTCACATATTGAACATCTGGGAAAACACTGCAAATGATCGAAAGGTTTCCTCTGTTCTATGCCCTCACAATCCATCCCCGCTGTGCAAGTGCCTGGTGGATCTTCGCTGCAGCTTCTGCTGTCTCATTGAGGGGAGGATAACTCCAGCTCTCTGATAGCTGAAATGTCAAGAGAATTGGCTTATAAGAAGGCGGGCGAAAAAGAAAAACACTAGGTCACCGTTATCATGACTTTTGATAAGTATGATGAAAAGAAAAAAGAGAAGAGACCCTACGAACCATATCCAGTCATTGACCCAAATTCAACTAAACTTTTTGAGGCCAAGAAAGACGGGAGGAACAAAAAAAAAATACAAGATAAAATGTAACCCCACCAAGTTTTCATATGAAACACATTAGACAACTCTACCAATGCATCAATAACTCCAAATTTGAAAGCTAGACCACTGATTAGTCATAACCAACTTACATCCTCAGAACCAGTGAACGGTCGAACAAGGCCTCGCTCCTTGAGTTTGTTATGAAAATCAGCAAACTTCCACGTGCAACGCTCAGCACCAATAACATAAACAGGCTTTCTGTAAAATACAAAAAGCTTATATCTCAATATGAAACTTTCACCTGCTTAGCCAAGAAAAATCACAATAATCTAAAACATACCCGGTACTGCAAGCCTCACTCAGCATACTGATAGAGTCTGCTGTTATGACAAAAGCATCGGCCCAAGCCAGATTTCCCAAGTGTGGATTTGGTTCTGAAAGTAGGTAGGTGCCGTTAATTGGCTTTCTCAAGTAACTGAATATATATTCAACGAGTTGCAAACTTGCAATCAGGATAAATTATGGTTACCTTCGCCATCCCATATGAGGACTTTGGGATGATCTCCAAGTTCTTTCACTATTACTCTGGAAACCTTTAATAAAATAAAAATGGTAAATAGATATAAACCAAGTAGCCTAAAAGTGCAAAAGTACAGATACAACAAGCAGAAATACCTTCTCTGGCGTCCTTCTTGAGAAAGATATTTTCACTGTACCACAGCTCAAAAGAACATTCTGCAAGTAGGCTACCAGCTGTCTTGCAAGATCAGCACCATACCGACAATGGCCTGGTATAATAGTTTGGTCAAATAAGAGCTCAATTCTATCACCTAAACACGACCGAAGACTAGACCTAGAAGCTTTATGAATGTAAAAGAGGCCCTTAACACATTACTGAGAAACACGAATCAAACTGACATAAGATTCCTCAGAAGTACCCCAAAAAAAAGGAGGATTGTGGAAATTACTTGTCGGCCCACCAATATTGACCACAAGCAATGGCTTGGGCAGGGAAGCAAATTCATCATGCCACACCTTCGCTGCACTCCGAAGGGCAGAAGAATCAACTTGATGAAGGGCCCCAACTGTAAGTACCTGAACTCAAAATTTCCATAAAATGTGACAATTAGAGATGATCTACACTAAAAGTCTAAAACCATCAGAACAGTCCAAAATCTAAAATATCCAACAGATATATAAGCTCACAAAAAATAATTGCAACCAAGGCCAAGGTATGTACCACATTCTTCCCAGGGGGGTCACGTGGGGTGACCCAAGGCCGAAGAAAACGAGGAATCTTTTCTTGTCCTTGAGGAGTCAAAGGATAATAATCGTGTTGAGGGGTGATGACCATGTCAAATCTTTCCAAACATGTTCTTGGATGCTGAATCTGTTATTCGAAAAATAGCATAGTGTCAAACTTGTTTCAATAAGACAAATATATGTAAAATACTTCTCTAAGAGAATAGCCTTGTCAAAACTATTTATGTTGATTCAGACAGCACCAAACGAGCATTAGTTACTGATCTTCTCCTGGATCTTTTTTTTTTTTTTTTTTTTGGGGGGGGGGAGTGGGTATAATGCAAAGAGGGAAAGAAAAAGGAAACGGAAGTGGCAAACCTGCACAACAAACACGAAATCTGATGCCAACTTCCTTATGGAGCTAGCAATAGATATTGTATCCCTCCCCGATGCAACCACCAATAAAGGTCCTTCCCTGCATCAAATGGATGTTCAGTCAGGAATTGCATGAAATAAGAATAAGATGTTACCACATAATAGAGGGGGGGGCTTAGGCCAAAAGTCGGGGTCTCAAAGATACACATATAACAAAGCTGCGAATTCACAAACTCCAACATGCACCGACTATTATTAAAACAATCACAGATGCCCTGTAAAATTATACTAACAAAAATGGAGTTCAGGATCAGGAACAGTGGTGGTTATGTACAGTTTGTGTCACTAACATTGGAGTTTGAACAGTTCTATAAGAAACAGGCTTAAGTTCAGCCATTCAGCTAAAGTCAGGCAGAAGTCAGCTCCTCAAGTACATGTCAATGAGATTTCGGTACAAATTCGGTCTGCAATCGGGCCGCGTCATTTTTTGGTTAACATTCTGTGTAGATTGATCTTTGTCCAACAAACTTGCCTTACAAAGAAGAGAAATGCCACCTTGCAGAAAACCTTAGGTAGTGCTCAGTTTGGATAAGAATGTAGGATCAAGTTGGGTATGGATTCAAATAGAGTTGACCCTCTGTCGCATCTTCGCCCAAGCAATTGGACTGGGTAATTTACAGATCACTTTTGAATTTTGTCAGGTTTTACTAAAGGGTATAGGATCACAATGAGCCGTTACCAGATCCGTCCGCAACCAATAAAATTCAGAGTAATGAAAGGATACCTTTCAAAAGTCTTGCGTGCCATGCCAACAATCTGCTTCACATCAGCTTCCAAGATGGACGACAAACCAACATTGCTACCATCCGCTGAAGGCAAGGAGGCAATTTTCTTCTTCCCAGATGTAAGCATAACATGTGAATAAGTACAAATCTGTCTTACAATATAATACAGCCTTTTATGAAGGGACACAGGGAGCCAATGAAGCCACTCATTTATTCCTCCTCTAGGCCTTGTAACACGCTGCAAACAAAGAGAAGAAACCATAAAACAGTCTCCACAGACAGGTAAAGGGGGAGATAACCACCTCTACTTCGAATGCCTATGCACCCTTAGATTAAGAAAGCCCAAGGCACAAAGGGGTCTCAGAGCCTAGGTGCAGGCTCCATGGTGAAGGTGCATGCCTTTTGGACATGAGGCACACTTCATATGTCTATATATTCTTAGTATGAAAATCATTCCCCTATGAACATACTAGAGATAAGTAGAAGTTGTGACTGTTTAATGATTTTAGAAGAACTATTGGACTAAAGGAAAAACCACAATTAAAAGGGAAAAGGGTTCGAGGGTATCACCGGGCCTCCTAACGAGAGAAAAAAGGGTCGGCAAATAGGTTTAGGAGTGATGCATAGGTAAGTTGTTTAGCATGGGAATTAGGCGGATAAATTAGCATCAAATCCCTCTAGCCAGAGTTAAGGATTTGATGCTTACTCCCTAAATCCCATCAATGTTCCCATAGTGATTGTTTCTAGGTATTATAATGGCCTAATTCACCTAACTAAGCACTGATCACACACCAATGTAAATTAGTGCTTAGTTAATCCATCCATAACCCTCCAATTCAATGTTGGGAAATAACCCATCACCTCCCAGTATCGGGATTATCAATATCTAATGGAGAGGTATGGTGGGAAATATGGCTCAATGCATGTCAGTGAGTCAGTCTCTGATACGATCATGTAAATCTACAGTTAGCAAATTTCAATCATCAGGAATACTAAGAAAGCTCATATACTTAAAATTGGGATAGTCCACCAAATCTATCGACAATCAATCGCAAACCTCCTCTCCAATTCCCAATTCCACCCATCCCAAATTCCCACTCACAATATACTCCAATTCAAATTGCTCCTCTACATAAATGTGTTCTCCTAACCAACAAATTCCAACATCTCAAAGTTAATACACGGCATGAACTAAACTATCCAGCAAAACAGTGAAAGTCAAACAAAATCAACCAAAATTAAGATTAAAGAACCCTAAATAAGAGCTGGTACGAGAGAACTTACGTAGAATAACTGCTTATCAGAGAGACCAAGAGCACGAACCAAACCAACACACTGACTTTCAGCACCAGGGAAGCCATTACCGATGATAACAGCACGTCGAATAACACCGTAAAGTCCACCTTCGAAGATCTCCGGCATGCCCCTGGGACTAGTCGGAGGATCAGGAAGCCTAATTGGCTTCATTTCATCACAAACCCTAGAAAGAAACCCTCGCGTGAATTTGACCTAATTTCAACATACAATCAATCGATTCAATGGTTGCTGGATTTGCCCTAGATGAAGAATTTAAGAGTGCTGCAATCGATTCGATTGATTGAATTGAAGTATAGATGACTAAAAAGTTGACAAAAAATGCTTTGCTGCCTGGAACTCTGCTAGGTTTTGTTATCTCCCCTACTTTGCTTCCCCAGTATTTTTTTTTTTCTTTTTTGGTGACTTTCTCTACAAGTCGGTTGCCTTGTCTGATTTTTCTCCTTTAGACATATTTTTATTTTGTCCACCAAATAAGAATTATTTCCATTTTGATTATATGATTATTATACTGAGAATAAATCATTTTCTGATTTTCTTATTTTTTTGGGATTTGATGGACCGAAAATGGGAAAAAATATTTTTTAGGAAATATCATTTTCTCCCTTGTTATGTAAATTATTTTTCGAAGTCTGATTTTAAGAAAATCCATTTTCCTGACCCAAGTTAATTACATAGCTCAGTTCATCATCCTCCCATGTCTACCCCAACTCTAACTCGCTAACTCCACCTCTCTGTCACTAACGCCCCCGTCACTAACGCCCCCGTCGTCATTGTTATCAGGTAAGATATCCTCTTTCTCATCATTTTCTAAGAAAATAATTTCTCTTTACAACCAACAGCCAAACACACCCAAAGTTGAAAAAACAGACACTAATATTATATTGAAATTATATAGTAACAGATATTGTGCAAAATAAAAAGTTAGTAATATTAAGAATTAGAAGGAGTACTATTGTATATGTTCATAAATTATTAGTAAAATTTAGAAAATAATGATTTTGTATAATTTATGAGGGGCAGGTATTCTTTTCAATTGGGACGGCTAAATACATGAACAATGATTATACTAACAGCAAATCAAAACCCTCAAACACACCAATCGAATTGAAGCAATCGACATTGGCACTTTAATTCGACGTGTGACAATTAGTGTAACGCCAAACCCCTCTCGGACCGTGGACGTCGCTGAGAACTGCTTTACGGATTGACGATTAACTTCACAAATCACCACGCCATGAGTCCTTTGGACATGTTTCATCCTCGTTCATATGTTGTTTGGGAAAATTTCCCACGAGATCACTCATATTGATGTTACTCCTAGTTAAGCACGCTTAATTGAGAAGTTCGCAATATGTAAGTTTTTTAAAAAAAATGTGCGCCTTGATGATATAAAGTAGTGTAACACCTCCGGTATATGGTTAAAGTGTGGCTTAAAAGGTTTAAAATGACTATTTATATCACGAAGGTGCACCTTCTTTAAAGGTAACTCATCCATTGGGAATTCAGTGTGCTTGGTTGGGAGTAGTATCAGGATGAGTGACCTATTGGGAAGTTTTCCTAGGTAGCGTGTGAGCGAGATCGAAGCACGCTGGAAAAACTCGTGGTGATTTGTGTGGCCTGTCAGCGATCCTTTAAGCGGTTATCGGTAATGTCCGCAGACCGGGGGGGCCGTGGCGTTACAGATTGTATCGGAGCCAACCGACGTTTTGCGCTTAGGTGAGGGTAATTGTAACACCCCATATATATGGTTAAAGTAAGGTTTAAAGGGTTTGAAATAACTACCAAGGTGCACCTTCTTTTAAGGTAGCTCATCCGTTGGGAATTCCTTATAAATTTTTCTCAGGCAGCATGTTAGCGAGGACGAAGCATGCTGGAAAGATTCGTGGTGATTTATGGGCCCAGTTAGCGATCATTGAAGTAATTATCAGTAATGTTCGCGGCTCGGGAAGGGTCGGGGATTACGAGTAGTCATTTCAATATTTTTAAGCGACACTTTAACCATATACTGGGGTATTGCAATTAGTGCACGCTTGGGATGGGCTTTTGAGAAACACAACCCGCTAATACGCTGTTAATGAAGATTTCCACATGCACTAAAACAATGGCTTCTAACTCAGTTGAAACCCACTAAAATCCCACAAAGTTGTGTGGATGTTGAGTAGTCAATTAATCATCTCATTTTCACTATTCGGATATTCATATTGCCTCGCTAAATAATCATAAAAGGGTAATATTATAATTGCTAATAAAATATTATATTAAAAATTATCAATCAAATAATAATATAAAAAACCGTAAAAATTAAAACTATGACAATTAATATAAAACAGAACGAGAAAAATGAAAAGAAAAGAGAGGGACAAGGGACTAAGGGAGTATATTTGGTCCAATCCAATTTTGCAAATTTATAATAAAACTTTTCCACGCCGTACAACCCGAGGAGTAGCGGTAAAACTAAAACACACCGTCGCGTCTTCGCGGGCTCCACAGTCCTCTCTCTCACCGGAAAACACACAGAGATCGGAGGCGATCGATCGATCGCCGGCGATGGCGATTTTGTACGCGGTGGTTGCCCGTGGAACCACCGTCCTCTCGGAGTTCAGCGCCGTCACCGGCAACACCGGCGCCGTCGCTCGCCGTATTCTCGAGAAGCTTCCGTCCGATGCTGATTCCAGGCTTTGCTTTTCGCAGGATCGATACATCTTTCACATTCTTAGGGCTGACGGAATCACCTTCCTCTGTATGGCCAACGACACCTTCGGCAGTAATTTCCTCTCCCTCCCTTGTTTTTACCTCCATTCGTTTCTAGGGTTTTTGGTTCGTCATAGTTGAATGCGCTTTTTTCTGCCTTTTCTGTGATTTTAAGTAGGTTATTTTTCGGGAACTGCTGTGATTGATGCTGAATTGCTAATGCCTTGTGGATTAATGTTGCAATTAGTTTTAATGGATGAAGAAAAGAGAGAAAAAAAGGGGGGGGGGGTTCAGATTTGTGGTTGTCTTGATTTTTTACTTCTAAATTCAATTACAAAATTCAATTACATTATGGAGAGTGAACAATCAAGTATTTGAAAGTGAACAATCAAGAATTTGCAAGTGAACAATGATGCTATTTGGAGCATAAACTCATGGAGCATGTAATAAATTGCATTCTAAACTGGGTAGAAGTGTTTTTTTTTGTCGTTGTTTGGGGGGGGGGGGATTTTTGTTTTTAGGGTTTATGTGAATATGAGGATCAAATCAACTAATCTACGGAATCTATTTGTTTTGAGGCATATGATAAGTGAGTGATTAAAGAGTTGAGGCACTGGTATCTGTTTGTTAAGATCAGGCTAAAGCAAGTATATGCAATTACAAAGATAGTATATGCAATATATGCAATTACAAAGCTAGTATATGCAATTACAAATTTGTGTCTGTCTTCATTTTTTTTTGCTTGTAAATTCAATTACAAATCTAGTATGTGCAAGCGAACAATGATGCTATTTGGAGCTCAAACGCTAGGAGCATGTAATAAATTGCATTATAAATTGGGTAGAGCTGTCCTTTTTTTTTTTTTTTTTTTGTTAGGGTGGTTTGGGGGGGGGGGGGATTTTTTTTTGGGGGGTTTACGTGAATATGAGGATCAAATCAACCAATCTACGAAATCCGTTTGTTTTGAGGCATATGATAAGTGAATGATTAAAGAGTTGAGGCACTGGTATCCGTTTGTTAAGATCAGGCGAAAGCAAGTTCAACTATGAGTTTTTTTCTGTAAGTTATCATAAATAATATCTGGATACACTTATCTGTGACCAATGCTCAAGCCCATGTGGTGTATGGAATATACTATAAATGAATCAAGTTTGTTTCTTTATTAAGAGATTACAGTATTTCCGTTTGGTGTGGGTAATGGGTTGAATCTTATTGATCTAATTGAGGCCAGGATAGCAAATATAAGTAGATTCTTATGAAGCTAAACAATTTCAACTCTGCAAATTGGATCAACCTTATAACTTTGTTAAGCCTTTCAATTCAGATGACAAGTTAGGGTTGGATTCATACACTACTGATGGTTCTTGTAAAAGCATCTTGATTTGTAAGATATATATTGTTTTCCCTCCGTTTTTATGTGGATAGAGTTATCTGTTTTTATATTGTTTCTATTCTGTAACCTCTCTGCAAAGAATCCAAGACTTATGTTCTGTGATTGAAAAGTGCGGTAGTTGTTAAAGATCATCTCATGTTGTTTGATTGTCTAGTTCCTCTGGTTATTTTTGCATATTGCTTGTTGTTTACCAGGACGTATCCCATTCTCATACTTGGAGGATATTCATATGCGGTTCATGAAAAACTACGGTCGGATTGCATATAACGCGCCTGCTTATGCTATGAATGATGAGTTCTCTCGAGTTATGCATCAGCAAATGGAGTTCTTTTCAAGCAGCCCCTCAGCTGATACTATCAATCGTGTTAGAGGAGAAGTTAATGAGGCAAGTTCTTATGCTTATCTGTTGGCATGAGGTTTCTTTCTTTTGGTTATGGCTTGTACATTTCCTTTTGCATTGCTTGAGCTAGCTTCATATTGTGACTTCAAGGCGAATAACTACACCGTAAGTGTTTGTCATCCAGGAGATAGCTTGCCATAGGGCATACTATTCAGTTTGTACTGATTGGGATCAGGGTTGGTTACCATCAGTACCCTTGTGTTAATTAGGATCAGTTGGTGTTCTCAACTCCATTTCCTTCTATAACTATGATATCCTCACCAATCCCTAATTCCCATTAGCAAGCTAGGCAATGCACCCAGCTCCGGGTATTTCCGGCTTTTCCATCTTTCTTATAAACAACAACAACAACAACAACAAGAACAGCAACAGCAACAACAACACACCAACAACAAGGAACTCCAGTATAATGCGAGGTCTTAGGTGATCTAGATATAGGCAACCTTCCCCCCATGCACCAGAGTGCATGAAGAGACTGCTTCGGACAGACTTCAATTTTTCTTATCTAATACTTAATTATTATTGTACCCAATTGTTTGATGAAGGACTAGTTTTCTAAACTCCCTTGTTGTCAAGTCAACAACTTTTTCAGTATTGAAATCCTCTTGTCAGGTGCATTTATGTACTTTTTCTGAAGAATTTACTGATGCATCCAGATCCGCTCTATAATGGTGGACAACATTGAGAAGATACTGGAAAGAGGGGACAAAATCGAGCTCCTTGTAGACAAAACTGCAACGATGCAAGATAATGCTTTCCATTTCAGGAAACAGTCACAACGCCTTCGCCGTGCACTTTGGATGAAAAATGCCAGGCTACTGTAAGATTCACTGCCCCTCACTATTATCTAGACATTGCAAATCATCTTCCTTTCTGCATGAGAAAGCTACATACCCGTAACATGTAAAGAAAACATTGCATGTGATAGTCTGAAATCAGGAAGGGGCACTACCGATAAGTGATTTTACTCAGCATCCCAGAAAAATGAATTGCTCACTTGATGTTTTGGGTTCTTGTGGATGCACTTTTTTTGAGTTGTCAGTGTAAATAGCAAATCCTGTTTGGTTTTGTTTGCAGCCTTTCTTGAGCATCATTAGTTCAATTCAGGACATCATTTCGCTTTACGTGAGCATTGGCGGGCATTTCTTAGCCTTTATATGCCCCCTTTGGTGTGCCTAGGTTATGATGTATTTGAAAATCTATATGGATCGGCAAATCAAACAAGAATAACACATTAACTTTTGGTCCTTACAGGATGTGGCTGACGTGCTTGTTCGTTGTGCTTCTGTACATTATAATCGCCGCATTTTGTGGAGGTATCACTCTACCAAGTTGCAGATCTTAAATCATCAGTGGATTTGCAGGCGTAATCTTTAAACTGAAGCTGTCTATGCGAACAAGCTTCTGCGTGAGTTGACTGTTGGAAAGTGCAATGTGGTCCTATATTTTCTATTTGTTGAGTGTATTCAAGAAAGAAAGTTGTGGTCTCCAAATCGCTATTCAGGTAAGATGAAAAACATAGTGACACTTTCTGTGGTACTTGTTGATTAGTATGCCAGACTCAGCCCGGTGTACAGTACAAGAGAGATCACCATTTGTGCATGTAAATGGTTTCAGTTTTGTGCAGTCATGTTTGATTCAGCAAAGACAACAACAGGCATCGTTTGGTTGTGTATATTTCTATGTGGTGCTTCGCTGAATACTACTAAGGTCATGCGTTTTTGTTAAAACTTTCATGTGTTTGCTGATCAATGAATGTGTTTTCTGTGCGTTGGAGCTTTGAAAAATTGGTGGGCTTGTGGTTTTGGGTTTTCATCCCCTTCCTCAAAATTTGGTTTGTTTAATATCAGAGATGAAGTTGTGTATCTGAAATACGTATCTGCAATAAACTTTGACATTTTGATTGTCAATTTTGATGTCAGAAGGTAACTTATCTTGAAGAAATTACATTAAAAATATAATTATCGAGATCGATGAGACATTTCTCCAAACTATAGTTTGAAACAGCGCGAGTGAGAAGATGCTTGATCAATGTATGTAGTAGTTTCTGAGCCCTATTCTTTTATACGGTTGGCTGGCTGCGGTGTCACAACACACCGCAATTTGCCAAAACCCACAACATACTAATCCACCACAATTTATCACAACCTATTACAATCAACTTTTTTACATTTATCAATACAATTTACATTTATAAAAAAACAAAATTCATAACTTACTAATAGCCCATCACAATTCCACCACACCCACTATAATTCCATTGCGTCGCACCGCGCCATACCGCAACAAGCCGTGTAAAAGAACAGGGTAGGGTGTATTTTGAATTAAAAATTTGTATTTATTCAAGTTTAATACATGTATGTAAACATGCAGATGCGGTTACGGCCATTTAACTAATGAAATATCCTCTTTTGATAAAAAGAAAATAGTAACAAGAGCAATAATTTAAATTTCGTTCGTATCTGAGTCAAATACCTTTTATCTGATCTTTAACCAACAATAATTTAAAAATTAATTTTCAAAGCACAATAATAACAACAGTGAAATTTTAAGAGATACTCAACTAATCATATAATTATACAAGAAATACATCATAAATATATTAAAAGGTATTGATCAATGTTGATAAGTACTCATATATACTGATGAATCTTAATCAATACTGATAATCTTATCATATAAGATGGAACAAAGAAACTCTATGTACAACCTACCAATTCTTTTCCAGACTAGAAAGTAGACCCTTTCAATTTTTATCATACAAACTATTCCATCCTTTCTTCCTTTTGTGCTTTTTTTTAAGTGTCTTATGTTACTTTAATTTCTATTTTTTCTCCGATAAACCCTAAAGAAAAATTGAACACCCTAATTACAGTATAATAACATATATAATAAGATTGTTAATATCTAGATCTCTCTGAACTATCTTATATGTTTAGTATATGATCTATATTTTACGATGTGTGTTGTCATAAGTCATAACACATAACGATATCCTCGGTGTCAGTGGTTCGATTACAACCAACTAAAGTGTTCCAAAGTTGAGAAAGTCTCCAACACATCATCAACTGTAATCTCTATCCCATCATCTTCAGTCTCAGCAACCCCTTTATCTGCAACCTGTATCATGCCATGGCAATTGTTTCCCCCAGAATTCGAACTCGCAGCCGATGAGCTGCTACTTTTCTCCATTGAAAACATCGTCGTTGTATTATTCTGCACAATATTATTCTTTGAAAAAATCGGCTTATTTTCATGAACCATTTGATCTCCATTAATATCAATTCTAGGAAGATCATTTTGAGCACCGATTGCATTTAAATTTGGCATTAGCGTTCGTCCTGGAGGTCTTCGATCGAATGCTCGAGCACACCCGGAGGTTATATACACTCTGCATAGGCTCAGCTCATGTTGCACCTGCGCGATAATCATCAAATCTATAAATATATTAAAATGAAATAGTCTGAAAAGAAGTAAATATAATCATAAATATTAGTATTCCCTGAAAAGAAAAATTAATGATCGTCGTAACTTGTTCATTAATAATTACGAAATTACCCTATTACATCGCTGATTTATATTACACGGAGTTTACAAAAAGATAAGAAAAAATTGAAAA
Source organism: Portulaca oleracea (assembly GCA_029582165.1). Taxonomy (NCBI): domain Eukaryota; kingdom Viridiplantae; phylum Streptophyta; class Magnoliopsida; order Caryophyllales; family Portulacaceae; genus Portulaca; species Portulaca oleracea. The sequence continues at coordinate 34,539,084 of CM055886.1, forward strand.
TTTAATTAACTCAATCTTTTAAATTTAGCAAATAGATTAAATATATTTCTTAAATTATGACGCCAAATAAAAATTTGACTTTTCCCCCTGAAAATTCTATTACAAAACAAGGATAGAATTATAGTATGCTTTGGCTACCATGTTATTCAAATCCATTTTGAAGACATTGTGTACTAAGAAAGTACATCAATGATTGTAGTACAATCATTTGTACAAATTTTCATAATTTCTTATTAACAATTGAATCTATAATTGTTACAAAATTACTTCTAAAAATAAATCAAATAATAATTCTAAAAAAATTTCCCGTACCATACAAGTTGTTAAGGACTAGTTTAGTACTCATAATAACCTCATGTTCATTAATCATTATCGTTAATTAAGCAAGGTACGTTGTGACTTGTGATTAAGGACTGTTTTGTAAGGGGTTAAACCAACATAAATTTACCCATTCTACTAATATTTTCAACTTTTACCTAAATTTACCGATCTTTACTTTACCCAACCTTTTCATGTCTTCGAAAAAAAGAGATGTACCTCAGGAATAGTGGTGGAGGTTGGTGAAGGGTAAAAGTGTTGGTGAGGTTTGATGGCCTTGTACTCATTCAACTTCCACTTGGTTTTCCTACCTGTGGGAGCTTTGCCTCTATAGAAAACCATGGTTTTCTTGATGCCAATCACTTTGTTGTTTTCCGACGAGTAGACGTAAGTCGGTGAGCCGGTGGCCTTCCAGTAGCCGGAACCGGTGCTCCGGGTAGGCCTCCCGCCTCGAGCTTCTCTCTCTTGCCTTGGGCTGAAGAAGAACCATTGCTCCCTTTCTCCATTACATAGCTCCCCTGCTAACCCTATTTTACACCAAAATTTTGTGAGTAAACGAAAAGTTATGTTTTGGTAATTTTTAATAAATAAAGGTAAGTTTCGGAAAGTATAGAGAAAAGTGATAATTTTGAATAAAATAGTGGCTTTTAAGGAGAATAAATAAGTATGATAAACATGTACGACCTCTGTCCCTTTTTATTTGTCCAATTATTTAACTTCTCTGTCCCTTTTTATTTGTCCAATTACCTAACTTTTACATTTCCAATAACTATATTTCCCATTCTATCCCTTATAAATGCACTTTTTGCACTTTTCCAATGGTATTTTCAAGGTCATTTTTGACAATGTACAAATTTTTTGCTCCATTCCCTATATTTATTGGTATCATGAAAGTAGTTTTAGAGACAATTAATCAGGGACGGAGATAGTAATTAATTTTTGATACATTTTGTTAGTTTTGATGAATTTTGGTAAATAGTTATCTAATCTCATTTGTGCATGAAATTTATTGGCTCTAAACTAAAGTGACCCAAAACTACATACAGGTGACTCATTATTATTATTATTATTATTATTATTATTATTATTATTATTATTATTATTATCCAATGCTTAAAACATGTGAGCATAGCTCACATGGTATGAAGAATTCCAACTTAAAAACAGTGGAATCGATTCTCGCTACTTATAAAATTCTTTAATTATATGGAGTTCTACATGACTCTACTACAGTTTGAGCCTAGATTTTTCTTCCTTGACCCGTTAAACTTTACTATGCAAGCCCTAATATAGGAACTTGCGTGGTAATATCATTTTAATTTTCGGGCGCGTTTGGTTGGTCAATAACTCCGAGGAAATGGTCAATTTTTCCGGGTTGACTTATTTTCCCCATGTTTAGATGTGCGTTGACCTCGGCAAAAATTTTATGATGGGCCCACCATTTTCTCTATTTTACTAGGGAAATTTTCCCTTGGGGGGTTAAGGAAAATTTCCCTGAAAAAATTTCCCTGGGATTCCTACCAAACGCCCTGTAATAAAAAAAAAGTGACCCATATTTTGAAACAAATCAACCCGATTATGGCCCTCGAATGACGACCCACTTACCAGGGAGTTGAGAGGGTTCGAAGCTGTAGAAATCGATGGATGGGATGACTCGATCGAGGTCGGGATTGAGAGAATGGAGCTTTTGGTTGAGGTAGAAGGAGATGAGTTCTTCTTCAGTAGGGTAGAACCTGAACCCTGGTGGAAGCAACTCTTGATCCATCATCATCTTCTATTGATCGATGTTAATAGCTATTAATTAGCTATTCGTTATAAGTTTATAACTTTGGTTGGGGTTCACTTATATATGAGGCATCCATTGACTTGCAAAAGGAGGGGTAAGTAATATGTGAAAGTCAATTTTGCCCTTGTCCATTAAACCACCCACAATAAGGGAAGAAGAAAAGTCCCATATATATTATTTTGTGGGAATAAATTGGCACTTAAATATTATTGGGGGGGGGGGGGTGATTTTCCAAACTTAAATTTTAGTCCCACATGCAATACTATGTGGGAATGAAAAAACTGAAAAAGTAGGAATCATGAAGTCCTTTATTTAGTTTTATATTTGACAAATTGGGAGAGAAGTATTAACATGTAAAAAGGACTCGATTACGAATTTTGTTTGACATATTACACAATAAACTTGAAAGAAAATACTAATATTAAACTTAATCTATTCTTAATTTTAAATTTAGTTGTCAAACTTAAGTGTTTTTTTTTTTTGGTCTATGTATAAGTTAAAGTTGAAACAGTCAGAATTATCCTATGCTAGTTATTATGATCAATTAAGATTAATTACATTAACTTTCAAAATTAACATTAATTATCCTATGCTAGTCCCTTTATGATTGTCAAAATAACCAACTTTACAAGTCCAATGTTCATTGGAAATATAGCAAAAAAATTGTTCAAAGACAAATATACCCTTCCACTAATTTTGATGCAAAGAGAGGAATAAAGAAAATTTTTTAAAGGTAAATAGAATTTAAATTCATTAATTAAGGGTAATTTGGATATTTTAATTATTGCAATTGTAAAATTGACAAATAAAAAGGGATAAGGTAGTTAGAAAAAATTGACACTCATTAAGGGACGGAGGGAGTACTCCCTCCGTTTGTGTTAAAAACCTTAACTATTAATATCTTAATTTGTATAATGATTCATCATATAAAATTGATGTCTTTAGATTCGTATTGAAAAAAAAGAGTATAATATTATATATTTTTATAAAAAATTTATATTAGAAATTATTGATTAAAGATTGATACTGAAAACCGCAAATGACAGATAAAAAAGAACGAAGGGAGTATGTCTAGCACGAGTATTAATTTTGAGGATAATTAATGGAGATAATAGGAATAAAATATGTGTGTCATTGTTGTGGATGATCCTAATTGATCAGCGCTAGTTAATGCATTTTGAGACTAAAAGGCAAAAAAGTGAATGCATCAACATTGAAACTTCTGCGCACGCGGTTTGGGAGAAGAAATTGCGAGACAAACACAAGTCACCAACGAGATTGTTTCCCTTGGTCCAAACATCTCATCTTTCCTTAATTATTATTTTCCCTTTCTTTTCTGTTTGTAGGATTTAATTTGTCAAGTCTTTGTTTGAATCAGTCAAGAGGTTTTAATTAGTAGCAATACCCTACCATATTTGTGCACCACATCTATTAATATATCACCGTCTTTAATTTGTGGATAGAGCTAGTAAAATTGTGTCTAATTCAAAATATTCAAATTATCCTACACGGAAAAAGTTGGGTTTGGAGATAGATATTTTGTCCAATTTCGATATTGACCGAATATTCAGACATAAAATTTTTCTTTTTTCTATTGTCCGAACCCGATTTTAGTTTCGTCAGAATTGACCATTCTGATCTTACCCGAAATAAAATTGGGTCCGCACATGAAATTTTCGTCCAAATTTATCTGATCCAAATTTAACTTATCCCAATTTTTACCAACACTATTTGTGGAATTCTTTTTCATTTCTCCTGTATTTTAAAATCTTATTGTCATTGGGGAAAAAAATCATAGTCATTGACTGAAATGCTACTTGACATAGACGTACATAATAGTACACTCACTGTGTTTTCCTTCTTGCTCTTAGCTTCCCCTATCACATCCATGATTTGATGTATATATTGTACCAATGGTCCAATACATAAGAAGCTTTATTTTTTAGCAATATCAAAACTTGAATTTGCAAGAAAATATTTATACATAATGAGGAGGATATCTGAGAGTATAAAATAAATATTGCTTCTAAGTTTCAATTAATAAATAAAGGTACAAAATCCTTTATAATTGTTATTGTTTATCCTTTAAATATTGATTTATTGGAATTAAACAAACTTATGCGACAAACTTGTTCTTATAGATGAATAGGATATTATCTATTACGAGTATGCTCAATTAATGAGCGTCAGGAGAAACTCTAGCGAAATTTTTCACGAAAAAATTTTGTATGGGAAATATTTTTCTTTTAATTTTTTTCTTAGACCCCCTTAAGGGAAACTTTCTCTAAGAAAATATAGGAAATGGTGGGTCTTTCATAAAATCTTTTTAAAGGTCAATCTACATTCAAATATAGGAAAAATATATCAACATGAAAAAATTGATTATTTCTCAGAATTTTTGATCAACCAAACACATTTTAACTTACCAATTACAAATGGGGAAAGTAACATGAAGATATGAACGTAAGTCTTGAAATGCATATTGACCTATTCCTTGCCTTTTGGATTAATTGTTTCTAAAAAGTTAGGGCCCTTTCAAATCCAAATGACTTGAGGTGCATGGGGATAGACTGGACAGCGATCGATCTATGGAGATAGCCATATATAATCATAATTTTGACATCATCCCCTCTATAGCAATGATGTAATCAATCTATCCTATAGTTATGCATTTATTTATGCTTATAATTTACAGTTACGACTTAGAATCGACCTCGTTAAGATCTATTGTCAAGTGAAAAACAAAGCATACATATAATGGAAGTAAAATAATAGGATGTATTCATAAAATATCAAGGATAAGAATCAAGATAAAGGGAGACTTACGTGCATAGAAATTTAATACAGAAAAAATCACAAACGATAACTAATATCTATTCACAAAAGAAATATTATAAGAGGTAAAGTATAAATTCTCGTGCACTCTCACAATCTAAAAATGATGAGTACGGGTGAAATGATGAGTAAGGGTGAAAATATTATAACTAAAAGTTAAAATTATTCTAATAAAAAAATTTTAAAAATACAAGTTGCTCTCTTAAGAAACAAAATAAAAAGTGTATTTCCTCATCACACGTACTTTAGCTAATTTTAAAGTAATGTCACTTTAAAGATAGGGCGTAAAATATTATCCCTTAGCAATCATTGGTGTTTTCTTTTTTTTTTTTTTTTTTTTTGAGAGGAAAGCCACACGAGGCTAACTACGCGTCTATGCAATCATTTTGAGGTTAGAGAAAAGAAACAAAATAAGCTCCATTTTATGGACCATTACAAATTTACCATACACCAACTGAGGAAGAGGAAGAGGAAGAGGAAGAGGAGGAGGAGGAGGAAGAGGAAGAGGCTTTGGAAAACAAGGACTGCTCTTTGTTAGTCTTCCTTCCTATATCCTTTCTAGATAGTCTCTCCCCTTTTCTTTTGGTGCACTATTTAATATTATTCTTTGATTAGGAATTTTTATAGTGTATTTATAAAAAAAACTACCGTATAATATTGCTACAATAGTATTGTTTATTACGAATTTAATTTAATGATAATATTACTTCTGTCCCATTATATTTGTCAATTTACTTAAATTGAGAGGACCAATGCATATTGGGAATTGAGGTAAAAAGTTTATAATTTACCCAAATTACCCCTACTTTAATTAAAGATAATAGTTATTGGAATTGTAAAAAGTGACAAATAAATTTATTAATTAGGGGTAAAAAAGGAATTACAATTGTTGGAATTGTAAATAGGACAAATATTTTGGGACAAAGAAGTTAGGTAAAAATTAAAATGACAAATAATTTGGGATTAAATTTTGACCATTAATTATTCACCAATTACAATGAGTTACAATATGAAATTACCATCATTAAAAAGATATTTTATCCAAAATTACAATGGAGGTAATTTCATATTGTGACTCATTATAACTTGTGAATAATTAAAAATTAAAATTTAGTCAAAGTGTCAATTAATATGGAACGAAGGGAGTATTATATAATAGAACACTATATATGTTGAGATTTTAATGATTATAGCTTTTAAAAATTCACTGGTGCCTAGATTAATGTAACACACAACATGGAACGAAATGAGTAATAACTACTCCCTACGTTCCATAATAAATGTCACATTGTTCTTCTTTTAACTAAAATTTTTTTCTTCATTGCGAAAGCACGCAACTTAATTTTTAAACTTTTTCTTAACCATATTTCTTTACAGTATATTTTATCAAAAAATTATAACATTATATTATTATGATAGTATTTTTGGCTATGAATATAATTATAATACTTCTGTATACTAGAATATTATGTATGTTGAGAAAATAATGATGTCAAAAGATAATTAGAGCACCGGCAGCCCATGGAATGAGGGTGTAAAAGATGACATGCGTGGAAATAGTATAGCTACAGCAAAATGGAATGAAGTGGAGAAATGCAAGTTGGAATGATATCAAGTTCTTCTATGCATGCCAAAATTGTAAGGAAAAAAAATAAAATATTTGAAAATTAAATAAAGTGGCTGAATTTGGAAAATATAATTCAAAAATTAATTTATAATTGTAATGGATAGAGGCCCAAATTTAATATTTACATTAAAAGAGTGGAATGAGTTCTAATTATTGTGGGAACGAGTGAAATGGAGTTCCAAAAAATTAAAATTTTAGATGATGTGGATAAGTGGACCACTATCAACATTCTATAACTATGAAATGCCATTGTACATGCTCTTAATATGGAATGGACGGACTAACTGTATGTCTGTATTAAATATAGGAACGAAATTGGGAGACATTAACATCAAATAGTGGAGGTGAAAATGATGAATATCTGGAAAAATTGCCCCATTAATGCATTTGTTTTGCAAAATCAGACCAAGTCTAACTATCATTATTGCATTGGAGAAAAATATATCCTTGCTCTCTATGAACTTAATCCTAGGCTATAGCATAAGTCAATCTTAAGTCCTTAACTAAACATCTTATATTCTTATTTGACCTTTTCTTTTCCACATGCGTCTTCATTCCATTTGTACTTTTAGATTCATCTTCATAAATCAATAAAAGTTAGGTAGTAAGACATACGTACATACGTCCTAGATAACGTCATAAGGTTAAATCCGACCCTTGTTATGGACAAACAACCACAAATTGTAACTTAGTTGTTATTTGTATTGGATAAAATGAGGTTTGGATGGATTGGATTGAATTAGATTGGAGAAGTTCTCATTTTTTTTGGGGAATTGTGTTTTTAGAAAAGATTTTTTTTGGGAAATTGTGTAAGGTTATGATTGAATTGGAAAGAGTTACCAATCCAAATAACATGGCCAAATTTAATTGGATGATAATATGTGTCTTGTACAAAAATCCTTTTGAATATCTTTTTTATTCATCAAATTACTATTTATAATGATGTTTTAACTTTTTTTATAATAATTATTAACTATCGATTACAACTTATAAGGGATTTAGACCCCGTTCTTTTGTGCGTTGCGTTGCATTGCGTTATGGTTAATTGCGGTAGATTGCATTAAGTTGCGGTGGAAATAGTTAAAAGGTAATGATAATTTGCGGTTAGTTGCGATATGTTGCGGTAGGTTGCGTTGCGGTTAGTTGCATTTATTGACTACGCCATAGATAATAAATGATACTCTAATCAAATCAACGCTATCTATTATACATATTTTATGCGCTTTGACAAAGCTAAATAATTATATAAAAATATCTAATTTTATATAATTTATATGTAACATTATACATATTAAATTCAATTATATCATTATTTCATATTAATAATATTAATAATAAATATTTTTTACATTAAACAAGACACTTAAAAAATGTCCTAATACAAATCCCACACCACTCTTGAATTATATAATTAAAATATAAATGGAGGGAGGAAAGCAAAAACCTAAGACCTAACAAATTTTCAACCGAAGTCTCTAACTATTATTGCCTTTTCTAATATTTTTCACTTCTAACCTTTTACGGTCTTTAATATGAGACTTTAGCCATCAGTTTCTAACAATATTAATATTCCTAAAACAATTTTCTCTACAAATCTAATAATAACACTTTACATAATAAATCTTCATAAATATTGAGAACTTACTATCAAAAGTTATAACAATTGACTACATAATTTTTAGGTCAAGAAATATGAAGTACCCTATCTATCAAGACCGAGCTTCTTGATTGAGTGTATTGACGGGAGTTGGACCATTCTGATACCTGCCTAAGATTACGATATATTCTGCCCCTGGATCTTTCAATCAGATCAGTTATACCAATTCCATGTTATGTAAGCTGGACTTTTCCTACAAATTAGTGCACAAACATGTTGGACTTGGTCCACCATTCATCTCTCCCTTCTTTTTAGGGTCCCATAAAACCAGATTAAGTACATAACTGCAACTATTAAGCACAGAAATCACACTGTAATTAGCATATTAGTACTTGTTACTACTTTTCTTACACACCTAACCATTAATTAATTATACATAAAGACACAAACATGCATAATAACAAGCACAATGGACAACTCTTTACTTGGTTGCCCTTTACACATTAATTAACCAGCTAAATTACAAACATAGTTAATTAAGTCCCTAATTACATAATCAAGGGATCCCTATGATGGGGAAGAAAGGGGTGTAGTAGCTGGTTGGTGGAAGGCCGTACTCCGGTGGGAAGGGGAAATCGACTGTCTTGGACGACCCGACCGAGTCGCACTTCCCGGGGCACGTTTTCGAGAACGAGAGAGGCGAGACGAGAGTGTAATAAGTGGTCTTCTTGTCATCGTCGCCTTGTGCTGATGCGGTGACTATCTCTGAAACCATGTCTTTTTTCCGAGCATAGAGCTGGTTCGGGCCACCAAGCAGCTTCGCCAGGCAGTTGGGAGCGGCAGACGTTTCAGAGGTTGCAGGAGCTGTTGGGAGATCGGTTTTGAAAGTGCCGTCTGTTTCGGTTATTGCTGTTGACAGTTTCTTCACTTTGTCACACTTTACTAGAACCCTGATTCCTGAAAGGGGGGGGGGGGGGGGGGGGAACCAGAAAACTGTGAGTTTGTTTCGTACATATTGGTCGTCGTTGGACAGCAAAAACATGCAACTGTGAAAGACTTTCCAGTGAGAAATCTAGGGTCTTGACAGCAAGACTTGTATCAGATACATGACAACCATGACATTGATGGGTATAGAACAAGTCAAGTCATGTGCTATAGTATGGAGAAATTAGGGCCTAAGCTCACATGGACAGTGCCCCATAGGCAAGGGTGAAGCCAAAAACGATCTCGGACAGAACTATAAGTTGGGTTCAAGATTTTATGGGGTCATAATATTAAAATTCGACTAATTTGTACATTTTATGATACTGAATGTTTGAAAATTAGTTATACACAAGAACGAGGGGGCCACGGCCACATCGAGCCCACTTAAAGCTTCACCGCTGCCCCATATCTGAAGGCGAGGGAGTATAAAAGTTACTCATGATACTGTGTGAGCATATTTGTATTTATGCCTAAACCTACGGGGCAAATCCAAAATCTTGGGAGTTAAAAACTTAAAAGTTACGTTGGTACTAGAAAATAAGTACTCCTTCCATTCCACAATACTTGTAGCCACAGCATATAATACATGCACGAAGTTTGAAATTCGACTATAAATTTCTCAATATATATAATTATCTATTTCATAAAATCAATGTGGTGACGTCCCCAGGTGGAAACAGTAAAGCCATAAAGGCTACACAGCCTACACTACATAATGATATGAAAACAAGGAACTGATATGGTAATGCAATCCAGAGTTACAAAACAACTGCTGTACATATAATAATTACTGAAGCTGTCAAAACATTCTTCCAAAAAAAAAAAAAGTCAGGGTTACCATCCATCATAAGGATAGAGAAGCATACCAGAGAAATCGAAGTCAGGCCCGCAGTCAGAGCACAGAACCGAGCCCTTGACCATGGAGCACAAGGCGAGCTCCATCCTCGAGAAAGTCAGAGCTAACACGAGCACCGTAATGAGCCGAGAAAACGCCATAAAAGCAGCCAAGTTGGATGATGCTGTAAACCAAGATATGAGTTTTAACCTGCACGGAATTAGCAGCGGAGAAATGTATATTAATAGAGAAGCCAAGTATGTACAGTTAGGGATGGGTATCGGTATTGAATGAACTGGACCCAAAGCTTGAGTAAGTTGTTGGGTAGCAGTAAGATTCAAGATTTCCTCTTGAACCATATGACTCCTGCAGTAGTGTCATGGTAAAGTACCGTAGTGTGAAATTAATGCAGTTTCAAAGTTACAGACAGAGATTCAGGCTCATGTGAGAGCCTCTGCCTGATACAATTACTACTCACTGCCTCCAGTAACCCGGAAACGAGACGAGTGTCTCTTCGGTATTAGTAGGTCCTGTGGTACCCATTTGTGCGACTTTCCCGTAACTTTCGTTTTCGTACCCCCATGGCCTCATTTCCTCCACTCTCTCATTGACAAGAGAACAGATAATAATGCATGGTGAGAGGGGAATCACAAGAAAGAGGCATATAACCTATGTAGGACATTTGACATAAATATATTGACATTTTCTGTTTCTGTCTCGATTTAAATGAGCCATCAAGACAGTAATTCTGCCCAAATATCAAGCATCCAAACAGGTAGTTAACTGAGTACGAGATAAGGTTGTAATTAAACTTGCTAATGTGTGACCTGGTTTGCTAGCAAGCTATGTTACTCCGACTCTTCATTTTCCCTCTCGTACCCGTATCTGGATAAGGGTACGGCACTTGACACTTCAAATTACAATGAAAATGTACAAAATTACTTAAAAATAGCCGCGTTCGACACCCATGTCCATGTCCGACATGAGCACATGTACTCGAGTCTAAGTAACATAGCTGGCAAGTGATGGAGAATTAAATTAATTAGACTCGCAAATTTGCTGGAAAAAACTAACTTTTAGAATCAATATCCAATTATCATGAGTAGCTCTCTTTTCAGAAACGGTGAAAACTGAAAAGAGAGCTACAATTTTGGGAAGGGGGTAACCGAACATGACGGATGAAATACACCTACACCTCATAAACTACTCAAGTTACCTTCTCTTCAGAAATCTGCTTATCTACAACACACTGCAAATTTACCAACCCCATTTTCAAAGATCTTTGCAGTCACTTTCACGACAGATTTCCTGGTCACCTCAGTAGTTCCCACCCCGCTGTTCTTGTCATAAAGTTCATTAAGTCGATGATCCACAATGCCATCTACATAAAGGATTTCAGCTTTGAAAACCAATGGCCAAAATCTTAATTACTGACGTCATTAATTTCTCAACATATACAATGTTCTAGCATACAAAAGCACTAACATTAGATTCATAACAAAAAATACTATCATAAGAATATAATGTTGTAATTTTTTGATAAAATATGCTATGAGAAATTCTTAGTTAAAGAAGGACGTTTGGATATGGAATGGAGGGAGTACAACTCTCCTGAAATGGAACTTACTAATTTCAACTCTCATGAAACCTTTATTAGAGTCAAGTTGTGTACATCATGAGCAGCAGAGCAGCTAAGAATATCTCAAAATCATTATGAGGATATTCTATAACAAATGTGTTCACTTTTGAACCAACACTTTCTACATTTTACAGTGCCAAGTGAGAAGAGAAGTGGTTGGAATCATTAATAGTCATGTTCTCCTCTACCTAGAGAAACCTACAATGCAGGTCAGTCTTTGAAGAATTTAAGATTTGATGTCCACATTTTACTGAGTTTTTAAAGCAGAGCTCTTGGGCCTTTGCTCGAGCAATCACCAAGGCAACTCAAATTGTTCCTAGGCGAAGACTTCCCAGAAATACCACACAAGAAAACCGAAGGAATTCCAAGTGCAAGCCATTTCATTGTCACTCACAAGTTACTTGTCATAAGAGTTTAGTTACATTTCTTTGCGCTTATCGTGTCTTTTATCATTCTCATTTTTGGAGCAGGAAGCTCACACGACACAAACACCCACAAGAGGGCTGGTTAACGCTTTTGGAATTTGAAAAGGGAAAAAAGAATCTACTTGGACAGCTCATATACATGACCTATTTACCTGGATGGACAAGGTTTAGGTCGGAATTTTCAGACAAATTGGACCTCCGTAGACATATTTAAGTTCGCTTAAGTATGTATGCATTTATATTCTCTTTTTAGTGTTTGAAAATCTACACATGTTTGTATTTTGGAGATCCATATACTTTTATTACGATTTCTAGTTTGTCACGGCATGCAAAGAACATCAAAAGGGACAGTAGAGAAAAAGTTTCAATCAGGATAAGATGCTCTCATGCATTTATTATACCATAGAGTTCCATATCTATGTTACTCGGACTCAGGTACGTGTGTCCATATTGATATCGGCACACGGATACGGGTGTCGGACTCGGCTATTTCAAAGAAATTTTATGCATTTTCATTGTAATTTGAAGTGTCGAGTGTCATACCCTTGTCCGGTTATCAAGGGTCCGACACAAGTGCGGCAGGGAAAATGAAGAGTCGGAGTAACATAGCTCCAGATTAAGGTGTACGGCAAGTTTATTCAATGGATTGTGTTCAGACTGAAGCTTTTTCTGACCAATTTACAAGTTTTGAACTTTTTATACGAACAAATACATAACCAAACCCCAAATTTTTTTCAGCCTTTCACAGATACTGAACGTCGTAGTAACAGTCCAATGCAACCCATCCCATTTAATAATGGTAGACTACAATGCCATTTTGTAAATAAACAGCAGTGACAATCATATCCCCCCTATTAAATTGATTGCCTTCCATGTCAACTCACAGCACATGCAAATGTCAGGAAAGGTAACAGTACCTGATGGGAACAGACCACAATTAACACTGTCCAGTATATCCACTTGCTTGAATTGCACTGACAGTGGCTGGAAGGGAAAGTAAACAGTAAACAGTAAGCATCAGCAAGAAATAAATAATAACACATTAAGACCAAGCTTAAAAGTTAGTCATTACAAACACCGTGCAAACACAAGTTTTCGGACAAATTCGACCAAACTTAGTAGTGTTAGGTTCGCCTAAGATAAATATGGAGAAGTGCTACACTGGCAAGCATCGTATCCATTATCTTCATATTCAGCATCTCTGTATCCATATATGAAAGATAAACTCAACACTAGGCTTTTAGGTGACCACATTCTTAATCCGTGGTAGAAAGATTAAATTGAGTGCGCCATCTAGCATGGGAAGTAAGTCCATTGTTTAATATGATGACAAATGACTACCTCCTAAATCCATGGTAAAAACAGCAGCAGAAATTACTGAGGGGGGTGAGTAAAGTGACCAGCATTTTATGTCTGTATGTAATAACATATGGTCATCCAACATTAATACATGGTCAATTGATCATACATCACAGGCAATTCATAACAGCCATTAGAAATTGTAAAGGTCGATCCAAGCAATCATGGGCAAGGGTGCACGTAATAAATGAAGATCATTTTTTAAAAGTTAATAGAAGGTAAAAAAGTTAATGTGGTTGTATGACTGTGTGCCACTGACAGTCGTTGAAGATGACATTTGGAAACAGCTCAAAAGTATTATGCACATTACTCCGAAGTCCAAACTACAACAGCAATCTGACAATATCCTTTCTTTCTCCATCTCTCCCTAGTGAAGACCAAGTGACCAACAAACACAACACTTCAATGTGGTAAATATAGTTGAGCAGGGCTGTATGAAAGATAATAAATGATACCTGGTGCTTCCCCAATCAAATATGCTAGTAAGCAGAGGTGGGGGAAATTTATCTGGACCAGCTGCCAAACACCATGAAAATTGCATCAAGCCCAAAAAACCTGTTACCCCCCCCCCCCCCCCCCAACACACACACACACACAACAAAAGAGAGATGTAAGACACCTGGAGAAGAAGATAATCTTCAGCACTCCACAGCAACTTTCATGAAGTAATATCAACAAACTAGCAAACATTCAGATCAGATATATTGCTTATTCGCATATTATTACAGAGATCAGACAAGCCGCTCTGCCCAAATTCGCAATAACCACGTGTTAAATTCAGGATTGAACCTAAGAACTATCAAAACATCATAAACAATTCTACAATAATCTCAATCAATCCCAGGAGATCAGTGAGCACACACCCATTAGTAGTCCACCAGGAAATCAATCATGACAGTATAGTCGCATTAAAATATCCACATACCCGGGAAGCAAGAAATGACCTGTAACAACTTAATTGCAGAGGGCTAGGAATGAAGTTAAGGAAAAGTCAGGGAAACAGAGGCAGACAAAGCACATGTAAGGTCCAGCATGAAAATTATCAAGAATGAAGTCCCAGAATTATATGTGCATATGATTTATAACTAGCTACGTCAATTGGTTACATAGGACCCCCCACCCCCACATCAAACAAACAACTTTAGCAATGCCCTGTAGAACAGTTCTAGTCCAAAACTTACCATTTGCCTGCCTTTGTCCAGTTCCATAAAGGATACACCTAGTAGATATGTAGCCATAATAGAACATGAATACATGATGCAAATGAGACCTCTAGATTCATATATTCCAACCCCCCCCCCCCCCAACCGAGAGAAAGAGATTAAAATGGGCGTGTGAGAGAGAGTGGAAAAGAAAGAGAGAAAGAAGAGAGACAGAGATTAAAATGGGTGAGAGAGAGAGAGAGAGAGAGGAACCATGTACGAGGACTCGAAGCAGCATAAGGAAATTAGTTTCGTAGTTCTAGTCATTTATGACTGAATTAACATCATTCAAATAATATAGTAGCCAAATCATTGTCTTCCTTTCACACATTAAAGAAAATAAATAAAACATTATTAATCTAAATAACACCCTGCAACACCTGATAAGTTGCAGAAGGATAACAGTAAGCACACTGCCCTGACTCTGTGTCTTCAGCTTCTCAGACTTGGACTCTGGACCTTGGAATTGGACTCAAAACACAAACACTCAATTGCTAGCATACTTTCAATAGTTACCAGCATCTGGGAACTGGCAATTGGGGCCACATAAGTATAGCCACTTGACAAGAGATCCCACACAATGCAGACAGAATGAGAGGAGCAAGTAAGATCAACTGCAATTCCTATTCACTAATGTCCTCAATAAGGATACTATCATCCATACTTCCCTTCTGGACTTTTCAGTTACCTTAGAGTTCAGAGCTTCAAACTACTAGCAAACTATCAACTATTTCACCTCTTCTGGGACTTGATGCTAAATTCCTGTAGGAAATTATCATATAGAAGTACTGCAGAACACCTTGCAGAGGTGCAAGTGATCGACTGGTGCGGTCAAACTTCAAAACCCATTTGTTCATAGTGTCATGTTGTTCATATGTCAGGGTATAGAGCAGACATTTTTATGCTCGAAGCAGAGGAAATCAACTGAAACTCTTCAAACTATGCAGATTGCAGTGTATCTCACTTTTCCTGAAACTGGCAAAGAGAACTGCACATTTTAAGAACGTCTTACTCTTATCACAAAATGTCATCAATGAAGGATGCAATTAATCGAATACTACGCCCCTCTAAGGGCCTTTTGGAATGGAAGCAGGATAGCTGACAATAGCAAATGAGTGTAAGCGCCACAGGGAGTAAATACGTGTTCATAGTCTACCAACATTTGAGAGTTTAGAAGTTTATTCCATTGAGTAAGAAAGAGTAAGCAGATAATTACATGTATTTGAAATAACATAAAAAGTAGTTAGTAAAACATTAATCAACATATCTATATATTCTTCAATATTAATCTTACTGCCACCTATTCCCAGAATTAGGATGTTAAGGAGAGTTTAAGTAAGGAGAAATAAGGAAGGGTCAGAGCGACTCCTCTTTGCTCTTATTTACTCTTCCTCCATTGTCTTAACGACCGGGAAGCTATTACAGCATTTGTGACAATCTTAAGAATTATCATAATGCATCTAAAGTATCAATAACATCATCAAAGGCTTCTGAGTCCAGGATTTCAGTAAAGAATAAAAAGACGAAGACTGGTATGAGACTTTTTCTGGTATGGCTATGTTGCAATACACAAAATGCAAGAATGGGAATCATCCAACAAGCATATTCTTCCTGAGTTCAATATGGAGTAGAAAATACTGGTATACCTGGAAAATGTTTCATACGAAGATACCACTCACAAAATTGCATGACTTTCCTTGTCTGCCATACATTGCTCTTTTGGTACTACTTGCACGCTAGTGATTTTCCTAAGGGTCAAACAAAAGATTAACTGATGCAGATATCTAGTATACACTGATGCCCGAAAGTCTAATACAACTTGACAAAAATCATTAATCTTTCCCTGTTTCTCCATTTTCGTAGCAACTTTATTCCCCATCTAAATGAAGGGAGGGTGGGGCGGGGTGGGGAGGGGGTAATCTTGTTTAGTGGATACACAGTAAAATGGAATGATTAAAGGATCACTCAAATGAATTATGTATGAGTGAATCATTAAAGGTTTGACCATGAAATCATCAGAAGATTAGCTTACCAGTGATAACACCACTAGCAGCAGTTAGCACCAGATTACCAGAGTTACAGAATACCATCAGCAGAATCATTGCTTTGTAAGAGAAATGCCAACATGAAATCTACTGAATGCTCAGACAGCCACCTCAGATGCGAAAAGGACAGCAAATAATAGTCCTCCAAAATTCTAACAACCACCAGAACAAAAGTGAGGTTGGCAAAAAATAGCATCCCATTCAAGAGAGTTGCCAGAGGTTTGACATAAAATACCAAACAGGCGACCAGAAGGGCAAGATGGCGCCACCAAACGGTGAAACAAATGCAACCGACAATAAGAAAACTAATACAGGAACCTGGAGAGCATCTTACAAGTATAAAAAGCTAGACAGACCTTGGTTCAACACAATCACATCCTCCAACTAGGGATCTTGTTTGATGGACCAAGTATTTTAAACCCTCATACTATTTTTTGATAGGGAAAAAAATTGACATACTTGACCACATGATTCCCTCCATATTCACATGAATTGTTAACCAAACCAAACCTAAGCTTGAATACAACAGAGTAGTCCATTGATATAATATCAAGCATCTTGGATCAGAAACTGAGATGCAAACAGAAGAGTTAAGTAAACTTTGTAATTGAGAATATGAATATCTCTATCTAATGTCCACAACAAGGTAAGAGCTCATTTGTAATTGAGAGCTTGTCAAGCCAGTACATGGGTACCGTGCTATCAGTTATACAAGATTACTTGAGTTCCTAATTTTCATTTTAACATATCACAAATAGTATAAACTATAAAATGCCTTCACGAACTTACTTCTGCTAGTCTTCATCTGCATAATTTGGAAAGCAACTAAAATTTGGATGCCCAATAAGTCATCCAACACTTCTTTGATTTCCCCAAAAAGCAAATTCAAGATACTAAGACATAATCTGTCGTGAGTTGCCAATAATTTATCCTTAGATGTTCAGTAAGAAGGTAGCAGCAATCTTCAGATATCCTTGGACATTAATCAGAACCATAACTGGTTTTTATCCATGCAATGCATTACTTACTCAAGCAGCAGCTTATTTTCCATGATTAGGATAGATAATTCTACAGATGGTGTGCATTCCTGCACTAATCAAATTTTTTACAAAAATTGAGGGAACTTTTTTTTTTTTTTTGGGGGGGGGGGGGGGGAATTCCTTGGTTACTATTCATTAATACTGTACAGGAGCCAATCATTTTTTGGACAATTATTCATTGAAACATCATATCTTTTCAAAAGAGGAAATTGAATGTATTGTATGGTACAAATTGCTTCAATCCCTGTATTGATGTCTTATGCTATCAATCATGGGACCAAAATTAGACTTAAATTCAATCGAATCACTAATTCAATTCCTGATCGACATGCATTTGGAGGGTGAAGGTCGGAGCAATGCATTCAGACTCAGTTACACACAGTTACGCGAACTCACATAAAGAGCCAAATTCACCTGGTAAAATGAAGAACAATACCACAATTAAGAAGAATAATACTCAAATGCTTCCAAGAGGTAGCTATTGTCTTAAGCAAAATTCAATTTTGCAACATAGAATCACCTCTCATTACTCTCAACAATCACAATTGTCACAGCTCACAGGAAACTCAAAGAGCTTCATCCCAATAACCCCAATTCCGCAAATAAATATGAATGAAATCGCTTACGAAACCTAAACCTAACAACAATCAATCAACCTAACTAGTAAACGATCCAGTAAAATTCTCAATCAATAAAACCTGTTTGGCGAAACACTGCGTTCCGAACCTGACGCAGATCTCTCCCTTTCAACGTCCTCCCAGCGCCTTCGAGCACCGAGCACGAAAGCACGGGCGACTTCGCCATCTGCCTCGCAACAATCTCATGAGGCGGCAACATCTCTCCATCATCATCATCATCACCATCATCATTCTCATTATCCTCATATCCAAACGCACTTCCTTTACTCCGTCGTCTCTGCCTCGCCGGCATCATCGGCACGTTCATCGGCGCCGACTGATGGTACAGAAACTGCTTCTCCGCCTTCGTCGGCTTCGCCGCCGGCCTGGACGCCACCGGAATCATCCTCGTCGACGAGGACACCGCCGCCGGCGGCGAAATCAGCGGCTTGTGGTTGAAAACCGACCGGCCGGCGCGATCCTCGCCGGATTCCGGTAGGGCGGCGAGAATCCCGAAGCTCTCGACGGACTTGAACGGCTTGTTGCCGTGATTGTGGTGGAGAGAAGGAGAAGTGGAGGTGGAAGGAGGACTGGAGAAATCGGAGCCGGCGAAGAAGACGTCGTCCTCGCTGAGCTCGTGGCCGGCGCCGGCGTCGGAGGAAGGAGCGGTGGACGGCGGCGAGAAGGCGGCCAGGAAGCGGTCGCTGGAAGGCCGTCTAGGGTGGCGGGACTCCATGAGAGAGAAAATCGAGGGTTGCGATTCGGAAAGTCGTAATGGTTGTGGGTGGGGGTGCGAAGTAGGCAGCGGTGAATCGGTGAAGTCGTCGTTCTCGTTCGTATATATAGGAGGAGGAAAATGTCGGGAGTTGTTTTTTCATTTTTGTTTTTTTCATTTTTGTTTTTCACATTCACGTCTGTCAGTAGACGAGACTCCACTGCTACGTATCTTGGTGGGGATCTGATGTACAAATCAAAAAATCTGTTTTATTATTCCTTTTTAAATTTGTGTAACGCGGATATTTTGTTTTTCCTGATCAGTAAATTGCACAAAAAATGGTTTGATAATTGGAAGAATTGGTTTGGATTTGGGTTCGTTGAAGTTCGGTTTGTGTTGGCATTGGTTCAACTAATCCGGTTTGATTTAGGTATGAGTTTGATTTGGGTTGAGTTCAAGTGAGCCTTATTCGAGTCCATTCAGGTGCGGTTTATTTATATTGGGTTCTGGTTTGATTTCGGTTTATTTTGGTGTAAATCTTAATTTGGTCACTTTTCAGATTGTGATTCAGATCTGTTTCATTGGGTTTTCTTTATGTTTAGGTCAAGATTGAATCATCTATTTGAGTGTCAATTCCGGTTCAAGTTTGTTTTTTCATTTCGGTTAATTTTGACAACTTTAGATAATTGTGAGCCAAACAATGCTCTGTTGGGTGCGTCAAAGATCACTTACCTTATCTTAAACTAATAAAGGCACATGAATTTATGGACCAATTTTATGCGGGTTGAGTAATAAAATGGGTTGTCTACCACTAACTATATATAAAAAAAAATTAAAAAAACTAATGAAAAGGCACATAAATGGAAACATTTATAAAAAAGTTGTGTTAGAGTATAAAATTATTACCGGACCTTTAACTATCAATTTAAGTTTTTGGCTGAGATGGTTCCACATGGTATCAAAATCAGATCTAAGCAAGGGGTCTCAACTTCGAATCTCAACAGCTCCTATATTTATTTGTGCGCAAGGTTAACACTTAACAGGGGCTTTTGCAACATCCACACTTCAAGCCTAAAGGGCATTCGCGCAAGGGGTGTGTTAGACTATAAAATTAGGGATGTTCATCGATTCAAAACCGGATTGATTAAACTGGAAAACGAATTAGAGGTAAAGTCTGAACCGAATCAAACCAGTTCGGTTTGGTTCGGTTTTCAATTTATTAGTCTTCAACCATCAACTAAGCTTTTGATTGTGATAGTTCTACATGTTGCAATAAGCATGCAAATCTTTGTTAACGTATGTAGCAACTCCACCGCACTTAGACAGTAAGAATTACATCTTATAGGTCCAAAGACCCTAGTTACGTAATAATTCCCAACACACAAACAACCAAAAAATCAGTACTGAAAAAAGTTTTGAACTCTCAATCAAACAGACTAAATTATGGATGAACAATAATTAATACAAGTATTAGTTAAGCAAAATTATAGTTAGACAATGTCTCTTTGTTGTGTAAGAGTTCAACCGCGGTTAGAAACTTTGCATGTACCCTTCCTAACTTCACCATTGAGGATGACACCAATTCTTCCCATCTTGACCATGGATGGACCGATTTTGGCGGCGAATAGCTTAGGGTCGGAAGCCAACATTTGTACTAGGCTCTTTGTGTTTGAATCGATTGCCATCTGTTGATCGACTTCGAGAACACCCTTGCCTTCTAGGATGGCATTGTAGAAAGCATTGTCCATCACGAACTCGCTTCCAGGAGTTTGGTCAAGGTTTGTTTCATTATTGGCGATGGTATTCCTAGGGCACGTCTCTGTTAGGGTTGAGAGCAAGCTAGGGTTCATGCTTGGGTCGGAGCTGTTTGTGCCATGGAAGTTGTAGAGACGATCTTGGAAGTTGCCACAGTGTGCAGTTCCAACAGTGTGACAACCTGTGCATATAAATGTTATGAATTAAATAGGGTTATGGGTGTCTAATAAGTAGAACAATCTAGCAAATAGATATATGTTTACCTAAAAGGACAACAAAGTCCTCCTTGTTTAGCCCCTTTTGAGCAAACAAACTAATGGCAAGAGGGATAGGGATGGATGGCCCTGGGAGACTCTTTTCAGCTTCATTGGCTCTTGAGATACGTCCGTCTTTTCTTCCTGTTTCTACTTCGTACCAATTTGCTCCACCCTACATGGATGTATATAGGACAAAAAATTCTTAGTCATGGCGGCTTTCGTTTGTACTATGACAATTGTTGAAACTTGAAATAGAAAGAGTTGAAGGAAACATGACAGATTCAAATGCATGGCTTACCAAGAAGACAGCGGCTCTAGCAGCAATAGCAATGATATCAGCACATGAGACAACTCCCGGACAGCTCTGGTCAACAGCAACCTTGGCTTCTTCAATAATGTCGTAACCATCAACACTACCATTTGGTGCTGCAGTTTTCTCTGAAGTGCGACCATCAAGCAAAATTGATGCATCACATCCCTTTTTACAGAATTACGCACATATGAAGTGTTAGGGTTAAGTTATGACCCTTGACTAACCCATACAAAATCAAAACTATAAAAAATAAATAAATGCATAATAGACCATCCAGTACATACCCTAACAAAGCAATCGTGGAACTGCAAACGAACAAGATCAGCAACAGTGTCCACGTCCTCCATAAAATGTTTCTTGACAACATCAAAGATGATAGCCTCGACATCAACCGTGCCACACTTTCCATTGTAGAAACCAACCTGCAGGCTAGCGAAGCACTGGCCGGCAAGGGCCATGAAAAGAAGCCCTAGGGCTAAAGCCGCCGTCGAAGATGTCGTCCTAGCCATGGCCAATGATAAATAGTACTCTTTGCTAAATTGATTGTTTTTTTGGATCAAGAAAACCTTTGAATCCTAGGGGTATTTGTAGTTACCTAGAAAGCTAAATTGTCAAAGGAGATGCATAAAATTGGTGTGCATGCACGTTGGAGTACATGAAGGAGTCACTATCTCAATAGAAATTAGTTAACTTGGAATAAATTACTGTCTAATTGTGATAACGTGATCACTGGTTCGCAACTTGTACAGTTGTACAGTTGTACATATACGAAAAGAACATCGGATATTTAAGTTAATTTCATACTTATTCCATAATTAGTGGCTGACAATGAAAGCAACAGGAGGATAAAATGTACACAAGTCAATTGTTATATATATGGTACATCATGGAAGACCTAGCTAGGTCCATCAAAATATTAAAATTTTAAAATAAATTCATCAATGATTACTGTAAAATTTACGTAAATTTATTAATATTATTGCAAATTTATCAATATTTTTAAAATTTATCATATCAAATTTTTTTTTACAGAAATTCATCATAAAAAATTGACTTATTTTAATATATGTGGTGGACTTATGTAGGCCCACTATGATGTATGGTATAATTTGCGCTTCAAGTCTTCAACCTTGTCATGGTTTTTGGTTTGTTCAAGAAAATGATATGAGTCTTGGGGCAAGACATTTTTTAAGTGTCTTTCATAAACGAATTACTTCGGTAGTTACTGATGATAAAATCCATTAACAACAACGTAAAATGTGATATTTAACCTAACCTCAATGTCAATATATAGGTGATTCGTTTTGAGTTAGTCGTTGGATTAAATTTAGCCCAAATGATATTTTGGGATTTTAAATTCGATTATTTTCAATTCAATCTCACATAACCGTTGGAGATATATGACTTGTTACGAAAATATTCTGAATATACCAAGTTAGTCGTAGGCACGCTATTCTTAAATTTATCATATCAATTATATGTAGTCCATAGGGATACAATATTGCTTGTGTAACCTACATGATCTCCTTAGATTGACTTTAGATTAATTACTGTATAATATAGGGAAATTTGTCTCATAGTTGAAATAATAAATCTTAATTAAGTAACAATGCTATGTATGCATATGGCTCAGAAATATATATATATATATATATATATATATATATATATATATATATATATATATATATATATATATATATATATATATACACGTTCATAAAAATATATCCATATGCTCATAAAATTCATTCCAAAGGCATGGTATTCCTGAGAGTATAAATCCTATTTTCACTTTTAGAGTGAGTCTCACAGAAGAATAAGAGAATCGCAAACTTAAAACAGAAAGTTATAGTTGATGATTGAGGACATATAGATTTTTTTTATCAAAGAAGATTGTTGTATAAATTAAATGGATACATAAGGTTCAAAGGCAAACTTTGGTACTGAAAAACTTACTAGCAACATACATAGTTGCTTTTTTGCATCACACTTTCTCAAACAAAAGGCCATCAATAAAACAATAATCAAGTTAGAGTAGTTTAATTTGCTTGTTGTCCCCAGCAATAGGACAAGTTTCTTAGTGTTTAGAACGACGGCATGTTCCCCTCCTGACTTCACCATTGAGGATGACACCTATTCTGCCCATCTTGACCATGGATGGACCGATTTTGGCGGCGAATAGCTTAGGGTCAGAAGCCAGCTTTTGGACAAAGCCCCTTGTTTTAGAATCAATTGCCATCTGTTGATCGACTTCGAGAACACCCTTGCCTGCAAGGATGGCCTTGTAGAAAGCATTGTCCATCTTGAACTCGCTTCCACGAGTTTGGTCAAGGTTTGCTTCATTGTTAGCGATAATGTTCTTAGGGCACTTCTTCCTTAGGATCGAGAGCAAGCTAGGGTTCATGGTTGGGTCGGACCTTTTTGTGCCACGGAAGTTGTAGAGACGGTCTTGGAAGTTGACGCAGTGTGCAGTTCCAACAGTGTGACAACCTGTACGTGCAATTGTTATGAATTATTGGCGGGTAAGTTGAAGAATGTAATACCTTTTTTGTTTAAATGTGAATCTTAGTTAGATATTGGTAAATTTAATACCTAGAAGGAGAACAAAGTCTTCCTTGTTTAGCCCCTTTTGAGCAAACACTTGAAGGGCAAGAGGGATAGGGATGGAGGGCCCCGGGAGACTCCTTTGGGCTTCATCGGCTCTTGAGATACGTCCGTCCTTTCTTCCAGTCTCTACATTGTACCAATTTGCTCCACCCTACATATTTGTACATCGAACGCAGGTTTTTAGAGACATTGGATGATTTTGTTTTTAGTATATATGAGAATTGATGAAAAATGTCTACAGAGTTGAAGGAAACAGGATTGATTCAAATGTATGGCTTACCAAGAAGACAACGGCTCTAGCAGCAATGGCAATAATGTCAGCACATGAGACGACTCCTGGACACTTCTTGTCAAGAGCAACCTTGGCTTCTTCAATGATCTCATAACCGTCAACACTACCATTTGCTCCTGCAGTTTTCTCTGAACCACGACCCTCAAGCATAATCGATGCATCACATCCCTTTTCACACAATACACACACATATTAAACGACAGGCTTACGTTATGACCTAGCTTTATTACTTGATTAACTCTTACAAAATCAAAACCATTATAAATACACAAGGGATCGATC
The DNA here is from genome assembly GCA_029582165.1 of Portulaca oleracea. Classification (NCBI taxonomy): domain Eukaryota; kingdom Viridiplantae; phylum Streptophyta; class Magnoliopsida; order Caryophyllales; family Portulacaceae; genus Portulaca; species Portulaca oleracea. Next base: position 34,563,617 of record CM055886.1, read on the forward strand.
GAGCACTTACCCTAACGAAGCAATCGTGGAAATGCAGACGAATAAGATCAGCAATAGTGTCCTTATCCTCCATAAAATGTTTCTTGACAATAGCAAAGACGACAGCCTCAACATCGACTTTGCCACACTTTCCCTTGTAGAAACCGACCTGCAATTTGCCATAGCACTCGCCGGCAAGGGTCATAAAGAGAAGCCCGAGGGCTAACACCGCAACCGAGGATCTTGTCCTAGCCATTCTAACCCTTTGCTATATATCAAAGCTAGCTAGGAAGGAAAAAGGTTGAAATATTGGTTTTTGGTATGATGAAAAACAATGAATCCTTGGGGGTATATATAGTTACTTGAAACTTGAGATGCTAACACAAAATGGTGTGCACGTTGATACATAAAAAGTAAGAGATAATTAAGAAGGGGTCTATGTTACCATTTGACGTGGGTGCCTTTGTCCTGAAATTGTATTACAAAATTAGTTTAGGTGCACTTGGGGAAATAATTACTTGAATTGAAAATAACTAATTAGTGGTTGACAACTAAAATGTTATAAAGCGTATATAGTTGGATATTAGAGTGTGCCTGCCACATACAAGTAGACTAGGTAAAACAGGTGTGGTTGGTACTTATTTCGTGTTCAGGTCAATATTGTTGTTTATTGGATCATATTTCAATCCACAATCCTCTTAGTCTTAGGCCTGTAGCGGACCGGATACGGGAGTGTTTAATGACCTAAAGTTGAGCCTCACTCCTACCTGTCACATTTTTCAAATTGGTAAGCGAGAGATATCCATTCAGGATTCAAACTCTAAACATATGGGATAGAAGGTGGATCTCTTACTACTCAGGTAAGAGGTGATTGACACTCACAAAAATTAAATATAAGGATATTTGAATTACTATATAGATATATTTCATTGTTTTAGGGTTTATTATGACTTATAAGCCTATATAAAAATATTTATGTAAAATATTTATGTATTTATATTTTCTCATAAATATAAAATTATGTATAAAATGTGGATTATCTTGTATGGCTGGTAAAATAAGACTATTATTTATATTTGTTGACCTACCTAATAAGTGTTATACTCTTATAATTAATAAACATATATAATTACTAGAGAAAATATTAATAAAAAGTTAAAAATTGTGAATTATGGGTTATTCAAGATGTTTATTAAACATCTATCTTGATATAAGATATGTATCATTATCCTTTTTTTCTCCTTATTCGCATATGTATGTATCTAGTGTAAGTAGGGAATCGTACATGGCAAAGCTAGCTAGCCTCTTATGTCAAGGGACCGAAATATTAAATATTGATTTATAAGGAGAATTGTAAAATTTCCAAAAATAAAATATTATAACTTATAAGTATTTAACTTTACAAACTATAATCTAATTTTTAAATAGCGATATTTTAAATTTATTTAATTTTATGAAAGAAAATGGAATATACAATTGATTTTACATTAACGGAAAAAACTATCAACAAAATGCCAGCCACCATGAAGAATCAAACTAATAATATTAATCTTTGACAATAACAACAAACTAAAAAAAATAGAGACAAAATATAGAAGACAAGTATTGAACCATTGACTTTTGCATTAGGAGAAACTTTCCATTGATGCAAGTCATGATTTACTAAAAATATAATAGCACAAATGAAAATTGTAGTGAGGCTTTTTATGGATGTGAGGGGGGCCACAGCCCCCTATGGACTAACAAGAGCCTCGACACTGATCATATGAGAAATGAATTATAAGACAAGGTGAAAATAACGTTATAGACATGATAAATTTTAAAGTGTACATGATTCTTGTAAATGAACATGGAATTCGATATGTAGACATGACACGCAGATTATGTCCACTTTGAAATTTGTAAAGTCTACAATGTTATTTCTTACATTTTCACAAAGTATTATCTCTCATATGACTTGTTCTCATCACATACACGTGTGTGTGTGTGTGTGTATATATATATATATATATATATAATATGTACACATACCCGAACAAAAAAAAATAAAAAAAATGAAAAACAGTGTATTAAATGAAACTAAAAACCAAAAAAATGATAGAATATGCAGGTATGTTTTGGTTTAATTTACCATGTCCATTTCTCTATCTTGTCTCTTGACCAATAAACAAACATTTTAACCTTACTATATTATGAGAATCAGTAGTACTATTTGTTTTCCTCTTTAATCTTGGATCACTTGAGCATAGTTTAGTGCAAGTTTACTAATTTCTATTGAATCTTAGACCCCTTCATGTATACATATTCCGTCGTGCACACCATTTGCAAAGTATCTCGTTGACAATTTAGCTTTCAAGGTCACTACAAATACCCCTAGGGTTCAACTGTTTTCTTCACCAAAAAAAAAAATCAATTCATTTCTTCTCCTAATTAACTAGAATTAGTAAAGAGTAGCAGCACTAGCATCGGCCATGGCTAGGGCAAGATCTTCGAGTATCGTACTAGCCCTCGGGCTCATTTTGATGACCCTTGCTAGTGAGTGCCATGGCAAACTACAAGTTGGTTTCTACAAGGGGAAGTGTGGCAAGGTTAACGTCGAGGCTGTCATCTTTGCCATTGTTAAGAAGCATTTTATGGAAGATAAGGACACTGTTGCTGATCTTGTTCGTTTGCAGTTCCACGATTGCTTCGTTAGGGTATGTATAATTCTGTCCATTTGGTAATTAAATCTTTTTTGGATACAAACAGTTTGTGTTTAGGGGTAAGATTACTGCATCAGTCTTACGTACATATCTTGCCTATTGGTGGGATTCTAGAGCGTTGGATTTGGATAATTACACTTGTCAAATGTAAAGTTGTTAACCTTAACAATACTTAACACTGATCCGTTTGTGTGTAATGTGTGAAAAGGGATGTGATGCATCCATATTGCTAGATGGTCGCAGCTCAGAGAAAACAGCTCCACCAAATGGTAGTGTGGACGGTTATGAAATCATTGAAGAGGCAAAGGTTGCCGTTGACAGAAACTGTCCAGGAGTCGTCTCTTGTGCTGATATCATTGCCATTGCAGCTAGATCTGCTGTCTTCTTGGTATGTGATGCATTTGAGCTAACCCCCTTTTCCTTAAGCTTCCTTTGTTTCAAAAAATTTCTTCTCAAACTAGAAAATCCAATGGCTCTAAGAAATTCACGTTCGATGTATATATACACGTAGGGTGGAGCAAACTGGTATGAAGTAGAGACAGGAAGAAAAGACGGACGTATCTCAAGAGCCGATGAAGCCCAAAGGAGTCTCCCAGGGCCAGGCATCCCTATCCCTCTTGCCCTTCAAGTGTTTGCTCAAAAGGGGCTAAACAAGGAAGACTTTGTTGTCCTTCTAGGTATGTGAATTCGACAATATCTAGACTATTCAATTCTTTAACTCATTAGTCACTCATAATCCATAATAATCACATAAACAGGTTGTCACACTGTTGGAACTGCACACTGCGGCAACTTCCAAAGCCGTCTCTACAACTTCCGCGGCACAGGAAGATCTGACCCAACCATGAACCCTGCCTTGCTCTCACTCCTAAGGAAGACATGCCCTAAGAACATCGTCGCTAACAATGAAGCAAACCTTGACCAAACTCGTGGAAGCGAGTTCAAAATGGACAATGCTTTCTACAAGGCCATCCTAGCAGGTAAGGGTGTTCTAGAAGTCGATCAACAGATGGCAATCGATTCGAACACAAGGAGCTTAGTACAAAAGTTGGCTTCTGACCCTAAGCTATTCGCCACCAAAATTGGTCCATCCATGGTTAAGATGGGAAGAATTGGTGTCATCCTCAATGGTGAAGTCAGGAGGGGAACTTGCAGAGTTTCGAACCGTCGATGAATTTTGCTTAACTTCTACTATATAATTGCTTCAACCACATACTACTTTTCTGGTTTCAGATGACTAAAAAAGTCTTCAATGGCTTAAGTTGTTTGTTCTTTTGATGTTTTCATGTTTCTGTAACCAGGGTATTTTGCCCCGAGGGATTTCCCCTGAATTTAAAACATATATATTTAACAACGACATAGATTTTTATGAAATTAACGTACTACTCTTTCATTTATCTATATTAGACATGTTCAACGTGCCGAAGACCCGCCCCACTTGAAAAAATACAGGTCAAGGCCATAATTTTAGAAAGTGGCCGGCCTGGCATGAAAAGGTCGGGACCTCGAAGTATGATCGGGCTGGGCTCGGGCCAAGGATCGGTGACCCGGCCGACCCGACTAAATACATAATTTTTAAAAAAAGTCTCAAATTAGGTTTTAGTTTTTTGTGACCCGATCCAGCCCAATCCGACGACTCAACTAAATACATAAATTAAATGCGTGAATTTTTAGGGTTTTTTTTATATAAAATAATCCTTCTTATATAGTTGTCGGCCTGTTAACCCGACTCGTGGCCCATAGGGCGTAGGGTCAGGGCTCGGGCCGCGGGTACCTGGCCCGGAGGCTGGGCCAGGTCAGGCTGACCGACTTGTGACCTGGCTCGATTGTTGAACAAGTCTAATCTGTATGCAAAATGATCATATCTATAGCTTGCTCTTGATACCTACATAAATTATACCATAGACTGTGGATAACTAAAATCTGTTAATTTCTTACATGATCAATTTTTATAACAAATTGATAAATATGCAGATATTGATAAATTTGTAAAATATTGATAAATTACAATTAATTCTTTAATAAATATTGATGAATTCTTTATGAAATTTAACACATTGGGCGATCTAGGCACGTATATCAAGGGTGTACCATATATGACAATTGCATATAATAGAATATTGTATATTTATATTCATCGAACAAATAATGCGTAAAGTTTTTAAATGTTAACTACTAGCGCTGCCTAAAGTTTTTAAATGTTAACTGCTAGTGCTGGTAAAAAATCAGGTCCGCGTCAAATCCGAATCAATCAATCGGTCAATGATAAAATTCAGATAAGAAATTGATGAACAGACCCAGTTCGGGTTAGATCGGGTTGCACAATTCGGATGGTGCTTATCTTTGGGTCGAAATCAAGTCGAACAATATAAAAGAAAAATATTATGTCCGGAATATTCAGTCAATATCAAATTTCGGATGAAAAATATATCTCTAAACCCAACTTTTCTGAATCGGACAACTCGAATATTTCGGGTCAGGCAAAATTTGGCCGACCCTATTAACTGCATGTAATGCATAGGTAGGAACAATATAGGAATAGGGGTAGTGCTTGCCCTTGCGGATCATTCTTTAATCATTTTCGGCAAATATAATTTTAGTCAATATCGGGAATTTTTGACATTATTGTTACCTAGATTCATTATTCCCCTATCCTTAAAGCTAACAGATAATCAGAAAGTAGGAAGTCTCCATCAACAAAATTTAATGAGAATGTTTGCCAAATCAAACTATCTTTTTCCTATCCAAGTACCAAAAAACCACCAGAAGGTACATCTCTTGACATGTTTGTTGGGGCCAAATACCACACACCACATCATTTCCCAACAAACATTCATAGTTGCGTTTGGCATCACACTTGCTTAAAACCAACAACACGACAGAGCAAGGAAAACACGGAAAATTTGCACATATCCCTTTCATGTTTGTGATATTTATAATTCCAACCCCGACCTTTTTGAATTAATATTTACCTCCATGACCTTTCGAACAAATTTCATTTAGCAACATTTCCAGTAAATGTAACAACGTTTTCGACGAATGTGTAATCTGTAATGATATTTATTTGTTAAAATTGACGACAAGTTTATCAAATAAATTTCATTACAAGTCACGTATTCACCGAAAATATTGTTAAATTCACTAGAAAGATTGTTAAATTAAATCGGTTCAAAAGGTCGATCAAGGGAAGTAAATATTAACCTGAAAAGTCAAGGTTAAATTTATAAATTACATAAAGGAGAGTATATGCAAAGCAAAATAATAAACATCTTGACGCAAGATGGTTAATAATTATTTTCTATATCACCTAAATCACTCATAAAGTTAAATATAAGTATATTTAAATTATTATAAAGGTATATTTCATTACTTTAAGAGTTATTACAATTTATAAATAATATAAAAATAATGATTTATTTATATTTTTCATCAATATAAAACTATGCATAAAATGTGCATTTTCTCTTGTGATTGATAAAATTAGGCTTTATTTATATATTTTTGACCTAGCTGATAAGTTTTGTTGGGGAGATCCAAGGAGGGAGCCCACTTCAACCAAGGTCCATGGTATACAAGTTAAATAATGTTCCATCTTAAAACCAATTGGTGTTAAGAGGAGTAACCCACTTGACTAATATACCATGTCTTTTCTCTTTACTTTTCCGATGTGGGCATCTTTACTCATAGGTGAATCCCAACAATCTCCCCCTTGATCGGAAACCTCTTTTTTGCCAAGCTTTCAAGTCATCATCAGGAACCCAACGAACCATCAGCTCTGATACCACTTGTTAGGAGATTCAAGGGGGGAGCCCACTTCAACCAGGACCCATGGTACACAAGTTAAGTGACGTTCCATCTTAAAACCAATTGGTATTAAGAGAAGTAGCCCACTTAACTTATATACCATGTCTTTTCTCTTTTTACTTGTCCGATATGAGACATTTTTAATCAGGGTGTATCCCAACAGTATTATACCCTCATAATTGATAAATATCTATAATTATTAGAGAAAATATTATTAAAAATTACTAAAATGTGAATATGAACAATTCAAGATGTTAATTAACCATCTTAAATCAAGATGTGTATCATTATCCATATGCAAATTTTCTCGAAAAGGCATGCAACACAGCCGTACATAAGTACATACCAAACTCATTAACTAGAGTATATTGGTTGTTGTCAACAACAACACAAGACAAGGTAACTAGGGTAGTTATAGTAGTTACACAGCGGTTAATTCGGACGTCGACATGTTCCCCTCCTGACTTCACCCTTGTGAAGAACTCCGATTCTTCCCATCTTGACCATGGCCGGACCGAGTTTCGCTTTGAATAATTTAGGGTTAGAAGCCAGTTTTTGTACTATCTTCCTGGTGCTAGAATCGATTGCCATTTGTTGATCGATTTCGAGGACACCGCGACCGTTCAAGATCTTCTTGTAGTATTCGTTGTCCATTTTGAACTCGCTTCCACGAGTTTGGTCAAGGAATGCTTGAGCACGGGAGTTGGCATCGCGAGGGCATATCCCTTTTAGGGATGAGAGCAAGCTAGGGTTCAAGGAAGGGTCCGACGTATTAGTATCGTGGAAGTTATAGAGGCGGTCTTCGAAGGTAGGACAGTGTGCTGTTCCAACTGTATGACAACCTGCAGATATGTACACAATGTTATGAACTATGGGTGAGTATGAATCATCTCGACCAAAAACTTAAGCTGATAGTTGTAATCCCAGTAATGGTTTTATATTCTAACACGCCCCCTCACGCGAATGCCCGCTGGGCTTGAAGCGTGGATGCTGCAAATGCCCCCTTCACCTTGCGCAAATGAATATGAGGGGCTGTTGAGATTCGAACCCGAGATCTCTTACTCAAGTCTGGCTCTGATACCATGTGGAATCATCTCTTCCAAAAGTTTAAGCTAATGGTTGTAGCCACAGAAATGATTTTATATTCTAACATAGTACGTGGTCAAGTACAAGAATGTATAGTAATTTCGATCGCAAATTTACGTACCTAGAAGAACAACAAAGTCCTCCTTACTGAGTCCCTTTTGAGCGAAGAGCTTAATCGCGGTATGGATGGGGGTGGATGGCCCTGGGATATCCCTCGAGGCAGCACTTGCCCTTGAGATATGACCGTCTTTTCTCCCTGTCTCTACCTCATACCAGTTTGCTCCACCCTATGCAACAAGTTGTACATATTTTCTTATGAGCAACAAATAAAAACTAAGCTTAGGTTAGAACGACTTAATAATTTATTAGAGCGCACCGGCTACAAAATAGAATAACAATTTGATTATTATATGTACATGCCTATTGAAACCTTACCATGTAAGCGGCACACCTAGCACTAATAGCAATGATATCAGCACAAGAAACGACTCCCGGACAGAACTTGTCAACGGCAACCTTTGCCTCTTCGATAAGATCGAAATCACCAAGACTACGATTTGGCGTTGCTGTTTTCTCTGAGCTTGGGTCATCAAGCAAAATTGATGCATCACATCCCTTTTCACGTAATGTACACACATGCATGGAGGTGTTAGGATAATATATGCATGGAGGAGTTAGAAAGATATATATATATATATACAGAGAGAGTAGACCACGCATGCATGCACTTAATTACCCTAAGGAAGTAACAGCAAGAACAATAGGTTCTTAGAGAAACATGACTGAACGCGGTCTAGGGATCTAACAGTAGGTAACCTTCCCCCATGAACTGAAATTTATGGACATGTTGGTTCATGCAGAACCACATAAAACCTCTCGAGAAAATCACTTTAAAAAGTCAGTTTAGACGCTAAAAGAAATGCAAACAGTTACCCTAACAAAGCAATCGTGGAACTGCATGCGAAGAAGATTAGCAATGGTGGCCTTATTCTTGAGAGAATACTTCTTGACAACCTCGCAGATGACTGCCTCGACGTTGATTATGCCACACTTCCAGTTATAGTATCCAACTTGTAGTTTGCCATGGCATTCGCCGGCAAGGGTCATCAAAAGGAGCCCAAGGGCTAAGATTGGTTGAGATCTTAACCTTGCCATGGCCAATGCAGGTTATAATAACCCTTTACTATGCTAATTACTTGATGATCTCTTGGGTGAAGAAAAACTATGGATCCTTGAGGTGTATTTATAGATTATAGTTACCTGAAAACGACGTTTTAACCTAGACAAGAGAAATCATAGGTGTGCACGTTGGGAAGAAGTGGTCCATGTACCCATCAACGTGCTTTCAGCTACTGGTCTTCATGCATGCCATGGTCAGAAAATTACTCCATCCATTTCGTATTAATTGACATCTTTAAAATTTATACAGTCAAATTTCAAAAATTTTGATCATAAATTTTTCAATATGTACAATGAGTTGTTATATTATAAAATTACCGTCATTAGATTCTTAACAAAAATACTATCATTAAAGTATAATATTGTAATTGTTAATAATATATTATGTAAGAAATTATCAATTAAATAGTGACATTGAAGACCGTGAAAGTCAAAATTATGATAATTAATATGGAATATAGGGACTAGGGAGTAGTTTACTTGGTCTAAGACTCTAAATAGAGCTATCTGAATCACCCATTAACACTAAAATAAAGCAAGAAAACAACCTACATTGGAAAGGATTAGTTTTTCTTTCCTCCATTATAATTTGTGTGTCCATTACGGCTGTGTTCGGCACTGGCGTTTGGAGTAGCGTTTAGCATTTTGACCGGATTAAAACGCTATTTTATCATATCATGAGTGTTCGATTAAGTAGCGTTTTAAATTAATAGAGAGCGTTTGTTGGAGCGTTGAAAGTTTTTACAAACGTTACCCAGTAACGTTTGAGATGCAAGGTAGCGTTTAACAGCTTCAAATTCCATGGCTACCCTTTGCAATTTATATTAATACTTTCTAGCAATATTGTCATGCATGCTGCCTCCCGTTCATAAGTTTAATAAACACCTGTACCCCCACTACATCCCAAACTTTTTCCCAATAAATAATAATAAATAATAAATAATAATAATCAATAATAATAATATTATAACACATAATTATGTTGATAATAATAATAATAGTAGTAATAATAATAATAATAATCATAATAATAATAATAATAAGTAATACTCTAAAATCCCCTCCATGTCTGGTATGAAGGAGTCGAATATAACATGTCCTATTTCTAAATTTTACACTTTAGAGAGACTAGTTCTAGCTGGCCCAAGATTTAGAAATCGTTTTCCACCTACTATTCTGTGAAAAAGAAACAAAGGATATTCAATGAAACATTTAACTTTAGTCGATTATAATCTAAATTGAATTTTTTTTCAACTATCAAAATGTATGGATGTAATAACAATGATGACTACGACGATAATAATAATAATAATAATAATAATAATAATAATAATAATAATAATAATAATAATAATAATAATAACAACAACAATAATAACAATAATAATAATAATAATAATAATAATAATAATAATAATAATATCCTTTTCTGTCATTCTACATTCATCAGCTAATCTAACCGCTAATTTTACCGAACATAATTTATACAAATAGCCACTTAAACAGCTATCAGCTATACACTAAACTGCAATCGCTATCTGCTACTCTAACCGCTATCCGCTACCCCAACCGTTATTTGCTACTGAATCCGCTATTTTTGCCGAACAGGGTACTCCATTATAATTTGAATCTGAGTTCGATAATTAAATATTATTTCGGCTTGAATTTGGGTGATATATTCGATCTGATTGTTGGGATTCACCCATAAGTGAAATGTCCTACGTCAGAAACAGAAAATTAAAGTGAGAGAACATGGTTTATAAGTTCAGTGAATCACAATTATTAATATCGATTGGTTTTAAGATAGAATTTCGTTTAACTTGTGACCATTTGTAATGGCTTGTTTAGTTAGTCGCAAGGTGCGGAAAGGTGGTCTCATTAACTTCACTTAACTTGTTATCATGGGTTAGAACTTTTTAATCCAATTCAACTATTTTTTTAACAAAATAATTAAAACTTAGATATATATAATATAAAGTTTTATCAGACAATTCTGTATAATGTTGAACGAAGATCATTATATCCCAATATGTAGTTGCAACATTTGGAAATAAAAAGATTCAAATACGAAAATGCTGAGGAACAAGTCTCAGCATGAACGATACAAATTAAATTAAACAAGCAATAAAACAATGAAAATTAGAACAAGTGATCAAAACAATCACACAACAAATATAATGTGTCAATCAAATTTTTAGTTAGACTTGTTCATATTATAGTTAGAACTCAACGACGGTTAGAAATTCTGCAAGTTCCTCTCCTGACTTCACCATTGAGGATGACACCAATTCTTCCCATCTTGACCATGGATGGACCGATTTTGGCGGCGAATAGCTTAGGGTCAGAAGCCAGCTTTTGTACTAAGCTCCTTGTGTTCGAATCGATTGCCATTTGTTGATCGATTTCGAGGACACCCTTGCCTGCTAGGATGGCCTTGTAGAAAGCATTGTCCATCTTGAACTCGCTTCCACGAGTTTGGTCAAGGTTTGCTTCATTGTTAGCGACGATGTTCTTAGGGCACTTCTTCCTTAGAAGTGAGAGCAATGTACGGTTCATGGTTGGGTCGGATCTTCCTGTGCCGCGGAAGTTGTAGAGACGGCTTTGGAAGTTGCCACAGTGTGCAGTTCCAACAGTGTGACAACCTGTTCATGCGATTGTTATGGATTATGAGTGACTAATGAGTTAAAGAATCGAATACTCTAGATATTGCCAAATTCACATACCTAGAAGGACAACAAAGTCTTCCTTGTTTAGCCCCTTTTGAGCAAACACTTGAAGGGCAAGAGGGATAGGGATGCCTGGCCCTGGGAGACTCCTTTGGGCTTCATCGGCTCTTGAGATACGTCCGTCTTTTCTTCCTGTCTCTACGTTGTACCAATTTGCTCCACCCTATGTATATATACATTCAGCACAAATTTCTTAGAGCCATTGGGGTTTTGGCTTCGCTCTAGAGATGGTTGAAATAAAAGAAAATAAAGAAAAGCGGGTTCAAGTTCATCACTTACCAAGAAGACAGCAGCTCTAGCAGCAATAGCAATGATATCAGCACAAGAGACAACTCCTGGACAGTTTCTGTCAACGGCAACCTTTGCCTCTTCAATGATGTCGTAACCATCCACGCTACCATTGGGTGGCGCAAGTTTCTCTGCGCTACGCCCATCTAGCAATATGGAGGCATCACATCCCTTTCCACACATTACACACAAATGGATCCGTGTTAGGTATTGTGGATATTAACGAATTAACCGGTGAAAAATGCAAATTAGCCAAATCAAATGCCTTGAAATCCCACTACTATGCAAGACATGCAGGATTGGATGCAGTGATCTTACCCTAAACACAAACCACTTATATCCAAAAAAAAATACATAATGGTAGATCGAATTATACATACCCTAACGAAGCAATCGTGGAAATGCAAACGAACAAGATCAGCAACGGTGTCCTTATCTTCCATAAAATGCTTCTTAACAACGGCAAAGATGACAGCCTCAACATCGACCTTGCCACACTTCCCCTTGTAGAAACCGACTTGTAGTTTGCCATGGCACTCGCCAGCCAGGGTCATCAAAATGAGCCCGAGGGCTAGCACAATGCTCGAGGATCTTGCCCTAGCCATGGCTAACTTTAAGCTACTAATAATTAATCAAAGGGAAAATCTAGCTTATATTTTTGTGAGGGTGATTGATGAAAGTGTGGGTATTTATAGATGACAAAGCATGGCGTAAGTTCAAGTGGTCAACAACACATCTAAGTGATTGTTGTGCACGTTGACAAGAAAGGGTCTAAGTGCCCGTGGACGTGCTTTCCGCTAATCAAGTGTGTCAATATTTTGCACATTTATTTCCTTGAAAAGAATACTTTATTTATAAGTAGCTTTCTCATAAACAAAAGTTAATGTGGATTATAATTGTTAGAGTGAAATTATTATTGAGTTTTTAGTTTTTTACCCATTTTGATTGCAATGATTTCACATGCTATATTGGTGTTAGAATCAGATGGAGTGAGTGATCTTATATTTGAATCTCAACAACATTTAGCATTTGATTGGTCAAAACTCTTGAGAAAATTGGTCAATTTTCCAAGTTGACCAATTTTACCCTTATTTAATTGTATGTTGACGTTGAAAAAAAAATCTTATAAGGACTCCACAATTTTCCACATTTACTAAGGGAATGTTTCCATCAGGGGAGGGTAGGGGAAACTTTTTGCATCGTAGAAAATTTTCCCTTAAGAAAAATTATTCTAGAGTTCTTACCAAACGTTCTCTTCTAATCGAATGTAAAACCATCAACTTAAGCTTGTTGTTGTAACGGTTTCATAACAATTAGATCAAGTGTATCCACACATATTAGTTAAGTTGGATATGATCAAGGTGTGGCATGACATCACTTATAGATTTTAGTAGTGCTTGGTAAGTTATTGACTAAATTTGAATTGGTTAAGTGAGGAAATCCTGTATTTTTATTTTTATTTTTATTTTTGGGTTTTGTTGAGTGTTCCATTCTTCCTTGTGCGTTGGTACCAGGGGTGAAGTCAAAGACCATCTTGAGAAGTATATAGACCAGATTTAACGTTCACGGTCGCATATCATTAAAGTTTAATTTGAATTTACACATTGTATGCAAAAAGTCAAAGGATGCCTCCCTGTAAACGTTTCCTTTCTAACTTGGGCAAATCTTTAGGTAGATTCTAATTACTTTTTTTTCTTTTTCTTTATTCTGAACATCTCTATTTTTTATATTTTCGAAAAAAAATGTTAGAAAGATGCCTTGTTAAACCGATCAGGATGTACCTAAAAATCCCACCTTTTCCCTCATTTGGACGTAACTATGAACTCTTTCTTAGTTTATGTCATTACTCACAGTTGCAAAAGATAAAAAATTTGTGAGGCACAACCCAACTATATTCTAAGTTGATGATATTACTTTCATTCACAAGTTGATACAAGATAAATTATGACATTCGATTATATGCATTGAAGTGATATAACCAATTACAAATACTCAATGCAATGTTCATTTTCCGTTATAAAAAATTATTGAAAAAGTATGAGGAAAAACAAACAAATATTATTTTGGACTTTGTATTCCCCTTCACTGTCCAAACATGCGGCCCACACCACAATAACATGTTCAAGGAACTAGCTTACAATGAGCTGATAATATCCATCCCAAATTGTGGCATCAGAGTTTAAATTTGACTCACCATTGACATGGTATGTGATGAAAACGGAATGAGGTTATGTAGGTCATTTCAGTGGTAGTGAGACTCATTTCGTGAGACTCTTGCTGTCAGTTCTACAAGACGAGTTTGAACGCGAGTTTAACACACTAATATTTTAATTATATTTTTTCTCTTCTCTTCCTCTGCCTCATTATTTATTAATATAACTAAATTAATTATATTATTAGGTAGGACCCCTTTTTTTATTAATATGAGACCCCGTTCTTTTATGCGGTAACTTGCGGTGTTGTACCGCACCCCACCGCACTACTCAATATTCTACCACACTTCACCACACTTTACCACAATCATTACCAAAATATCTTCTTACTTTTCTCTTTCCTCACTTTTCTCCTCTACTTTTTACATTATCCCTCCTCACCTCCCCCACCTACTACAACTCTCACCACAACACACCACACTTTTTCAAATTCCACCTCACCGCACCATTACCACACCACACCGTGTAAAAGAACGGAGTCTGAGTCAAATTCATATTCACCATTGGAAAGCTAGCCAATAATTTTGACTCTCTTGATAGAGATCCAGAAATTCCACCTCATCCAATGAGCTAAACTCAAACTCATTGTTGTAGGTGTTCTCACGTGATAAAGATTGAAAATGTACTTATTAATTTAATACAAAAGCATTTACCCTTTTTTCTTTTAAAAAACTCTATTTTTATGAATAAAATGCATATTAATTAGAAGTGTATTTATATATTATGATGGATTGATATTAGTGATACAATTATTTATATGTTGTGATGGATTGATATTATGAAAATGATATAATTATAATCTTTCTACTTTTAGGGTGATAAAATGATTTTCCCATTTTTCGGTGTTTGGTGACCGGAAAATGGAGAAAATCATTTTCCAAAAAAATGATTTTCCTCCACCCCTTTATAAATTATTTTTTTAACTTCAACCTAATGAAAATCATTGTCTCTCTCCTGTATTCTCTCTTTCTCTTCTTTCGTACTCTCTCTCTCATCTTTCTCTCATACACTTGTTTAATATCTCTCTCTCCACCACTCTCTCACACACGCATTTTACTCTCTCTCACACACATTTTAATATCTGTCTCCTTATTGTCAAACAGGTGAAAATCGTTTTTCAGGAAAACTATTTTCCTGTGTATCAAACATGGGAAAATATCAAATGAAAATTCATTTTTTAAGAAAATCATTTTTCACGGAAAATCATTTTTTTAGAAAACAGTTTTCTTTGCATCAAACACACCCTAAATGACAATTAATATGTAACGGAGAGAGTAATTAAAGTACAAATGAGGGTTGACCATAAGTTTCATTTTCCACAACCCCATAGGACTTGGTCCAAATCCAAACCAGTACACAACTAAAGAGGAACAATATTTTCTGACAACAATCTCTAGCTAATTTATAATTACATATTAAAGGTATTTTTATTTTATTATTTTTGTGGAAAATTTTGATTCTTGAGACTTGAATCACTAGAATAATAAGGTATTAAGGTATGAAGTATGAACTTAGTATTATAGAAGAAAAAATTAAACCAAAATAATGTTAGGATCTTTGGACAGTGTCAACAGTATAAACAATAATAAAATTAAAATAGAAGTACAATATTAATACAAAGTTTTAACATGTAAAAATTCAAATTAGGAAACAACAACAAACGATGCATTATTAGAGGAGTACAATATTGCTTACTAGAAATTTAAACTAGGAAACAACAAACGATGCATTATTAGAGGAGTACAATATTACTTACTAGAAATTCATTGATTCCTATCAGTCCCTCTCGATTTCTCACAATGAGTTACACAAGGACTCGACACTCACAATTCATTATCTCGCCTCATACAACTCACACACAATGAGTTACACAAGGACTTGACACTCACAATTCATTATCTCGCCTCATACAACTCACACACAAGTACAAAGGTTAGAGATACAATCTCTTATGATACAACGACGAATCTCTCAATTGCTTACCATACAATTAAACCTTGCACCCAAGACTATATTTATAATAAGGGCTACACAATCAGATGTAGGGTTTAAAGAGTCTTCCTTAATGGGCTGTTCATATGTCATTAAACAAAATGTGAGATTGAACCAAATTAGAAAAATATCAAATAGAACCTGTCAGTTGAATATCTCATCTCTGCCTCATCAATACAGCCCATGTTGTCCCTGTCACAACCAATGTTGCAGTGACATGGTCTGTGTTTCGCACGAGTGCACAACACGACCCATGTTGCTCGCCTTCTTTGTTTTCTTGCTCGCTTACCCCCACATGACCATGTAAGTTCCAAAAAAAAATCTATGTTGCTTTTAAACAGGCTTGAACCATCCAAATCAATCCACACAAACCTAATAAACAATACA
Source organism: Portulaca oleracea (assembly GCA_029582165.1). Lineage (NCBI taxonomy): Eukaryota > Viridiplantae > Streptophyta > Magnoliopsida > Caryophyllales > Portulacaceae > Portulaca > Portulaca oleracea. The sequence continues at coordinate 34,579,973 of CM055886.1, forward strand.
AATTTTGGTGGTAGTAGACAATACTATTATGAACAATTTTCTTGAATGTGAGATATATAAACTTTTGAGATATTTTGTAGTAGCAGTACACCGTCAGGTGATTGAAATGGGAAATCAGTTCTCCCACGACGTGGAGGATGGTGCTCGATCATTAACCCTTTGTCACATTTTTTTTAGCATAGGGGAGCAAAGTTTTTCTGTTAAATTCCTCTTATCGTCTTACTGTTTTATTTAATACACATCAACTGACGCCAAGACATTTTTTAAGTTAATGGTCCACATCATCTAAGTTCTAACCACTTTCCCCACATGTGCAAGAAACTGTTGCCAAAGGGTCAAGCATTAAGGACTGTCCTTAACATTATGGTATAAATGTAAATCGAGTCCCTACCTTGTGGACTTGATTAGCGTATTACTACCACAAAATATTTAAAAAATGGGAAATTCCAAATGATAGGCATCAACTATTATCTATTCCAAATGGTAGACACCCTTTTTACCTTTTCCAAATGGTAGACTTAATACCAAAAAAAATCCATTCTGTAGGCATCTCCCTCAACTGTCATTAAATAGAAGAAAAAAAAAGTCACAAATTTTGAATTCATTCAGACGAACGATTCAGTAGAACCAACCAAACTCACTCTGCCTGCATCTCCTTGCTATTGCCTGCCTACTCCTTCGTCGGTCGACTGCAGACAGACGAACAACAGTCGTTGCTGCCTGCTCCTCCTTCGCCGGCGGCCTGCTCCTCCTTCGAAGATCTGGAGGAGACGTTCCGAGCAGATTAATTTTTTTTAAGCAACAATGTCTGAAAATACTGAAAAAATAGATTCTCTAGATTTATTTTTCACTATGTCACCGTCGTGTTAAAAAAATCGATGTGAAGTTTAGTGTTCGTGATTGCGGGTGTCAGATTCCGCTCCCAACTTGTGTGTTTGAATGTGAGTCTTTGGAAACCCTAATTCTGGACGAAGGGTTTCAGTTTAAACTTCTTGATAATGGAATTATCTGGTAAGATACAGTTTTGCTGAGATCCCAACTTGTTTAGTTGAGGCGAAATTCGTGACTAGACTGAATAGCCTGAGTGGTGCAATGGGGTATAAGTGTGACCTTCTTCCATCCATTGACAATGTCAAATCACTTACTCTCGGTGGCGACATATTCTTGGCCCTTAGGTGTCTGGCTGCTTGTGCTCTCCCAACCTTCCATAGCCTCACTAGTTTTACCGGGTATTTGAGGTCGCCCTCTTGCTGGAAATGCTCGATGTATTTGCTTTGGGTGTCGATGAAGATGACCGCCGACGAGGACCCACGGCGACGACGGCGACTCCGACTGTCCTTCAGCGACGACGACGGAGATGGCTGGGCTTTGGCTGGGCGTTTGGAGGAGAGGGTTGGGCGTTGGCTGGGAATGTCGAACAGAATGGGAATTTTTCCTGTTCTGTTCTCTCAATTCAAAACATTAATATTTTTTTATTTTTTTTATGATATTACGAACGGCAGTTAGATGCATGCCTACGGGATGGAAAATTTTGAAAATTAGGCCTACCATTTAGAATACATAAAAAAGATGTTTACCATTTGGAATAGACAATAATTGGTGCCTACCATTTGGAATACATAAAAAAGATGTTTACCATTTGGAATAGGCAATAATTGATGTCTACCATTTGGAATTTCCCTTAAAAAATTCATAGTATTTACATCCAAAAAAATTGTTCATATACTATTATTTTTCGGTCAATATCCTAAAATTTGTATTATTTGTTTCAATTTTTTTGTATAGAATTAACATCTTCCTTGGGGTTTGTTTTACTAGTCCCTAGTTAGTATCATTAAAATGATAATAGTATCAAAACAAATTGCGTGTTTCTATGGAAAAATAGTATCCATAAGCCATACGAAATATAGGAATGTCAAACTTGGAATGTTATTATACACTAAAGTCTAAACTAGTGATTTCTTTCAATGATTAGCTGGTACAATTTTCTTAGGCCCCGCTCTTTTATGCGATGGGATCGTTTGCAGTTTGACACTGCACCGCAAATTTCTAATTTCTATTTTTCACCACAACTCACTATAACTTTCCGTTTTCCTTTTTAGTAAAAGTGAAAACTTTTCAAATAAAAAATCAAAACTTTTACTTTATTTCCACCTATCATTATTTTCAAATTAAAATATATCAACTCACATTCCATTATTTCCACCACAATTTTCTACGTTTCACAACACCACAACGGCACTGTAAAAAAGAACGGGGCTTCAATATATTTATTAAAATTGGCAAATAATTAGGTCACAAGAAAAGGCGAATCATTAGGTCAAATTCCTCCATGTTGGGTTGATGCAAATCATGATAGTGTTTTATCTTAAAGAAAGTTCACTACTCGTGACAAAAGTATTAACCATCGGACATCCAATTTTGGATCCTAATATTGGCTATAAATGTCTGAATCAAAAATTCGAAGGTCTAAAATTTAGTATCTTTTATTCGATGTCTAATTAATTGTCCGAATCCAAATTTAATTCGACACCAAATCTATGAGAGCCTGGTTATCATAAGCCATATGCAATACCGACCAAATTGATTACTACCTCCGTCCCATTTTATTTGTCCATCTACCTAACTTGAGAAAACTAATGTGTATTGGGAATTAAGGTAAAAAGTTTGTAATTTACCCAAACTACCCCTACTTTAATTCAAGATAATAGTTGTTGAAATTGTAAAAAGTGATAAATGAATCTATTAATTAAAGGTAGAAAAGGAATTCCAGTTGTTGGAATTGTAAATTGGACAAATATTTTGGGAAAAAAATTAGGTAAAAGGACAAATATTTTGGGAGGGAGGCAATAAGAATGAAAGTCAAACTTAATGTTATTCCAATGATTATGTCAGCCGACTAGTAGATGCATTAATTAAATTAGTGGACAATTCTCTTTATTTTTATATATTTAATATCAATTGACAAATCATTAGGCCAAGAATTGATGGTATTTATGATAATAATTTTATTTTAAAGAAAGTGTAACTATTATTAGTCTAAAAATTGCTCATATCCACACAGTAAATAATACAAAATTAAATAATAGTGAAAATAAAATAGTTAAGACGACCAACAACATTCAACAGCTTTCAATAACAATGTAACATCTCTATACGATACTCAAAGTACCCTAAGTATCGAACTAGGTATACCACATGTGTTGAATTATATCTATTCTTTATATGATCAATTTTTGTAAAAGGTTGACAAATTTTAAAAATATATTGATTAATTTTGTAATAATATTGATAAATTTATGATGAATTTTATAATTAATATTGATAAATTTTTTAAAAAATTTAATACAAATGATGTACCTAAGTAAATTACATCACGGTGGACCATATAACGATTGAATTAATACCCTAGACTTTGAATTTAATAGCTTTCAGCATAGTAGAGCCCTTGAGAGATCATCTAGGGGAGATAAATATGACATATTTTAATTTATAGAATCAATTAATTCTCTTACCCTAGACTATGAATTAAATAGCTTGAGCCAGGAGACTATAAATACAGAAGTAATTCAATAAAATTAATTGATCAAATAATCACCAAACAAAAAGCTAGTTTGAAAAAAATCCTTAGAGAAATTCAATTAAGATCACACAATAGCTGAGGGTACGGCTAAACAAATAGGGACTGCTTTCTTTGCCCTCTTCTTTGCATTCATATTCCTCCATTCTTCTTTGGTCTCAGCAAATGAAGATGGTAACTACTTTTCTCCATTTCTAAAATTTACCTTTTTGTGTATATATATACCCTTATTTTGAATTTCTTAAAAAAAAATCACACCATGGCACCATGCATATGTATATATGCACGTGTCAACCTACATACATACTCCCTACGTTCCATATTAATTGTCATAATTTTGACTTTCACGGTCTCCAATGTTATTTTTTTATTGATAATTTCTTACATGATATATTTATTAACATTTGCAATATTATACTTTTATGATAGTATTTTCCGTCACGAATCTAATGATGGTAATTTTATATAGCAACTCATTGTATATATTGAGAAATTTATGGTCAAAATTTCTGAAATTTGACTGCACAATTTCCAAAGACAACAGTTAATATGGAACGGAGGTAGTATTATTTAAATTCATACAAACATAAATTATTAGCAACTCAAAATAGTTATTAACTATATATTTTGATTCAAAACACGTATCTCTATCCACATAAAAGTTTATATTACGATGACACCGGCTCTAAAACCATTCATTTCTCCATACCTTTCACTTTGTGGATAATCTTAACTATCGAAATTATCATCTCGTCCTAAAATTGGATTTGATTGAGGATTTTAAAATCATCAGATTTTTAGAAATTAATTCTGTTCTTTTACACTGTAAATTATCTATGACCTAACTTTACCCCCACTCTTACTCAATTATATATATATTATTTTCTATCTACACTTACCTAAATTTTCATACTAAAAAATAAAAATAAAACTCATTACCTAATTCTACCTAATCCTACCCAGATATATTAAACATACTCAATCTTATATACTTCAGTTGACTTCTCCATACCCATCAAAAGAACAGAACCTTCGTCGATGTGGTGCTATTGAATAAGTATGATTGCACATTGCAGATGTTGCGACGAGGAGAAGTCTAGCATCTTGTCAGATTGGTCGCGCAGTTCCTGACAAGCTCGGCGACTGGGCTACCCTCGGGTGCTTCAGTAATTGCTATGCAAAAGGCTATATCCACGGCGAATATTGTAACGGTTCTAAGAGAGTGTGCACTTGTTATGGACCAAGATATTGGCACTGGTAATATCTAGGTCCATGACATGTTAATACGTACATCCTTTCTCATTGTAATAAAATTAAATGTGTGACAGTATGAGAGTTAATTTAGGTGGTTCTTCGTGAGAAAGATCACCTAAGTTTTTATGTCAAGTAACTTAAGCATGTGTGCCATGTTATCTTAAAAGCATATACAATGCGGAACATTTTTAATTGAATTTTTTATCTTTTATTTCCTAGTTGTCACCCTATGTCTCCTACTTTTTTCTCATTCCTTTGAGTTCTGACAACTGGAAGAGAGAAAATTAAAATTCCCTTGATGGAATTTTGCATTGCATATGCTCTAGTTAAGTAGGTGGATCCCTAGAAAGGACTGCCTAACTCTATGAGTTTGTAATTGTGTGCCAAAGAAAGAAATAAAAAGTTGTGTCAAGTTCAATACTTACTCTGTTTCATATTAATTGTCATAATTTTGATTTTTATGGTCTCTAATAGGACTCTTTGACTAATAATTTCTTACCTAATATGTTATTAACAATTGTAATATTATATTTTTGTGATAATATTTTTCGTCATGAATCCAATGACAGTAACTTTGCATATAGCAACTCATTATATATATTGAGAAATTTATTGTCAAAATTTTTAAAATTTAATTGCACAATTTTTAAAAACGACAATTAATATGAAACGGAAGGAGTAATTTTGTAATTTTCTTCAATTTTATTACTCTCTCTGTCTCATTTGACCCTCTCTCTCTCACTTTCACTGTCATCGTTATTTTCTACAGTTTGTTTTCAAGAAATAACTTTGGCCATTATGGTCTCCCACTCCCCCATAATAGTTAACCAAATATATCGTGGAAAGACGATTTGTTACTACTAAAATGATATTGATCTCTGTTAAGAATACACTGTTCTAAAATCTTTCTAATAATTCATCATATGATTTGTTTGTTAATTGTATTAGGAACGTGCTTAGATTTCTTTATTATGTTAGATTTTCTAATTATAATAAATTTAGAAAATTTAATTGAAGGGATGGTCAAGGTTTGGTTATATATATATATATATATATATATATATATATATATATATATATACATATATATATATATATGTATATATGTATATATATATTTCCAATCTGCTAAAGGTCATAGTCTATGTCTCTTAGAGAGATCGTGTGTCTCAGTGAGAGCACCAGTTGGAGAGGCTAAGGTAGATCCTCTAAGCGCGTGCCTCAAGGGGAGGAAAGAGATACAACCAGATCCATTCACAAGGGTTAAAAAGAGTTGTATTAGGCAGTGTTTGGCAGTAGAGTTTGTGTAGCGCTTAGCGTTTTGATCAAGTTAAAACTCTAATTACATAAATATATAAGTGTTTAATAAGCTAGTGTTTTGAGAAGCATTAATGTTTGAAATAGGACTTCGTGAAATGTTAATAAAGTTAACAATTAACGTTTGGAGTAACGTTTCATTTTGTAAAAAATTAAATACTCTTTGAAAATTCTATCTTTGAAAATTATTCATATTATTTTATGTCAATTCACATTAATTTGTAACTCAATTGCTAAATTTTCCGAATACAATTATCACTTGAACAGTCATTCACTATCCGCTACTTAAAACACTATCCGCTACATAAACTATTATCTGTTATCTAAAACACTAGTTCTCCTGAATAGAGCCTTAGTGAGACTTTTGAGTTTTCATGTAGTTGGGTCTACTAGGGTTGATGTGTACTTCGTTTGTTAATCTCATGACTGAGTTGAGATATATTGTTTACTCTGACCTTTATAGTGGAGTTTGCTCGAGTTTGCATTGTCTGTGGGTTTTCCCCGAATTCTTGAGTTTCTCACGTTAAATCCTAATTCCCTTTATTTTTGTTATTCTCACATTATTTTTCTTGGTATCTAAAATATCTGATATGGTATTTATTTCTGCTACAAGTCTTCTTTAATGTATTCTTTCTCAACAAATGGTATCAGAGCAGGTTCAACCAAATTCAATGAGGAATTTAATCGTGAGATCCTAAGGTGATAGAGCGATGGTGACAGGATGGCTAGTTCGAGAAGTTCAAAGGAAAGATCAAATTCGAGATGGTGGAAACTAAATTTGCAGATTGGATTATGATCATTCAAGCAGATTGGGGGGATGTTTTTTAGCATTGGCTGATTTTAGTCCAAGGGGATGTTTGTTGGGAATATTATATCATAAAATCTATCAAATAATTGACTATATGATTTGGTTCCTAATTGTATTATAAATTATTTAGGTTTGAAGAGATGTGTTTGTGAGAGTTTTGAGGAAACTGATGTTTTTATATAATTAGGTCTACTAGGGTAGATCTGTACTGATATCATGAAGGAGTTGAGATCTGCCATTGCACTCTTATCATTATAGAGAAGTTTATTTGTGTCTACGCTGGCGATTGGATTTTCCCTCAATTATTGGGTTTCCACGTTAAATCTAGTCTCCCTTTGATTCTATTATTCTTGTGTTATTTTTCTTAATATCTGAAGCATTTGAAAAGTTACTTATTTTTGTTGCAAGTTTGCTTTAATATTTTCCTTTTTGATAAGCTCAAAACAAGTTGCATATGTTTATGACAAATAGTTATCATTACGGCTATCAAAAAACTGTTTTGCCAGAAAATTCAATTCATCTTGATTAGAAAAATATTGAGCATGGACAAACTTCTTCCATTAAAATTCGGATAATCAAGATGTCCAAATTGAGAATCGAGTCAGGTTCGAGTTAAACAATCAGGGTCTTGGCAGTTCTAATTTGAAGACAAATCCGGGTCAAACAAATTTGGACCTTTGGACACTGTTTGACCCTAGATTATTGTAAGCTAATTTCATTTTTTCAACTTAGAAGGGGAAAAATGTAATTTAAACATTCAGTTCCAGACATCTGACATTCATATCCTATTATGATATGTATTGATTAAATATGATTCAGATCAAATTATATATTAAAATAAACTCAATTTGGACATTTGAACATCTAGATTTGGAAACCGAACATCCGGATCTGGGCTCAAATTTGATCCAGGTGTCCAAATGAAAATTCAAACAAAGTTTAGATCAATTCAATAATTTTTGTTTCATATGTCCAATTGTCCGAACTCAAATTTAACCTGACCGTAAGGTTTTGGCAACTCGATCTAGTTATTATAAGCCATACCAACTATTAGGTTTTAGGTTATCTATTTCCTAAACAGATACAGATTAATTGGCGGAATATTTATAACGATTATAAACAATTAATCAAAAACAACTGCAGAGGCTTTAGTAATTATACCTGATCGCTAATTCCGGCTGAAGAAGAGGTTGACCTTCCAGATTCCAACACTGAAACCCTCTACTGAAAAGTCCACGCAACACTCCGGGAACCTGATTGCTAGATCAACCCGATTGAGACGATTCTCAATCTAAGATGTATGTGAGATTGTTTCGGGAAATAGAGAATGTTTCCTGAAACAAGAACTGTAAACTAAAAGAGAGAGAAACTCAGGAAATCACCCTGGTATCTCTCTAAGAGTCTTAGGCAGTTGATGTGGAATAATCTCTCCCAGAGACCCCTTTATATAGTGTTAGAAAACCTAGGGAGAGGGTACAAAACCCTAAAGGGTCGACTTAACGCAACGACGCACTTCTCAAGCCCAACACGGTCCGTTAACTCGGCCCATGGACACCATGGACTGTGGTGCCCCAACACGGACCGTATGGGATCAACACGGTCCGTGTTGAACCCAGTTCGGTCCGTGTTGGGCTGATTTCTCACAGAAATCAGTTCCCAACATTTCTAAACATAATACAATATTACTTAGGTTACATACATTGTTTCAGGGCACTGACTTGTGTGACCCAGTAGAACCAAATAATATAGTTGTAATTAAACATATTTAATTACCAATTATAGAGGTCTCTAGCAAGAAATATAATTACAATATTACTTTGGTTTAATCTCCGTGTATATCGAACATTGTCGGGACATTCCCAACAATCTCCCACTTGTCCCACAAGTGTTCGATTTCTTAATTAAATTCCCTTGTCACTTACTGTCTCCTGTTCGGATAAGGTAAGCTAAAGTCATCCTTATGTAAGACCCGAACGTTCCTCGATTTACGAGCTTAGACTTAGAAAAACAGACGATCAACTATTGATTCAACTGAGCTCGGCCAATCATTTTCAGTCCAATCTCACCGAGTGGCCAACGAGACAACTGTCCCTAATAGGGAGGACAATGCCATCTTGTTCAGACACACATTCTCATATGATCCAACTGTAACCCAGACACCGCCTTTATAGCCTACTGTTACGAAAGGCGTTTGACGCGCTCCAAAGTCACAACAGACCATGTAATCTATGTACTGAACTCAGGATTTAGGAATTTTGAGTAGTGAGCGCTCCTATGACAATTCCCAACTTAAAGAGCTCCCACTACGGGTCAGTTCGGTAGTTGTTCTGAACAATACCCATGTGATTGATTTATGATGTCATCACATCACTATGATCACTAAACTTGATTACCACCTCAATCCTACATGCTAATTGTGTTGATATTATCATTGTTCCTACTTGATAATACAATTAGGAGCCACGTCGACTGTCGACTAAGACCAGCGTTATCAAGTTCACTAATGGGGTTTCAGAAATTGGACCTCATCCAATTTTCCATTTTGAATGCGCTAACCTTTTTGGACATTTACATAATTCTGAACCACAATTAATGTAAATTTTGGAATCTTATTCTTAATGATGAATCAACAAGATCATAATTCATGAACAATTCATGTAAATTTGACTTGTTAATATTCCGGAATGTGTTTAATACCTATTGCCCATGCATGACTATCATGTTATAACTACAACAGGGGTTTAGTACATAATACTTGCAATGAACCTCGCACATATACCATCTCACTAATGACCTTTCATACAGGGAGATATTTCCGGAACTTATGTTTGGATTCATAGTGAGCTTCAGTTCCTTTGCTTGAGTGATGGCTCCTATCAACAAGGCTCCATTTCTCTCGCAAGGCTAGAAGTATCACCCAGTTCTGAAACGAACTTTATAATCCTAACAGTTTTTGTCACAACTTCTAAAGTCGTGTTATATTTGTCTTATTTGTAGAATTAAACGCATGTCATATTAGGAACATCTTCCAGCTCACCTTAATACCACTCAGACAGTTCATATAATTTCTTTGACCTTTCAGATAATCATATTTCTCTGTTGTAATTGTAGCATCAATGTAACTCTTCACACTTAGCTTTTATCAACCACTTTAGACTTAGGACACATCCTTAGTTTTGCTTATACATATACAATGTATATGTTATGTTGAGCTTTGAACATCTCATGGCATACATTAATCTCACGCCTGAAGCATGAGTTATATATCTCATCCTTCTTAGATCTTCTGATTGTTTTGAGACAATCAAATTCCCTAAGGATATGCCATGATTTATGCAAATTAATCCATTCTCGAAGTGGGTTGAACTATTCAACACCTAGTCAACTTTGATTCAAACAACCAAAACCTTTAATCTATCATTATAGATCTTGTCTCCAAAAAATTCTTAGCCCCACCAATTCTTTCACTTTGAAAATCATTCCCAAGTCAACATCAATAGATGCAACATGAGAATCTTCCTCTCAGTAGGCAGTATGTCAATCACATACAATATCAGAAAATGCATTGCTCCCACTGAACTTCTTGTAAATACAATATTATCTTTGACACTTCCCAGTATATCAAACCTGTTTGATATCCTGGTCAAGAAGGTCAATGATTCTAACTCCTAGAAGCTTCTTTAAGACCACAGATGGTCTCTTGAAGTTTACAAGTATTCCAACAAAAGACCATTCAGTTGTGTCAAGTACATACCTTTCTTCCAAATCTAATTTTGAAGTCAGTCTTGATGTCTATCTCAATGAACTCATGTTTTTCCTTAAAAACCCTCCTATGCTTGATGGCTCACACCTTCAGATAAATTAACCGAGTTCTAAACTTGGTTGCATACATGGAGTCCGTTTTAGACTTGGTTGCATGGAATCTTGATTTGCTAAAGCTTCTTTGATATAGTGTAACGCCCTGGAAATTCAATTCTAGACTTAACAGTCAAAGTCAAACGTGGACTAACATTAATAGCGAAAGTCTTTTTTTTTTCTTTTTAATTGGGCGTCACTGCCGTATCCCCGATGGAATACAAGGCAAGAAAGGAAAACTAATATCTAATCATTTTTACTTCCATTTATAACAAGAGAACTTTTAAATTCTAGAACAACATAAACTAAACATTAACTTCAAATCTAAAACATAAACGAAACTTTATTCATAGAACTTCTAACTTCAATCTATCGTCCTCACTTCTAGTTCCCGTTCACATCACAGGACTCTTCACCTGAAAACAAAACATTTAAAAACCTGAGGAGGACTCAATAATGTCTATCCCTAACCGTTAAAACAATTTGAAATTCATTTCAATTCATTTTTGGGGAAGAAGTGAACAAGTCAAATCTTTTCGAAACCAACTTTATTTCTCAACCAACCAAACCATCTTTCAGAATTATTAAGCGGGCAGACCTTGCTTATTTGGCCCTCAAAGTCCAATGACTTCGCTATAATCAAAATCTCAATACCACAATCTCAATCTCAATATCAATCTCAATCATTCACAATCACAATCATACGGATGGACATCCATTTCACACCCGTACATAAAACTAACCCTGGGGAAGTAGCACTTATCAGGCATCCCTAATCTCTTGACAACCCCCCTACAGGATGCCCAGAACCTGGTCTTCGGGGGTGTTGCCCGAACCCGCATTTACGTCACGTTTGAATTATTAATCAAGTTTAATATCACACCATTCCGAACTCCACGATCCAATCCAATCCCAAATTTCTAAAACCATTTCCAAATCACCCATAAACGATGTCCACATTTTACCAACTCAAGAACATAACTCGACATCCAAAACAGACAGTCAATTTTCACCATAAAATCCCCTTTCGGGATGCAAAATTCTTAAAACATAATCAAAAACCATAAAACATATAAAGTGCATCCTAGTGGGGATTAGGGCATAGACATTACCTGACAGTCTTCACTTCACTTCACTTCAACGAACACACTTGAGCTCACTAATATGAACGGTCTAGATCGCGCCTATAAATAGAATAATTCTATTAATTAATAACGTCTCTCGAAGTTAGTACTCACTATATTCTACCTCACCCTACCCTAGGAACACTATAAGGTTCTCATCATTCAAGTAATAACATATTTGAACCACACATCACCTGCATATAAATAAAACATATTTATAACAAATGAAAAACTGGACAGATTACTATACTTACATCGTAAAGGCCATAACTTGACCTCCCGACATCCTATGGGTCTAGTTTTGGACTTTCTGGAAACCTCGAAATGTCTACTAAAACTCTTATGTTGACTCTGAGACCTAAAACACCCCCTAAGGTCCTCAAAAACAGCCAATCACACAACATGTCCAGTTCTGACCTAGGTGCGCTATTTGGGTCGTAACTCAGAATATACACCTCGAAATCCCGATCTGCAAATTTTTTATGAAAGATACATCCTAAGTTATTTCCAGACCAAAAGGTAGGGGCTAAATATTAACTACATGAATTATAGTGATCGATATAGTACGACTTATGAAATATGTCCAAACTGACCGGTTTTTATTTCGGGATTTTCGATCCTAGTTCTAACCATACTATCCCGGAACTCCAATTTGAGGCTCTAAACAGTCTACTAGGGTCCACTACTTGTCTTTTCACTCTCATAGCACAACTAAGGTCGACTTATACATATGCTAACATAAATTGCCAAAATAACATATTAATTCTCAGTCAAACACATAAACTAAAAAAAATTCACCCTAATAATTCACAAAATAAAACAAAAATTAAACAATTTACTTACGAATATGAAATTATTTAGAAGGAAAAATACAAATTCACTTAGTTAATCAAATAGTCTACATTATAACTAAACCATAATCACACATCTAAAATTGAACACAACCATACCAATACGAAGATCCCAATTTATTATCAAACAACGACTCAAATAATCAAATAATTAATTATAACTAAAGATTAAATATTTATCATTAAACTTTAACTAAACACAATACACACCAAAGGTTTTTAAGCACAAGAAAACAGACTAATTATATAAAAAAACAAACTTTCTACGTAAGCATTTGAAATCAATGGTGCAAACATACAACCTAGCTATTCACACCCTAATCCTACATGCATCCCTAATCAATGGTCGTCGGGAGTCGCGGGTTGGTTATCGAACCAACAGCCAGCAGCAGTAACAAACAGGGCCTGGACGTCTTCCTCGTTCTGGGCGGCGTCGACAAAGTCGGGGTATTCGCGGCGGCGTCAACGGCGAGTGCGGTGGTCGGACGGTGGCGGCGGCTGCGCCTGGTGGGTGTTGCGGCGACGTGAAGGGTGGGGCACAAAAATGAGAGAGAGAGAAAGGAAACTGTGATTGAGGGAGAAGAGGAAGAGAGAGAACGCAGGTGGTTGTGGGTGGTGGATGCGGTTTCCGGTGACGTCGCCGGCGGGAGGCAGGCGGCGGCGGGCTTGGCTGGTGGCGATTACTAGCAGATGAAGGAGTGAGGGAGAGAATGAGGGAGACTAGGGTTTCCTGTAGCAAGTAAGGAAAAAATATAGAAGAATAATACTTATACTAACTCAAATATTGGCAAAATAATATAACAAAAATAATATAACTAAATTAATATTTTGCTGAATAATTATTTTTTAATTTTCTAAAACTAGTTGCCATCAAATAATATCATAAATAATCACATAAACTCATACAATTATTATGCATATAAAAAAAAAAAAAAACCAAATTGGCCCTCCTTCCATGCACTCTCCCATGCATATAGAAAATTACTAAAACACCCTTTGTTAGTCCCTCAACAACTACGAGCTCAAGTGTTAGCAGAAACAACGCCGATAAAATCTCAAAAATTAACGGAGTCAAACTTAAATGATTGGCGGCGTAACGGTCAACACCTTCAAATTCTTTCAGGGTTTTACATATAGGTAGAGTCATTACTTTCTAAAAGTAACGTCTCACGCTCATCTATAGAAGATCGATACCTTTGTGGCTGACGGAGTTGTTTACCTGACCTTGCTTGGAGTAATGTTCATGGCACCTCCTCTTCAACGTTTTGAGGAACTTCTACCGCCTCAACCTCGTTCTTAATTTCCCGACCAATAGGAAAACTTGAACTAGGGTCAAGAAGCGGAGTTTAGGTGATGATTATAGTGTTTTGTGTCTCTTGAACTTCGGTAAGTTCAAAAACTCTCCCACTCTTTCTTTTAGAGAATAACATATTCTCTAAGAAGAAAGTATTTTGAGACACAAACACTTCCCTCTACAACAGTTTGTAGAAGTGATACTCCTTTCTTTCAGAAGACGGTTCAAGAACCTCTCTTCTCCATATCATATATGGTGTATTCTCTAGTGCTTCAGATAATCTTTATTCAGTTATTAAAGCTATGGTTAACTACGTGTATCCCCAAAAGGTAATCGGCAATGTTGACTCAACCATCATTGATCGCACCATATCTAATAAGGTGTGATTCCTCTTCTTAGATACGTCATTGAGATGTCGTATTCCTAGAGGAGAGAGTTATGAAACAATTCCACATTCTCTGGAATGGTCAGTGAAATCTTGGCTCAAATACTCACCTCCTCAACCTAATTGAAGGGTTTTGATTTTCTTGCCAAGTTGGTTTTGTACTTCACTTTGAAACTCTTTGAACATTTTGAAAAATTTGAACTTGTGGCGTATTAAGTAGATATACCCATATCTACTATAAACTGTCACTAAAAGTGATGAAATGGTACAATAAACCTTCTTCTAGCACTATTACTCATAGGCCCACATACATCAATATGTTTGCATCCTAATAAGTTATTAGCTTGTTCACCAATTTCAATAAGAGGTGATTTTAGTCATCTTACCCATCAGGCATGCTTTACAAACATTGAACTTTTCAAAGTTTAAGTTTTCCAAAATCCTGCACTATGTAGTTTCTAAATGCATTTCTGATTAATATGACTTAAGCTTATAGTGCCAGAATTATGTTTCATTTGAGTCATTTGTTCAAACTCTTGGCTCAACCATTAACATCCTTTCGATCGTATCTAGGTACTCTCATTGTTTCGCTAAGACTACTTCATTTTGGAAATCTTTAAACTATTTTAATATTCCAGCTTCAGATGAATCTCATAGACATGAATCACTATGACTTATTTTATTCATCCTTGAAGATTTGAAGTAATTCATCCCTTGTACTTGTGCTCAATTGGACTACATATATCCATATGTATGAGTGTTAGTTGGCACGTTCACTCTTTCTTGTAAAAGGTATAGTCATGCTTTGCAGACATCACATGTTTCAAAGTCTTATTATTCAAAAGTCTATCACTGTGACGTTTCCGAATACGCTCTGATTTGCATGACTTAATAGATAGTTACAAGGTTTAACTTTGAACATGAGTTATTCCTTTTAAACCTTTTGGTTTCAATGTGTTGTGTGTGTTTTATCCGAGATCCTCTCTCTCTAACTGAGAATCTGAAATCAAATTTCTACTTATAATGAGAACATAGAATCACCAATAAATTTCTGTTATAAGTCTTTAGGAAATGGATAAACAACCAACTCTTCATGAGAAGCTACAACTAATTGCATGTTCCCTTTTGTAGGCTGACTTTCATCCTTCAACGCACATCTACTTTGCTGTAGATCCTGCACATTTGCATAAATGCGAGTTTCACAGCCGGTATCTCATACTCAAAATGGGTTTAATAAGGGTAGTGTCTATCATGTACGCATTTGCCTAGAAATGAAATCATATCTCAAGTCTTCCTTATAGTTATTCACGCTCTCAGTGTCATACATGATTTGGTTGTTAACCGGTTGCTGTCATTGGTTGGGTATGCACAACTGTTTGTCCTTACTTTTCCTTTGACTTCTTGTCTTTGATAGATTTCTTAAATCTTATTTTCCCTTTTACTAAAAGACTATCTTTGGTCGCCAACCTTTTGGCTAGAGGGGGATCTGAGGTTTCTCATGTTTCAAAATAGTCAAATTATTTCAGAACATGAGTGCCATCAATTGGTCTTGATCTAGCTTAACCGAGACTATCTGGTTATTGGTTTCATATTTATCAACTCTAACTAGTTCGATGAACTTGGTTTTGAGTTGGTAAATATTGAAAACCTCCCTCTAACCTTCAAACATTTTGAAATTAAAGTTGTATGAATACTATGACATTACATGTATTCATTTGGCTTGATTGACCTCTTAATATTGATGCCTAGCTCAATTTTATACCAAAGACATGTTTCTTTTTATTCGCCTTCAAGACAATCTTGCGATGACAATGCCAATTAAGGAATAGGTATAATTGTTTTTCTCTTTCTCAAGGAGAAAACAATATTTTATTAGTGGTGGATGTTTGAGTGAAAAAGACATAAATAATTCTACGAGACAAAATTGGTTCATTTTAGTTATTATTCATCAAAAGAAATTAAACTAATTTTAATTTCAAATCAAAACACTTTATCAACTCTCATTTAGTGTTTTAATTTACCAAGACCCACAAGATTCATGGGCTCAAGTGGACTTTGGCCCAACAAAACTCGATCTCATGTTATCTTTGGTGGATCATCTTATGATCGATCATTCAAAATGATTCTTGGCAAGAAATTTGTATCGAATACAATATTTCTCTTACTCTGCTCTTGGCCCAAAACTATTTTGATAGCCAATTTGAATTGACCTAGCTCCCACCCTACTTATTAATGATGGACAAATAATTCGCTTTGGCTTTCTTTATTTATCCATCTAAGTAGTGTTTCAATAGGTTGAGCAATAATTCATTTTTTAGAGTAGGTTTTATTATCCTAAGCATGCGATTCTAGGTGAACTCTTTCGAAAAGCATAAAAGGAATAATAAAACAAATGATATAACAAATTAAAGCATAAAATAAAACACCTATTATGGTCACCTAGACTTAATCAAACTAATTTTAACTAAGCCTTGACAGTCTTCAAGAAACTCTTCTTGGATTTTGCAACTTCCTTGGATAGGCTCCCACTCGAATCGTACCACCTCCATTGCTGTTGGGCTCCCACTTAACTTGATGTCTCCAATTACAACAAATTTACAAAGTGGACCTCACAATTGAGGCCTTACATGAATTAAAATAAACTTAACTAAAAATTTTAATTTAAAATTAATTCAACGACGGCACGCATGCCATATTTCACCCAACCCGGGTACGCAGACCGGTAAAACCGACTATCTATGGCCATACTAGAAGCACATGCAAACAGTTAATATTGCAATAATTATATCAAATATAACACATGCTTAAATAATAAATTATAAAGGCATATATAATTGCAACACAACACATATAAGGAAACAAATACTAAATAAGGTTTCCTAAAAGTTTGCATGATTAATAAAATAAACAAAATTCCAAATTTTATCTCAGTTACCTAAACATATTTAGGATTTTATACCTATACACACAAAATACTTGATTTTCCTAAAATCAAGAAATCTAAAAGATATTATATTTTTTAAAGATATTGTAAGTTTCCTAAACTTTACAAAATAATAGATTTTATGTCCATCAACTGATTTAGTAGTAATAGGATTTATATAAAACCCCGAGTTTTGATTAAGGTCAAGTTAGTTGCGTTTGGCAAATAGTTAGTTTTGAGTTTAAGTTTCGAAGACGAAACTTATTTTAAGGGGTAATGATGTAAAACCCCGGAAAATTCGATCACTACTAAAAGTATGTGTATCACCAACCACTTTTTTCCAACCAATTTAAAATAGTTGGAAAAACCAACCATTTTAGCAACCATTTGATATTCCAACTATTTTTCAAAAAAACTTGTGGGAAAAATGGTGGGAAATTCCTACCAATTTTGCTAAAATAGTTGGAATTTCCTACCATCCTTTTTCCTACTATTTGAAAATGGTTGGATTACTAACCATTTTTCCAACCAATTTCAAATGGTAGGAAAAAGGATGGTAGGAAAATTTTCCAACCAAATTGGTTGGAATTTCCAACCATTTTTCCCACAAATTTTTTTGAAAAATAGTTGGAATATCAAATGGTTGCTAAAATGGTTGGTTTTTCCAACTATTTTAAATTGGTTGAAAAAAGTGGTTGGAAATACACATATTTTTAGTAGTGGATTATAAGTATCGTTACGTCGTTAGTACTATTTTACGTCCGTTAATTATTTCTGTTTTTAAATTGTTAACACTTGAGCTCATAGGACCGTCGAGGGATTATTAGGAGTAATATAGTATTTTCTACGTGCATGGTTATGCATGGGAATAGGGGTATTTTGGTAAATTACATGTTAATAATTGATGATTATGTGTTAAGTTATCTAGTTAATTATGTTATTATTATTGTTAGTACTTCTATTATTATTATTAGTATTATTATTCTTCTTATTATTATTAGTATTGTTTTTAGGAATTCTTTTTAAAACCTTATTTTCCTAATTTTGCTAGTCAACGGTTAGAGGGCTTGTGCCCCAAGTCAAGTTTACTAAATTAAATAGTATAACTTTCTTAATTAGCTAAAACAATACAACTCTCAAACCCTAAAGCCCTCCCTCTCGTTTTCTCTCTGTGTAACCGCCCCACCGCAGCCAACCACCACACCACCACCTGCAAACCGCCGTCAAGCACCGCCGGAGAACGCCACCGGTCACCCCCAACCACCGCTGCAACCACCACACCCTCCTTCTCTCTCTATTCCTTTCCCTTCGATCCCCTCTCTCTCACCGCTGCCCGCCCCACCGTGCGCCACCACCGTCGCTTCCCAGCCGTCGCCGACAATCCCCGTCGACTCCCGGACACCAGAGGCCGTCGCACGTGCCAGACGCAAAGAAGTTCCCCCGTCGTACCGCTGCTGCTGTGCCATCGCCCTACCTCGACTCTGGCCACCACCGTGACCTGCTGACGTCGCCTGAACATCCGACAACCACCCCGACACTACCACCGCCGTCGACGTCTGCTGCCGCTTGCTTTGCCCAATTCACGTAAATCCTAAACCCTAAGTTGTCCTCTGATTGTTTTTATTATTACTATCCTTATTATTAAGACTATTATTTTTCCTTAATCTGATGTTAAGTGTGATTAGTGTTTTCTTTAATATGCCCAATTCTTTCTTTAATATGCTTTTATGCATGGTTTCATTAGTTTATTATCATGATTGGAATTATTAATATGATTAAGATTAGATTTATTTGCATGCGATGCCCTTCATTAGTATAATTTGAGTAAGTGTGTGGTCATTAACATTAGTATCATGTTTAAGTTAGGATTAGTATTATTTTGTCAATAGTACAATATGAGATTTTGCGGTTCTTAAGTATTAGTATCATGTTTATGCGATGAGTAGTATTATGTTTAGGTGTGTTTATGATTAGGATAATCAATCATTATGGTGATGTTATTTTAGTATTATGTAATAGCTTTTAAAAAGGGTCTTGTTAAACCTCCTTATTATTTTACAAATTAAATTTTGTTATGTCTAGTAAAGTTTCGATCTTTGACTCGGTAATCGTATTATTATTGTTTATTATAATACGTACATTTTATTATGAGCTTTAATTGTTTCTTTATTTAAAAAAAATACTTCTAAATTAATTTCGAACGATAGTTTATAATTCTTGTTGTGTGTGTTTTATTATATAAAGTTTCGATGTCGAAAAATTCAAGTTTTATGTCGATCTTTACGTCATGTTTTAAAGAAAATGTTTAATGAAAGTTATTCGTTTATTGTGAGAAATTATGTTAGTATATGTGTAAGTCGACCTTAGTTGTGCTATGGGAGTGAAAGGGGAAGTAGTCGACCCTAGTAGGCTGTTTAGAATCTCAAGTTAGAGTCCCGGAATGGTTTGATTGGAATTAGGATCGAAAAACCAAAAATAAAAATGAGTCAGTTTTTAACCGGGAGTTTTGGACTGGAAGTACCCCTAGATGTTAGCTTTCATAGGAATTTTACGGTTTAAAGTTTTGAGGTGTGTAGCCCAGGCTATGGGTCGTTTACCAGGAGCAGGTCAGAACTAGACCCATTTTATACTTTGCTAATTTTAAGTCTTTTCAAGGTTGAATTAGGTTTCATGCTCAACATAGAAGTTTTTTTAGACATCACGAGGTTTCCAGAAAGTCCAAAACCATACCCATAGGAGGTCGGGAAGTCAAGTTATGGTTCGTTTTATTGGAGTATTAAATTTTGTCCAGTTTACTCTTTTGAATTAATGTGTTATTATGTGTAAATTATTAAATGGATTGTAATATGGGAGTATTTGTGATATGTGACAGTTAGATGATGTGAGATATGTTAAAAATGTTAATTTATGAATGATGGGAACCTTATAGTGTTCCTAGGGGTGGGCTAGGTGGAAAATAGATTGCGTTAACTCCATACGACACGTTTTTAATTTTAGAAATTTCGTTATTTTAGGCGCGTTCTAAACCGTTCGATCTAGTGAGCTCAAGTGTGTTCTAAAGTAAGGAGAAGAATTGTCAGGTAATATCTATGTCCTAAATCCCGTTGGGGTGCACTTTAATTGTTTTGTCGATTTTTAAGTTATTTTGCGGTTTGCATCCCGAAGGGATTTTATGATGAAAATTGACTGTCTATTTTGGATGATGATTATATTTTGAGTGGATGAAATGTGGACAATCTTTTATGTATGATTTGGTAATAATTTTGGAAATTGGGAATGGACTGATTGAGTTGGAAAGGTGTGTTATTAAACCGGACTAATAATTCAAATGAGACGTAAATGCGGGTTCGGGCAACGCCCCATAGACAAGGATCTGTTCCTGCAGGGAGGTTGTCAAGAGATCAGGGGATGCCTGATATGGTTATGTGTTCGGGCAATGCCCCATAGACCAGGATCTGTTCCTGCAGGGAGGTTGTCAAGAGATCAGAGATGCCTGATAGGTGCTACTTCCCCGGGGTTAGTTTTATGCACGTGTGTGAAATGGATGGCCATCTGTATGATTGTGATTGTGAATGATTGAGATTGGTATTGAGATTGAGATTGTGATATTGAGATTTTGATTATAGCGAAGTCATTGGAATTCGAGGGCTAAATAAGCAAGGTCCGCCCGGTTAATAATTCTGAAAGATGGGTTTGGTTGATTGGGAAAGAAAGTTGTTTTTGAAAAGATTTGACTGGTTCACTTCTCCCCCAAAAATGAATTGAAATGGATTTCAAATTGTTTTAACAGTTAGGGGTAGACATTATTGAGTCCTCCTCATGTTTTTAAATGTTTTGTTTTCAGGTGAAGAGTTCTGTGATGGGAATGGGAACTAGCAGTGAGGACGTCGAAGCTAGTCTTCAGAATAAGTTTAGTTTATGTTGAGAATTGCGTTAGTAATGCTAAGTTTGTGTTGTTCTAGAATTTAAAAGTTCTTTTGTTTATTAACTTGAAATAATTAATGATTAGTTGTTAGTTTTTCCTTTCGTGCCTTATATTCCTTCGGGGATATGGCAGTAACGCCCAATTAAAAAGAAAAAATTGACACTTCCGCTATAAAATGTTAGTCAACATTCGACTTTGACCGTTAAGTTTAGAATTGAATTTTCAGGGCGTTACAATTTAATAATTAATTTCTAAAATTAATTACAAACCCTAAAACACACGAATTCACCAAAACCGCTGGCAACACGGTCCGTGTTGCTTCCCAGTTTTGGTTAATTTCGTGAATGAAAACTTAAATAAAATATCAAAACTTATCGAATTTAAAAGTCTCATATCATAGTGTTATCTAGTAATATACTATGAAGATTTTTCAGAATTTTAACAATTTTCAAAAGATTGCAAAATTTTAGGGAATTAAACTTTTTTAATTCACCGTTTAAGAGAAAAATAAATAAGAACAGTCCGATAAGTTCAAAAATCAAATTTTATCTCATACAGTAGGTTCATCCAATATGCTAGTGTAAAAATTTCATATTTTTATCAAATTTCGAAAATTAGAATAAAAATCAGAGAAGTAAACAATTTTACTTCGCTGTTAATCTGAAATTAAAGGAAAATTAGTTAATGATTTCGAAAATTCATGAAAATTTTATCCATAACATAATGGTTATTGGCTGTAAAATTTTCAAAAAATTTGCAAATTTCTATAAATTTACAAAATTTAGAGAAGCAACAAATTTATTTCTCTCAGATCTGAAAATCTAAATTAAAAAATATAATTTGATCGGATAAATTAACAAAAAAAATTTCCCTAAAAGTATGGTTACCCAGTAAACTACTTTAAAAATTTCAGAATTTTTACAAATTTCTACAAATTTATAAAATTCAGAGAATAAACGAATTTTATTTCTCTTCAGATCTGAAAACTTAATTAAAAATCCATTTTAATTGGAAAAAATCTACAAAAGTTATGGAAAGTCCAGAACACTTCCAGACACCACCACTAAAAATTTTAGAAATTTTCGAATTCGTTTGATATTTTATTCGATTTTTCATATTTACCGTAAATAAACTAAATCAGAAAATAATTCTACAAAACCCTATTTTGTGAATTTTGACCTATTTCATGTATTTCCTACTATATAACAATATTAAACATGATTGTTTCTAAAACATTCAAGATTAAATCAAGTTTATGCTATATTTAACGATTAAACAAACATAAAATCGATTAATTAAAGGCAATAAGAAATAAATAATAACAAAACATGAAATTTTACAATAAAATTCCAGATTTACTATCATGAACAGTAAAGATTAAAACTTTCATAAAGATTCAAAATTTTAGGCATAAATTTACTCTAGCATATTCATAATGTAATTCAACTATTGACAAAATTACTTATGAATTTCAAGTACAATACTTTAACATGCAATTGGTGGCTCTGATATCACTGTTAGGTTTTAGATTATCTATTTCCTAAACAGATACAGATTAATTGGCGGAATATTTATATCGGTTATAAACAATTAATCAAAAACAACTGCAGAGGCTTTAGTAATTATTCCTGATCGCTAATTCCGGCTGAAGAAGAGGTTGACCTTCCAGATTCCAACGTTGAAACCCTCTACTGAAAATTCCACGCAGCACTCTGGGAACCCGATTGCTAGATCGACCAGATCGAGACGATTCTCAATCTAAGATGTATGTGAGATTGTTTCGGGAAACAGAGAATGTTTCCTGAAACAAGAACTGCAAAGTAAAAGAGATAGGAAGTCAGGAAATCACCCTGGTATCTCTCTAAGAGTCTTAGGTAGTTGGTGTGGAATAATCTTTCCTAGAGACCCCTTTATATAGTGTTAGAAAACCTAGGGAGAGGGTACAAAACCCTAAAGGGCCGACTTAACGCAACGACACACTTCTCAGACCCAACACGGTCCATTAACTCGGCCCATGGACACCACGGACCGTGGTGCCCTAACACGGACTGTGTTGGGTCAACACGGTCCGTGTTGAACCCAATTCGATCCGTGTTGGACTGATTTCTCACATAAATCAGTTCCCAACATTTCTAAACATAATAATGTAACAACCCAAGAAAAATCTCTCCTTAATACGTGTTAATTAGCCTAAATAAGCAAGATTAAATAATAACTCACGAATTAATTAAAGCGCGTGCTCCTTTATTTTATTAACCTGTGTTTGTTTTGCAGGACTTGAACGGCGCAACGACCGTTTTTTTAGTTCCTTTCAGTTTATTTTCTTCGAGTTTTTCATCTGATAAAAATTTCGAGATATCCTAGTTGTTCATAAATTTTGCGTATCGGGATCTCTAATTTTTAGGATTCTCTTTCTATGAGGAACTAAGGGATGAGTATGAGAATTTAAGAGGTGGGTGTTATAATTAGTTCAGGTTACCACGAGTATTTTACGATTATAAAGTTTAGGGTTTTATTTTAGGAATTTGGGAGATATGTATTTATGAAGAGGAAGAAGGAATATGTTATCTACAGCGATGCTTCTAAACGGGGATTAGGTTGTGTTTTGATGCAAGATGATAAGGTCATAGCCTATGCTTCTAGGCACTGAAGCCCTATGAATCGAATTACCCTACTCATGATCTGGAAATGGCAGCAGTGGCATTCACCTTAAAATTATGGCGGCATTACTTGTATGGCGCTCACACCAAGATATTCACCGATCACCAAAGCCTTAAGTACATCTTTACTCAAAAAGAGTTGAATTTGAGGCAGCGTAGATGATTGGAGCTCCTCAAAGATTATGATTTAGATATCCTATATCACCCCGGAAAGGCGAATTCTGTTGCTGATGCCTTGAGCAGGAAGAATCAGAATGAGGATAGTGTAGCAATGGGAAAACAACCAAAGCTCCGACAAGAAATTCAAAAGGCAGATATAGAAATTGTACCGTTAGGCTATGTACAAGCACGATTAGCGGAACTCCAAGTGCAGCCTTCTATATTGGAAGAAATCAAAAGGGAGCAAGTTAATGATGAGCATCTACAGTACATACGTGCAGGTGTGGAAAAGGGGAAGATGCCAGAATTTTTGGTTCACGAGGATCGGACCTTGAGGTTTCAAAATCGAATATGTGTGCCTATAGACCAAGGATTCCGAGAAAGAATCATGCATGAAGGGCACAACACTCCATACTCTGTGCACCCCGGGGGTACAAAGATGTATCGGGACATACGAGAAAAGTTTTGGAGGCCTAATATGAAGAAGGACATAGCTAACTTTGTAGATAAATGTCTTACCTGCCAAAAGGTGAAAATTGAGCATCAAAGACTCTCAGGGGAGCTAAGGCCCTTGGACATACCCACATGAAAGTGGGATTCTGTGTCAATGGATTTTATCATGGGTTTACCCCTGACGGTTACCAAAAAGAATGCCATATGGGTCATTGTGGATCGGTTGACCAAGTCTTCCCATTTTATCCCGATAAATGAAAGGAATGTGGATAAACTAGCAGACATCTATGTAAAAGAGGTGGTACGGTTACATGGCATACCAAAGGATATCATCTCTGATCGGGATACTAGGTTTCAATCGCGGTTTTGGGTAGCCCTACAAGAAGCATTCGGCACCAAGTTGAACTTTAGTAGTTCCTATCACCCAGAGACAGACGGCCAGACGGAACGGGTGAACCAGATCGTGGAGGATATGCTGCGAGCTTGTGTTTTAGATTTTCGAGGAAGTTGGGAGGACTTTTTACCTTTGGTAGAGTTCTCTTATAACAATAGCTATTAGGCCACAATCCGAATGGCACCGTTCGAAGCTTTGTACGGGCGGAAATGCAGGTCCCCCTTATGTTGGAGTGTGGTGAATGAAACTTTGATAGGGGGCCCGAACTGATACAGGATATGACGAACATGGTACGGGTGATCCAGCAGCATATAAAAACGACTCAAAGCCGACAGAAAAGTTATGCAGACAAATGAAGGAAACCCTTAGAATTCCAAGTAGGTGACAAGGTATTCCTCAAAGTCTCACCCACTAAGGGTGTGCGAAGATTCAATGTCAAAGGGAAGCTGAGTCCTAGGTATATCGGGCCCTATGAAATCATCGAAAGAATTAACCCAGTGGCTTACAGGCTAGAGCTACCCACAAACTTAGAACATGTCCATGATGTGTTCCATATGTCACAGTTGCGTAAATATGTACCTAACCTGACACATGTTATTGAACCCGAACCAATAGCTCTCACGGAGAACCTGTCTAATGAGGAGGTGTCGGTTCAGATTTTGGATCAAAGGGTTAAACGATTGCGTTCCAAAGAAATCCCATTGGTAAAAGTACTATGGACCAACCACTCCACATCGGAGGCTACCTGGGAATCCGAGGAAGACATGCGGAACAAGTATCCCCATTTGTTCTAAGGTAAGACGCCAAGATTATGGGAGTAGTGTCTTTAAGTTTCGGGGACGAAACTTCTTTTAAAGGGAGTAAGATGTAACAACCCAAGAAAAATCTCTCCTTAATACGTGTTAATTAGCCTAAATAAGCAAGATTAAATAATAACTCACGAATTAATTAAAGTGCGTGCTCCTTTTATTTTATTAACCTGTGTTTGTTTTGCAGGACTTGAACGGCGCAACGACCGTTTTTTTAGTTCCTTTCAGTTTATTTTCTTCGAGTTTTTCATCCGATAAAAATTTCGAGATATCCC
This sequence comes from Portulaca oleracea, assembly GCA_029582165.1. Classification (NCBI taxonomy): domain Eukaryota; kingdom Viridiplantae; phylum Streptophyta; class Magnoliopsida; order Caryophyllales; family Portulacaceae; genus Portulaca; species Portulaca oleracea. The sequence continues at coordinate 34,606,039 of CM055886.1, forward strand.
AATTGTTCATAAATTTTGCGTATCGGGATCTCTAATTTTTAGGATTCTCTTTCTATGAGGAATTAATTAAGGGATGAGTATGAGAATTTAAGAGGTGGGTTATAATTAGTTCAGGTTACCACGAGTATTTTACGATTATAAAGTTTAGGGTTTTATTTTAGGAATTTGGGAGATATGTATTTATGAAGAGGAAGAAGGAAACTTTGACAAAATTCGGCCAGCCCAAGGAAGGAAGAGAGGAGAGTGGAACATTTGTTAATAAGGTTGTATATATAACTTAGGGAGGGAGTAGTATTAGGAAATATTCAAACACAACTCACCTTGCTCCTTCTCCCTTCTTGTGACCATCCAACTTCCAACCCTCCTCTGCCGCCTGCCACCGCCGGCCACCGGAGTTGTTGCCGGCGTCTGTTCCGGCCAGCCGTCACCGTCGCCGGCCACGCGCACCACCATTCTTCTCTTGTTTTCTTCATCCTCTTTCAAGTGAAATTATCTCCTTCTTGTTCTCTTTCTTTCTTTTCAACAAGAATTTAAGTTAAAATCTGAGTTGGTAGATTTTTTTATATGATTTTCAGAGGTGGGTGTGAAGTTTTAATCGCTACTTAAAGAAAGGTGAAGGATTCAAAGTTCAAAAGAAAGAGTTGGATGAGTTTTATGAACTCTTTGTTACCTTAGTATGAATTAAGTAAATTCTTTGCAATAATGAACATGCATGTGAGTTTAGTTGGATAATTCTATGTGAAAGCCTAGAAAAATTGTTTGATTCAAGTGCATGTCTATAAATTGTTTATAAAGTGAGGAAAGGGAGTGTTTTAAAGTGATGCATATGGAGTTTGGTGTAGGATGGAGGAAATAGTTATTGTTGTGAGGTTGCATGAACTTAAAATGGTCTTGATTGGTAATTCTCTGGATGTTTAAAGGCTGAATAGTGTGTGTGTGTAAAGATCAAGTTATGTTTCAAGAAGGATTTTTGGCTAAAACACAAAGATTTAGGTGTGCATGTGTTGGATTTCATAGGAAAAATGCATTCTGGTTGGTATTTTGTTTTTCCAGAAAATAAGAAAAATGATTCTGGGTAATATTAGGGCATAATAGGTGGAAAAAAGTGTTAGCTCACACCCGGTTTTTACGGTTCGTCATTTCGATGAGTATACTAGGATATTATGGTCAAATTCGTAACACCGCGCAAATCTGGAATTTTCTGACGCCAGTTTGAAGTTGGGTGTTTTTCAGCTAGTTAGAGTTTGATATGGCGTAAGGTCTGACATGAGATTTTAGAGGACACCTTGAGCTTTCCAGAATGGTATGCTATGCGTTTATAGGACGTCAAATGAGGGAGTTATAAGCTTTTGTTGGAAGGATAAAAATTCTGAGTATTTCAGAAGTAATATTAGTGTGGCTGCCCTTATTCTAGGCTAAAATTCGACACCTTCCCTAGCTTAAATCAATTAGTGATGAAAATATAGGTTGGAGTATGAATCACGAGCTTTCCATGGACAGCTTATAGGCCCAAACCGACTAGTATAACTCAAGTTAGGGTCTTCCGAAAAAGGCTAGTCAACACTTGCAAGTTCTGGGCAGACTAGGTGAATGAGTGTTTTGACCCCTTTAATCATGTTTTGGTCCTCGGAGTCAACTACAAAGTTTTACGGCGTGCTTTAAGCTTTTCGGAAAGCCCTCTTATGTAACGATACGATGTCTCTGGTGATAGTTGTGACCTTTTTAGTGAATGTTAGGAATTTAAGTTCGTAAGACAAGCTGGGTATTTTATTTAAGATATTTTCTTCCTTCTCCTAGCTAAATAAAAATTTAATTCTAGATTCCTTCTTTTTCTAAGTTCCTCAAAGTGGTCGTTTTTCTCCCGCTGTTCAAGTCCCTGTGCTTCAGTGGTGTTTTCTCTAAGTTTAGGTACGTGTACTACTTGTTCCTTTATGCAATCCATGTATTTAATTAACTACTCTTGTTTATAATTCGATCAAGTATTAAGATAGTCATTACCTATTCTATAAATATTATACAAGGTTTATGTTTAACAATACCTCTTGCTTATGTTAGTTATTTTCTTATGTATATTATAATAGAGTGCAATGTTAGTTGTTACCTAGGGGTCATCTTACTTGTTATGTTATGTCAATGCATGATAAAAGAACCAACTTTTAAGTTTGAGTTGTGAAGTGCCAAGAGTTATTCCTTGAAAAGCTTTTATGAAATTCAAACATCATTCAAGAAAGATTCTTACATTGTATTTTAAGTTCGTTAAGAAAAGTTAGCTTTTATGAATAAAACTTCCGAAATTTTCTAAAGTTTTCTAAAACTATTAAAGCCCCGCCTATGGTTTATCGTGCTTAGAAGCACACCAAGAATTTAGTGTCATAGTACACACCATGTTCACGTGCCTTGTGCACCCCAAGTAAAATAAACAAGTGCCTTAGTGCACCCAAGGAAATTCTAGGTTGGTGTACCAGCGGCTTGTAAGACCTCGGTTTTGTCGTTCTCTCTCAGGGAGCTGGCGGCCTCAAAGGAACTAGGTCAATGGTCGGGTTGAGATTGCTAAGGTAAGGATATAGGTCTGAAAGATCACAAAGCAAGAAATAAAACTAAGGTCGATCCAAGGAATGGAAAATGGGCTTCGGAGGCTTTTCGGGATGCAAACGAGGATGAGGAAATGAGTTTTGCAACAAGCGAATAACAAGGAGGGATAATCAAATGGTAATTCCATTGGAAATAGCCCACCGAGCTTCCTCTCTCGAGAATAGCCCGGATTGACTTCACCACCGAGCTTCCTCTCTCGAGAATAGCTCGGATTGACTTCCCCAGAATCCATCGACAGACCCGGGGAAGTTAATGAAACAGAATTTCCTAGTTAGTTTCTATTCGCTCTCGCGAACTAGAATACTAACCATCCCAATTCCTACCTTCCAACACAAGTGTTGGATGTATTCGGGATGCTCTCGCACCCAAATACATCCCACTTGAGGGAAGGATAGGAGTGGGAAATTGATTTCCAAACTAATTACTCACTAATATTGCTAACTCAAACTTAATCACCCATTCACACCCTTAATTACCCCCTAACCCATAGGGTTTCTAGCCACTAATCATGATATCTACTAAGCTAACAACATCCATACCAAACCTACACATGATTTCTAACATCAAACAACCATAAACAAGAAAGAACAATGAAATAGCAAGCAATGCAATTAAGAACAAGCAAAGTAATTAGCAAGGTAATTAATAAAAGAGTTAAGGGAAGAGAATACTTATCAAAATGTTGTAGATGAACAATGGAAAGCAATAAAAAGATGATCCAACAATCTCTCAATTGATTGAATCCCCAAATCTTCAATAATAAACTCAAATCTCCAAAACCCTAGACTAATCTCTCACTAATCTCCTTCTAAAATCTACTAATTACAAACTGAAAATAAAATCTAAGTCTAAACCTAGATGCCCTAGCTACTCCTAGATATCTCCCTAGATTAGATAATGGATCATCCCCCTCCCCATTGATGCCCCAAGACGGGCTATTTAAACAAAAGGGGAAGAATGGCCAAAACACAGTCGTTTTGGCCTAAAATAATGCTGGAAATAGGGTCGTAGCGACCGCTACGGGTATCGTAGCGTTCGCTACGACCCAAGACAGGCGAAAACTCTAACTCTCGGCAGCTCCAAGGCGATCGCTACGTCCGGCGTAGCGACCCAGTCAACGATGTGTAGCGTTCGCTACACTTGGCGTAGCGAACGCTATGACAGATGGCTGGAATCTTGGGAAATCTGGGCTTCATCGTAGCGTTCGCTACACCCTTCGTAGCGACCGCTGCGGTCTTGGGCAGAACATTCTGCCTGGGCTCGTAAGGAACGCTACGACCGGCGTAAGGAACGCTACGGCGTAGCGTTCGCTACGACCGGCGTAGGGAACGCTACGGTCTTCAATTGATCTTCCAGCCAAGTAAAGGGGCGTAGCGAACATGGATGCCCCCATACTTAGCCTTTTGGCCCGAACTCCCTCTCTTTTAGGCACGATTGGTCTCCCATGCTTCCCAGGTCTTCACCACGGCATCAAATCAGCTCCAAAGGTCTCGGGGTGACCGAGTTATCGCCCTTTTTCGCAACTTCGCCCCCCTTTTATCATTCTCCGAACTTAATACCTAAAAATCACAAAACACGTAATAAATAACCATTTTATTAGGGAACGGCAATAGACTTGGGCGTAAACGAGTGGTATTTAGCCCCTAAAATGGGACTAAACAGTTGGTGCCTTCGTAGCACCCCATGAAAACCTGGCCAGTAGGATAATTATCCACCATCCGGATCTCCCGATCGGTCCCGGTATGCGCATACGGAGGCTAAGCCAATGATCGCAAGTAGGGGCATAAATGTATTTATTTTACGTTGTTTCTTTTCTTTGTCAAGCGTTCTACCCATGTAGTTATTTACTCAAGTGCAGTAATATTTTTACACTCTTTGCAAAGGCCTTGATTATGACTTTGAGGGTACTTATTTTATTATCGTGAATTTATAAGTTACCTTCTAATTACTTTGAGGATGGTTAAAGTTTAACTAATTTAAAGTGTTGATTATATGATTTCGTGTTGTTACCAATTTGGACATATGTAAGTACGCCTTA